>CM031698.1:5549615-5949615 GCA_018466805.1 Hippocampus abdominalis | reverse complement strand
GTCAGCTCTCTCTCCGAGCCTACTTCTACAAGGCTATTTGTTTTTCCACCGGGTGGAAGCGCACACGCAGGCCAGGTGAAAGCATCTCAGAGATTCTAAAGGGCGAGTGAGAGAAAGAGAGAGAGGCCCCCACTCCGGCCAGCAAGGCTTAAAGTGAAGCGCGGGGCTGCAGTTTCAAACAAAGTGCCCCCCTCATTCATTATACATGCTCCTCCACTGAAAATCTCCTTCCGCAACACCATCTCTCCTCCTTTCTCTCCATCTTCTTGCTCCATCTCCATTGTCGCCCACCCCACCCCTTCCCTCCTCCGGACGAAGCATCCATAAAGTATGAATAAAATTAATGACATCATAAGCTGCACTTTGGGAAAAAAAGGGGGCATGCATCACAGTGCTACTGTACATGAGCCAGACCAAAAGGAAAAGGGGAGATAAGGCCCCGGGTGCCGGAGGACTTTGCGTGTAAAGTTTCACTTTCGAGGGCCACGTTTAGTACCCCGCGCGGCACAAGTCTTTCACAAGTGTGGGAACGGCCCAGATGACGCTGGAAAGGAACACTGGTGTGGACTTTGGCAGGTCGAAGCCTCTTGTTGGAAACGGAGAGTGCCGAGTGTTGATTCTCAGAAATGCTTCAACTCATACGAGTCGAAACATTCGAATGTGACGTGAATTAACGTGACGATATTGCCCATCGCGGCGGGAGGAGATTTACCGATGACTTTGTGAGACAGTGGCGGCAGAAAGGCTAAAAACCTTTCCCCACGCTAAAGACATCCCCCCCCCCCCCCCCCCCGAGTGGATTCATGTGTCAACACGAGATCGTCTAAAAATACTCGATGGCGGGAACGGAGGTGGCGGCGGCGGCGCAGAGGAGACGCTTCAGATGGATGCGCGCTCGCGCACAGAGCCACCTCTGTGCGTCTCGCCGGACTTGACGCTACCGAATGACTCCGCTGTGTCGCATGCGGGACAAAGATAAATTACAGTCAACGGGAAAAACATTTTTGAAACGCTCTCTTTATCTCTTGTCGCGTATTTATTTATTTGATGGTGGCTGCTGTCCAAATGTGGACTACATTAAAGAGTAAAGATGTTGAAAGTTGCCGCAGGCGGGCCCCTTGTGTGTCATCACGGTGTGGGGTGGGTGGGTGGGGGGGGGTGCCGATTGCTCGCTGCATCTACGGACGGACTCGAGTTCTATACGATACAAGCACATCATATCGAAACAGATAAACACACCTGTGGTGGTCCAAGATAACACGTTGCCATTCTCACAAGATTTAAATTGAACGTCTCAAATAAAAATCAGCTCGTTTTGGAAAAAAAAAAAAAAAAAAAACTTTCAATCCGAACGAGCGAGCCCACACAACTTCAATATTTAGAGCGAAATGTACAAACTTTATCTAAATGTTTCCTTTGTCTTATCAAGCGCACGCAATCCAACAACTCCCCTCCTCCTCTCCCTATCCAAATATTTCAAGGAGCCGGCCGGTGTTTTCGGGTGTCTCTTTAGGTGGGCTAATGCTGACGATACCATTGTGTGGTCAGCGCGCGGCTGCCTGCGGACCACCCAGCAGGCTGCCACCGCCATCGTGACCGACAGGCCGGGCAGGAAACAGGAAACAGGAAGGAGGAGGCAGGACGTCCTGTTCACTGCGACATCACTATGGCGTCATTAAAAAAAAAAAAAAAAAAAAAAGGGAGGCGTGATTAACTAAGGAATATGATTTGATTTTTTTTTTTTTCCCCCTCCATTTTTCTTTTCGGCCCTCAAACTCAAACACTTCTTTGTCAGACAAGAACAGAGATGACGGCGCATTTTCATTTGGAATAGACACCAGGAAGAACCTCGCACGACTCGGGCAAAAAAACAAAGGCATAAACATTCCTACGTGCGAACACAGACAATAAACGCACACACACACACACACACACACACACACAGGCAGCAAACACAAAGCAGCCGAAAACAAAAATCAACTTTAGAGAGAAAATATTCTAAAGTGTGTTTTACAATACAATTAAACATCAAAGGCTGATCTATTCCGCTGTGATCTTTAACACCCCAGTGAACAAGCGCACCACCCCCCACCACCACCTCCCACAAACACACACTCAGACACACACACACAAGAAGGCTGCTGAGCATCAGCGCTAATTACTAGAGAGAGAGACAGAGAGACACACACAAGACTTGGCAACATTATGCAAAAATAAGGACATTTTCAAATATTTGCATTCACCATAAACCCCGCGCGGGTGCTGTTTATTTGGATTCGCTGCATTGTATCAAGTTTTATAAGGAGGTGCAGCCAGTTTGAAGATGGAGAAAAAAAAGATGAAAAAGTGAGGTCACGTCTAATTTCTCTAATTTCATTAGCGCAATAATAATTTCATTACGGGCATAAAAGGCTGGCTGGCCTTGTGTAACAAACTCCATAACAAGCCCTTGAGTCAGGAAGAAACTTTTCATCTGTTTCACAACAGCCAGCTGCAAATTTGTGGTTGCGTCGGTCACAATGATCTGAAGAACGACCTTTGTTGTTTCATATTTAGCTCCTGATTTTATTGCCGCGCTACCTGGTCCTCGTGATTTGATTTACTCGACTCCCCCTATCACCTTCTCCTTTCAGCCAAAGGGGAATAAAGTCCAATTACGGCACTTTGAGATCTCCCGCCACATCTTGCCAAACCTGCAGTGTGCAAATGAGCGCTCTGATGACGGTTAACTGAGCAAACGCTGCAAAACCTCTTCCAAAATATTTGAAACACCGTCGGAGAAAAGCGGCACGGGGGTACTTTAAAGCACACCAAAGGGGGCTGTTGAATTATTTGCTTATACATGAGCGCCTCTGATGTTCCTATGAAGCTAAATGTTATCATAGATCTGGTTTTCCATGAGGGGCGAATCGTGAAATGTGCATTTTTTTTCTCCCCCTCTTTGGGTTTATATGTCCGTGTGATACACTTGGCATACTTCTTCTTCTGCTACATTTAAAAGAAAAAGATACAATTTCGGTAAAATGCTACTCGGGGGGGGGGGGGGACAAAATTACCACTGTTATCGAGTATGTTAAATGCATTGCATATGCTGATGAAACCCACACGCACACACAAGCGTACACACACACACACACACACACACACACACACACACACACACACACACACACACACACACACACACACACACAGAGTTCTTCCTTGAAGTAAAGCCTCGCTGAGCCCCAAGTGTACAGCAAAGTGCCCTGACAATCGGCTCAATGCCCCGGCCAATCACAGGGCCACGTGACCCTCTAATCCCTCTATGAGAGGGGCAAGTGTGTGTTGTCATTGTTGGTTTTGTGAATCAGCGCCCAAAATCCCACATGATTTGTCCGCAGGGAGAAGAGGGGAAACAAAAAGTCGGCAGGACAGTGTTAGGGTGAGTGAGCTTAGTTAAGGGGACAGGCCATGCTTTTTGTCTATATGTGTGCGTGCGCGACCATGTGTGTGTGTGTGTGTGTGTGTGTGTGTGTGTGTGTGTGCGTGCGTGCTTGCACGGGTTCCCTGAGATTACAGTGCTTGGTTGACAGAGTCCTCAGTGTGTAATCGTGGGTCCACATGCGAGCACTCACCTTCCTCTGAGCGGATTAAGCCAACGCTAAATCCCAAGAGAGCAACAGGCCAGACAGGACAACTTCATTGACCGTGGCCACAGGAGGGGGGCAAAGGGACTAATATTTTGGCTTACACTAAAACCATTTTCACTGGAAAAGTAGAAAAAAAATAAAAAAGAAGAAGAAAACTTTCACAAGCTCTAAACGTATCCTGTTGAATTTGAATCAACTATATTCGAAACGCAACTTTCAGGCTGGCATGCCGTTGAAGACTTGGAAAAACAATTTTAATTCATACTTTAAATTGAATTACTGCGGATTAAAAAAATGCGCCGTGACTCCAGCTTTCAAGAACCACATTAACGTAATTTAAAACGAGGGGTCATTGGAACAAAGAGTGTATTTGCTGTTTTCAATTAATCATGTGTGTGTGTGTCTTTATAACAACCGTGAGTGTGAACGCCACAAGGAAGTTTTACGGCTGTTTTATATTTAAACAGACTGCTTTGGGATTTATTTATTTTTACATTTTAAAATGAGTGCTGTAATTTCGGGGGGGGGAAAAAAAGTTTCATAAATACAGTTTAATTTCCAATGTGCCAACGACTGAAAGTTGACAGGTTAATTATGGTAACATTATTACGACTCAGGCTGCAACAGGTTTAAAGTGAACATATGAAACTTCACTTCAAATAAATTACACCGAATAGCATATTTACACTGCGTATTAAAAAAAAAGAAGAAAAAAAAGAAAAGAAAAAAAGTTTCACACAGCCTGAAAGGGTCAATAGTGCCAATCATCAATTTTGGTACGCTTGACCTCTGCTCTATTATTTATTCATACAATATCTTATTGTTAATTTTTAATCAAGGCTGTAAGTAAAATTATAATGTTTTTGTTTTTTGATTTTTGTTTTTTGTTAAAACAGTGCACCCGTGTGTTTAAACACACAAGAATCTTGCTTGCCGTGTGGTTGTCCATATTTATTCATTAGATGCAGTTACAATTTTAAAAAGGTGATTCGGCTTCCTTTCAACGCTTCAGAGGACACTTCTTGAGTGTCAGTTTATTTCCACAGAAAGTCAAGCTAACTTTTAAATATCATCCTAATATGCGTCAAGTACAATCAACTTTTTTTTTTTTTTTTTTCAAAGTCAAATAAAGTGCGTTGAGTGATCTGTCATCGTTGAGGTGTGCGCCTGCATGTGGACGCGGTGAGCCTAACGCTCCAAACAGACCAGAAACAACGATTTTATCGGCCGATTGTCACCGCAACTTTAACTTTGTTGAAAGGTGCGCGCATCACGAGAGTGGATAACGTAACACAACAAACAAACAAACAAATGACAGGGGGGGAAAAAAACAACAAAAAAAACAACCACCCAACTATCAAAAGCGACGTAAGCGCGCTCGCTTCGACTTACTTTAAAGCAGCCAGAAAACGCATCCGTCTGGGCGTCAATGTGGAAGAAAGGTTGCGAACAGCGAGGAGCAGGTCCGCCGGTGGCTCGGGCTCCGGGTCCGGGCGGGACGGGACAGCACAGCACAGCACTGACAGGACGCGAGACAGCCGCTCGGTTTTAGAGGACGGACTCGGGGGCCGATCGAGCGCGCACTTAAAATCCAGGAGCGCAATTTAGCAGAGGACGCCGCTGGGAGGGAAAAAAAAGTCATCTACAGTACACGCTGAGAGTCTCGACAATGTCACGGAGAACTACGAGCGCCTTCTATCTCTCTCTCTCTCGCTCTCTCTCTCTCCCCTTCCCTCTCTCTCTCTCTCTCTCTCTCCCTCTCTCTCTCTCTCTCTAATCGCTCAGGGAGCGTTTGCCACGGCAGGGGCGCGCAGAAGAGTGTCCGTCTCGTACAGACCCGGTGGATCGGTGCCGGTGGGTGGTGAAGGTGGTGCTGGTGTACAGTTGAACGTCTGCTTTGGTCTGAGAGGGTGGGAGGGGGTGGGGGTCGGGTGTTTGACTTGGTGGTCTTGTTTCTTTCTTCTCCTTCCCATTAGGCGTGACAGAGTCTTTCCATGAAGGCGCTCTTTTATTTCCTCTTAGCGCGTGGCTTCTTCTTCTTCTTCTTCTTCTTTTTTGTTTGGGTACGAAAAAAAAAAAGGGGGCGGGGTCATATTTGCCCGGAACAGGACTTTTATGAAGGAGGCACCTCGGATCTAATGGTTTGTTATAGCGCGAGAGCCCCCACACACACACACGCATCCCCAACCCCAAGTGGACCTGTGTTGCCCCGACTTTTATTGAGCCAAAATCTCAAGAAAACAAATGTGACAAAAAGTGGATTCACAAATGTAATGTGAATCTGACTTCATTTGAGGAGCAACTTTCAGTTTTTGTGGCTCTATCTATCCATCTATCTATCGATGTTTCACTTCAACAAACTGGCTAATCTCATGTTGCATTGTATGGCAAAGCACGGAAGACGGGAATTTATAAACGTAAAAAGATCATTTCTCTGTTTCACTGTCACTGCTTTTTTTGTATTTGATGATAAGCTCAAGTCTCAAAGTTTTTTTGCGAATCAATGTCTTCAATTGAGGAGCAACTTCCTGATTTTGTGGAGCATTTTGTTTTTGCGGGTTAACCTGAGTCACCCGAGGAAACGGTTATATTAAACACTAATATATGCCAATTTAATGAATGAACAATTGTTTTTTTTGTTTCTTAAATTCGCATTGTGTAGAGCAATTTTCTTGCCTAAAAGCAAAGCTATATTAATGATAAAAATACCAAACTGTTGTAATGTAATTTTGAAAACATTAGTTGCACAGACCTCAACAGTCCAATTCAAATCGCGGGACTCTATTGCAAAACAAATATACATAATTAATATTACAAATATTGTATACTAGTGTACTTTTAACCTCACATGCCACTCCTCCTGGGTGACGTAGGACGTCGCGTAGAGTAGTTCATTTCCAGCATTCAGCTCAGTTTTGCAAGTACGATTTTCTCTCCAAGGTCCAGCAGCTTATAAATTTGCCTGCCATTTTGCTTTGCAAAATTGGACGTACTCCACTTTAACATGGTTCCAGCCAGACATCTGTGAAAAGTGTACTCGAGTGCACCGTATTAAACGCACAAGCCGTGTCAACCTTAGGTTAGCTTAGCAATTAGCCTGGCTTGCACTTTGTTTGCCGAAGCTCTCTAGATTTACAATCTTGTCCTCGACGCCTGTACCGTTCTGACCCTGAGAGTTCAATTAGGCGTGCTCTAGTACCGTAAACGGTGCTTTTATCGAAATGCCGTCTTGCAGATTTTGTCAAATGCGAATCTCCGAACACAGTCCCCCCCCCCCCCCCGCCCGCCCCCCCTCTCTGGTGGTCCCCGTCAAAAAAGTTCCACCTCCCGCATGGCGCCACTCATTGTGGAAGAAGGCGCTATCTCCAGATGATAAGACCTGACACAGACAGTAAGCATGGGGAATTAGCAAGCCCTTATCCTTCCAACCGCATGATTTCAAAACATCCACTCCACTGCTGTGACGATAACAATTAAAGCAGCAAGTTTGCCACTTCAGATAAGCGCCAGGCAGGCATCACCATGGCTTTATGTACAAAGATGAATCCCAGATAGGCCTTGTAATAATCCCGCTCTATTATTTGAATATTATATAGCTGCCAAAGGGAAGATTTTGAATGGTTCGAGTGTGTTCCGTTCAATGCTTGTTTGGTTTGTCATCAAACCGTGCGTATAAACCTTGGGAAAATAAAACATTTACTTTAAAGTATCACATCGATGCGGCAGTGCTTTGCAATGTCAGAGTTGAGCATCTTCCGTTGCCATAGCCTCCTATTTTAGTGATTGACGTTGTTTTACAGACTTACACGTGCAGTGCTTACTGCACTGGCTTGAAAGTAAATTATAGGCCACAACTGCAGGAACGCCTGAGGAGGGAATTTTTTTTTACAATTTTCCTTACTGCTACTTAACATACTTGGTCACCACGGTCTGGGGAGCGGCTGCACAGTGCTGTCGTGGTTAGCAAGTTTGCCTCGCAGTTCTAAGGACCTCGGTTTGAATCTCAAACTTTCACACAGCCCATTATTCTGGTGGATATGGCAAATGGAAAATGCATGATGAAAGGTATGGGTGTACAAAAAGTCAAAGAAAAACATGGGGAGGGATTAATAAATTAAGTTTGAAGAATTTCGAAGTGGCTTTGTGTATCCTTCAACCCTTCTGTATAAATCCCTCGGAGCAAAATGTTTAGATACCCTTGCACTATGATCCTAATAGCCCAACCAAACTACATCCAGTTAAAAAAAACAACCAAAAAAAACCCCCAGACTTCTCTTATGAGCCTCACTTCAGTAAGTCGACACCAAGCAACGTCCTTATCTTTCCTTCCTTTCAAGTTCACCTGTGAAGCAGTAGCTTTGTGCGGCTTTCACCCAATCTAGTCAGGAGGGGTGCGCGGGGCATTGCGGCCTATTAAATCAGTTGATAAATAAATCAAGCGGTCTAATCTGCATGACGGGTGGCCATTGCGTTTTTGTAATGCAACCTTGCTGGTGTCTGATGACTCGGGATGCCACCTTCACATCACCTGACCTTTTAATCTTTCATAGCATTTCCTCTGCCCTGCCCAGATAACACGAGTCAACAGCAAATTTGAATCAAAGATGTCTTTATAGAGGTCCCCAAATGTATTTTTGACACTGATTCCAACAATGTATTTCCTTTTTTTTTTCCCACAGCACATCAGGTTTTTGAGATATTTTCATTTTTTGCTTTTAGGTTCGACCTATAAAAACTTGCGTAATATGGATTTTATCATGTATTGTAATTTATAGTTAACAAAAACCTAACCCTTAATTAATCATTATTATTAAATAAAGTATATGACTACATTATTATTGTCATCGTTGTATCATGATGAAACGCTGATATGCTAAAGAAAAAAACAACAACAGCAGATTCAGAATGAGGCCCCTCCCCCAAAAACTTTCATCTCTGATTTGACGAAAACAAAGAAAAACAAAAATGAAAAATGTGTTGACCAGTATAATCAATACACGTTGTCACAGGAGGGTCATGAACACAACGGCGTCAAAACAAAGACAGACACACCCCAGAGTGCTTAGCTGCAGCTATACGGTCACTTTTTTGATGCGTGTTCTTGCAACATACCACGTTCAATGTTCCTTCAAGTAGCGTCTCGCAGCTTTCTTAGTCATTCATCTGAGAGCTCCTCTCAATGTTCAAAAAAAAGGTTGAGATCTGCTTTGGTCGGCACCTGCAACGAGAGGCAAAGGAGCCGAGCGTGAGGAGGAGGAGGAGGAAGAAGGAGGAGGAGGAAGAGGAGGGAGTGAGAACCTGTCACTAACATGGTAATTGTTTTCATAGAAGTGTGCAGGAGCAACACCATTGCCATAGATGTGAGGGTGTGTTTGTTAGCGTGCAACACGCGTTCAAATTTGCCGGTTGCGTTTGTCAGAATCTCACAAAATACTACATTATACATCCTACATTTCACTTCCGTTTCTCTGGACAAGAGTGCTGTGCAAAACTCTCAGGCCACAAGTACAAAATAATGCAGCGTGATGTCACTAAATCGTCGACGAGAAACCTATGGTGGAAAACTGTACCGTAATTTCTGGACTATAGACCGCACCTGATTATAAGCCGCACCACTACATTTTGAAAGGGAAAAAAACATGTTGTACACACATAAGCCGCACCTGTCTATAAGCCGCAGGTGCCCATATTGTTACATGAGATATTTACAAAGAAAGACGGTACACAGGCGGCCGTTAAAAAAGTTTTTATATAGGCCGCTTCATTAAATAAGCCGCAGAGTTGAAAGCGTGTGACAAAAGTCGCGGCTTAAAGTCCGGAAATTACGGTAAATTAAATCTTGAGCGAAGTAAAAATAAGTAGCTGAGATAATGTGGTTGCACAAGTACGCACACCCTTGTCGCGCATGGGATAAGACAGTGAACCGATCAAATTGAAATGTATGTGAATGGGAGTCAGCACACATCTGCCACCATTTAAAGTTCCTCTTACGGCCTTATCAAACTACCCACACTCTTTTGCCATTCACGACAGTCACGCTGTCAGACGGCCAGATAAAACTCGTTCTGTGTCTCTGACCAGACCTTACACAATCATTGCATGCTTCCGTCAAGATTAAGTTCATCGCCGCAGGTCTGTTGAGGGAGGCGGAACAAGCAGCTGTCGTCATGTGGGCGACGACGGAGGCATTATGTACATGTGTGTTGTTTCTATGTTCTGAAAAGACTAAAACAAAAAAACGAAAGTGTGGACCCGTTTCTGGATGTTGAGGAGATGGCCGTATGGATTGTCTCTTCTCCGAAAAGAATTTACTTGAGACAACAAATTTGTTGAAGAACACCACGTTTGCTAATCAGGCGCTAGCTTAGCAGTTAGCAAACGTAGCATGAATTGAAAAGCCGAAGAACCGATCGCAGGAAGACGTAGGACATGTCACACTATACGACAAGACAAACAAAAATTCTGACGTGCCAGCCTCTCGTCGCCGTGGTCGTGAAGCACCGCAGGCACCTCACGACCAATCGTTATGTCACGCTACATGGGCGAGAACGCATCAAGATAACTCAAAACCGGCTGCGAGACAGTACGTTTGTGCGCCACAGATCGGGATACGTTTGTCTGATGTTGGCATTGTTCGCCCCAAATAAAGTTCAGATGATCTGGTAGGCTTTTCCTGACATTTAGGCTTTTTTTGCAGAAGCATACAGGTTAAAGGCTCCAAAATCAGTTTTCATTGACAAGACTCACCTATTTTTACACTTGTGTGACAAGAATCTTGGAAATTAAAGCCACATTTTGTGACACGTTCAGTTAAATAATGCCGTTTTTCAGTTTTAACAAACTTGCTAGCTCGGTCTTACATTTGCATGACCTTCATGTTCAAAAATTGTCCGCTCAAATGTTTAAACTTTGAAGATGGCAACAGTTGGACTGCAGATTATTTCCATTTCCATACATTCTAAACTTTTACGATACATTTGTATATTTAAATGATGAAAAACAATCAAGGTGGCATTATTTATGTCAGACTGTGCAAAGAGCGAGACCTGTCGCATATTTGACTGCAGGGTGCTTTGTCGAGTCTAAACATTGCGTCATGAAAACATTAAAGACTATTACCACACGGGGCACATATTATGACTGAGATATACACACTGCACAGTTGCGTGCGAACAAATCAACTCGACTGTAGATTGAATAAACATACTTTGTGCCATTCATGTCATCCTGAGCCAAAGTCATTTCTCCTAAATGGAATGTAATTACAGTATAAGTTTGCCTCCTGAAACCTTTCCTGTCCAACTCAATACATATCTGAGCCCTTGATCACACACTGTATAAATGTGATCCCTAAGCTCATTATTTAAGGCGTGAGCAAGTGCAGCTGACTGTCTCGTCAAAGTCAAATTAACAGTTTAGCAAAACAATTATGTTGATTCAAACACGCGAGCCTGTGTTGACACACGTAAGGCATTTAGGTAAGTGCAATTTTTGCGAGGTTTGGCATTTGCCGTGAAGAAAAAGGGGGAGGTGTGCGGAGGGGAGGGGGGGGGGGATAATTCGAATGGACGAAATGCACACGTGTGGTTTGCAGATAGCGATCTGGCTCGGATTGGTAGTTAAGCCTCTCCTGGCAGCCACTTCACAGCGTGTGTCACACACACAGACACGCGCGCACGTAGACACACGGAAGAGCTCGCCGGACGAAAAAAATGTGTGTTTCTGTAAAAAGAGGTGGAAAGAAAGGAATGTCTCCCCCTCAACAAAAGATATAAACACAAACACATTTCCAGGGCGACGGAGGAACAGCACAGGCCCGCTGCAATCTGTTGTGGCTCTGGCTCACGTGAAAACACAAGCTGCCACTCACAGCGCAAGACGTCAAGCAGGCGCTGCTCTGGAGAATTAGCCGGCTATCGCTAAACACTCACTAGTTGTTATGTGTCACATGTATCTGAAAGATGCTTATCAAGTATTTACAACTTTCCATCATTCTTGTCTGCGCTGGCTCCCAGATGACTTTGGGGACGAGTTTGACGCCGCCTGACGTGATGACCCAACTCTTCGAGAAATGCATTGCGCTGCAAGCTCATCAAACTCAATTGGGTTTATTCAGAAGTCAGAAGAATTGCCAAATGGTTTATTCACTGAAGTGGGATGCGATACGATACCTCACTAAAGGTCTCTTACCTGGTGGACAGTTTCACATTCGGTGCCTTTAAAGCTTCTCATTTATTTTCATGACACTAAAAATAAATAAATAGATAAACGAGACAGCCACTGCTGGCGGTGGCGAGTTGTGTTCATGTGCACTTCTTCTTTTGAATTGCTTTCTGTACAGGCACCCATCCATTTTCAACACAGTATACCAACACAAGTATTTTTGATGTCGATACGCTTAAACCTTTTTGACAACATATACAGTCAAACTTTGGTTTTCGTCCTATCCGTTCCAGGTCTCTTTTTAAAATAAAAATGTTTACTGGTGGACAGTAACACTTTCACGAGATGTCCAAACTGTGAAATTTGTTCGTTCCGAGGCATAAAAAACTGAAATTTTTTGCCTTTCGAGAACCGAAGCTTCTCATTTATTTTCCTGACATTAAAAAATCTCTTCACAGTTAAGAGTTAGTAAATAGAATAATAATTTTTAAAAAGAAACTAAATAAAGATGCATGAAATGCTTACTGGACAATTCATTAGGGTCAGGTTAGTAATTAGCAGAACCCAATCAAACCAGAGGTGTCAAAAATAGATTCTTGACACAGGTGGAAATGCACAGTTTTGAATGACATGGTGCGCGTGTGCGGCGGTTGGCGGCTTCGGTTCGGTGATTCCTACTTTCCAGTAGTACCAGTGAAAACATTTTCATTACTGGATTTTGAATCTGAGGACCTTTCTGGCTCAAAGATTTCTTCTTGACTTTCCTCAGAAAAAACGATCTGGTGTATTGCTCCACTCAACTCACTGCTGGGTGCAAGGGAAGGCCCGGTTATCGACTTATAAATATCTAGCAATCTTGTACTGGACCTGTTTTTTTTTTTTTTGGTAGATCATTGTTTATGATGATACTAATGCAGCGTGTTGTACCGGAGACAAATTCCTTGTGTGTTCTACATACATGCTAATAAAGATGATTCTGATACTGATTCTGATCCTTCATCACACCAGTGAGCGATATCCATATTGCACGTAACATGGCACCCGCCCCCACACCATCAATCCAGCAGATTTGCCTTTGTTCTTGGTCTTAGTCATTCAAAGCAATATATTAAGCATAATTTGGCTCCCCGTATTAATCAGATTTGTAATGAAAGTCAGGGAAATATCACCAGTAATTATAGTTGCTGGGATTTTTACCAGTGTGCAGCATAATTAGGTGAGCAAAGGTGACAAAAACCACTTAATTAAGTCATGTAGCCTCATACTCTAGCGGAATGTTTCATAAAACAGAAAATCACAGTTGCAAAAATGTTTTATGTTTTTGGGTTGCTCACAAATAAACCTTGGTGATATAAAAGTTGCAATCAAACAAATGTGACAAGAATGATCGAAAAGCAGAAAACATTCCTTAAAAAAAATCCCCCAAAAAAATCAGGCCATTATGAATATTTGCCATTCAATTTAATTTGTCTTTTTGCAGTTGGTATTTCATCGTCAATCCGCATTCAGGACAAATAGTTCTAGCAAATGGCTTTACCAAAAATAGAGTCAAGTAGATGGTATAAGATGCTTTGTTCCAATATGGTATGACTCATAGACCTTCGAAAGCGTGATTTGGCCAGTAACACAGCACTGTGCAATCAAATACATCTTTGTAGACAACAGAACCTCGTACCGAGTCGCCTGAAGAATCACAGTAAGAAGGTCTGACCAAACACCTCGAAGTGACCCCCTGACAGCGAGCAGTTTCAAACCTGAGACAGCGGAGGCCATTTTGCATGTGCCGCGATTAACCAACAGCGTTTCTAACTGTACACCTTTTATGCATAATGGATGAGGCACAAGCCCAACAACAAGCTCTGCCTTTGTTCTGCCCGACGCTCCTGTTACATCACAGGAAGAGCCCCATGGTCCTGTGACCGAGTTGATTGGCTGCACCACAACGCCACAAGGCTGGCAGGCAGGCAGCTCAAAAGCAGGTGATTCGACACTTTTTAGACCTTGCTCGACTAAAAGTTAGGGGACCAAAACACATCTCGGTGTTATCCGGGTCACATCTACGTCACAAAATAAGAACAGTGGCGCAACAAACTTGTTTGGATTGTGTAACACGGTTGCCGATAGGAGAATAAGAGTAGAAATAAGCAGTTCAAATGATCTATTTAACCAAATAACTGCACCAGCTATTTTTAATCTGATTTCGCTGTTATAAATGTGTAAAAGTCGGCCACTGTTAATCACATGCTAAAAACAATTGAAGAGCGACAAAAAAATAAATAAAATGTTCCAAGACGACAACACCGAAACCACTATTGGCCAACCCGTCATATACCTTCCAGGCATGTGGAATAGGAACCATGCAAGCCACATGGAGGTACTTAGTGAATGACAACAATTTGTTCGATGATTGCAAATTGTTTGACAGCCCTGCAAAATGTAAGATGAACTCCGTTCGGGCGGCGATGAAGGCAGCCATCGTAGCGAATTGTGGCGTCAGGCCATCCAGCAAGCGTTGGGTTTTTAGAGCCTCGTCGCCTACTCCGCACTGTCTCATACCTGTCAACCTCGGCTAATAGCTGCCCTCATAAATGATTACGATTCCCCTTACAAAGCAACCCATACAACGGCTTACCGCGCATGCGCACATCATGCTTTATCAATTCGACCGTACGCAGCGATGACAAAAAATATACGATTGAGGATTACTTTTGCTGGTTTGCCGCGACAATAGTAGCGATCGACGACGGCAGTGTCGTTGGCTACCAGCAGGTGAGACGATCTAGATTTGAGCCAAAATGGCCTTTGTGAGATTGGTTCAATTGTTTTTTTTGTTTTTCTTCCCCGTATATGTTTTAATACGCCGTACATGATTTGAAATGATTAAAAAAACGTATAAAATATGGGGAAAACGCACAAGTTGACAGGTATGCTGTCTCGAAGTCGTGGTTCAAAGGTGATGCAGCCACGCCTATGCCATGGCGCCCTCTACTGACGAGCCGCCGCTTCTTTTGTGCATACCGTATCGTTTCTATGTCGTGGGTCATAACAATATCGGTGCGCGGGGTATTTTCACGGCGCCGCAAATCTCAAGGCAAACCTTTGCCTGGTACCCGAAAGCCAACAGTCCTCAGTGTTTCCACTCACTATAGTAACCACTACCCAGTAGCCCCTCCTGCAACTGTTGACCTTGACAATTAAAGATCACTCAGCATAGTGACGCGACTTCTTCCACATGCTCCACAAGCAGTTGATAGCATCTGACTGCGAGGAAAAAAAAAAAAAAAAAAAAGAGAGAATACGGCGCATCCAAACCAAGCTTTGATGCGTGCGCGAGCGGAGATTTCGCGTCCGCGAGCGCGCGCTGCACGCTGGATCGCAGCAGATGAGCGGCTGCGTCTAAAGCTCTTTGTGCCTCTAGGATGGCCCCCCAACTCATTCTTATTCAGACATGATCAGAGGGGAGGCAGGCAACTGAGATTAGCTGCAGATCAAAAGAGCTGCCTCGCGCCAGCGCTTGTGTTTTGTAGATTTAGGCCGCCCCGCCGCGTTGCCGTTGTTTCATGGCGCCGGAGCGTCATACTGATATTTTTTGGCCTCTAAGGAGCTCAAGGGGGGTCGGCGGAAGGGGAGTTTGCGTGCAGGAGGTTGGACGGCTGCTGGAAATGTTAGAAATGTTTAATAATAAAAAAGATAGGAGGGTAAAACAATGATACGCTATTACAGCTCGACAAAAAAAAAAAAAAAGACGCTTTCACTTATTTCCATGTAGCAAAAGTGACTGCTTCCATATGTGGGAGGGAAAAAAGAGCTCTTCAGTCATAATTTGTTTAAAAAATTGAAATGTGCTTCTCCAGGAATACTCTTCGAGTAATAACTAATTAAAGGCCTGCGCTCTATCAGAGGCCTTAACAAAATTCTTGTCAACAACAGCAAGTTACAGTGATAATTTACAGTCAAACCTCGGTTTTCGAACGTCTCAGTTCTCGTCCAATTCGGTTTTCGACCAAAAATTTTGATTTTTCTTTATGCCTCGGATGCCGAAAAATTTTGGTTCCCGAACAAACTGAGCGCACTTGAATGCACTATTTGACTCCTCTCGCCTTCCTTACATGTTGCTTTCCATTGTGAGCAGACGTGTTCAGTAAACATTTTTATTTTAAAAAGAGCGTGGTTTCGGTTTTCGTACAATTTCAGTTTTTGAACAGCCTTCTGGAACGGATTATGGACGAAAACCGAGGTTTGACTGTATGTACATCAATCCTAGTCGGAACCTCACCCAGCAGATATGGATTAAATAACATTCCACTTGAGATTTGAGTAAGGTACAATTTAAGAAAAATTGAAAATGTGATTCTTGAATCTGACCAGCGATGATTATGATGATTCCCCACCTGACATAAAAAAGAATTGTCAAAGCACAACTGAGGTTCAATGACGAGGTGAGGTGAGTTTCCAAAGACGGAGGCAAACGCGTCAGCAAGCCAACGTCCCTTCAGCGAGAGAAAACAAAATGTTTCCTCAACCCGTTTGCCCATCAAAGCGGCGGAATTCCGAGGGCAGAAAAGCTAATAAGGAAAGACTGAACAGTTACTGTCAACTGGGTCCAAGTTTCCGATTTATCGTTTTCGACACTATGTGAGAGGACAGTAAATCTTCCGAATTACAATGACCGAGGAAAAGCTGCTTGCTTTCTGTTCTGAACCTCAGTTTTCGTCCATAATCCGTTCCAGAAGGCTGTTCGAAAACCGAAATTATTCGAAAACCGAAACCACGCTCTTTTTAAAATGAAAAATGTTGACTGAACACGTCTGCTCACAATGGAAAGCAACACGAGGAAGCGTCACTTCCAGTCCATTTATGTTCGGGGTAGTTCAAATTCTGATGATTTCTAATGATCTCCATCAACACGTACAAATGCTTTCCGAAAGCCGCTGCGTCAAAGATTTTTCTTCGAAACTCCAAACTTCATCTCAGCATGTCCTTAAACACCAAACCCTGTGATGCATATTATTATTGATGTGTGTATCTTCTGCATGGGGGGTGGTGGGGCTACCTTGAGGAAATGAGTCATTTTGAAAGCAAACAGCATGCTGGGGCTCTTTTTTTTTTTTTTTTTCCTCACCAATAGTTCCAGACTGTGAACAGAGATGTTCGAAGCAATTACTCTTAAATGTAGCGGTAACGTAAACTGACTGTGAAGCATTAGAAACAGAGAAATAACACCATATTAAGTTACACTTTAACGCCTCCAACCATTTGTCTTACTTCAGAGGTATAAAAACCAGAGACGTTAAAAGTTTAAGACACACTTTTCCAGGTGCCTCAGTCACCTTTTTCCTAAGTGTTCAACAGAGACAATTGGCAACAGCTGGGACGTGGCCACGCCTTCGATGGCGGAGCGTCTCTGGGGTCGGTGCGCTGTGCCAATGCAGTGAAAACTCAAAATAAACAAGAGTTGAATGAATCCTTTTGGTCTCGGTCTATAACAAAGTCATGACTCACTCAATCCAGGATGAACCGAGCAAAAACATCGATTGATATCAAAGAAAACATTTTTTTTAATGAGAGGCTCGAATATCAAAATAATTACCTAATCGCTTTAGGGAAGCCTTGACCCACCATGTGGGCTTAATTTGATTTGTAGGAGGGGGGGGGGATGGACAACTTACCCGTGCCGTTTCTTTGCTTCACTGGGAAGTTGCACCCTGCAGCACCAGCTGAGGCCCCAAAATATATAAAAAAAAATAAGGACAAAAAAAAGGACAATTGGCAAACTACAAATACCCCCAATGGCCCCAAAATAAATGCCCTGCATGTGGTAAAGCCAGACCAGCTGGCTTTGAATAGAAACCCCGGATTTGGGTTGTGCGGTTACCCCCGATGTCTCTCCGCATCTGAACTAAAATCAGGTGTACTTCTTTCCAGACACCCCCTCATCCCCAACGCCCCTACCAGTGTCCCTATTCAATCCACCTGCTCCTGTCAATCACGCCTTGAGTAAATTTAGCCTTCGGGGGGGATCAGTGCCAGCCCTGACCCCCACACACAAACGCCATACCTTTGTCAGCAGTGCCCATATACTGTAGCCCAGGATCACTGACCTAACAAGAATGCGACCATCGCCGGAGTGACAAACAGATGTCCCACCCCCTTTTCACCTTCACGTGTCCTCAAACGTTAAAATCGAGTCATTTCTTATTTGCCATTTCACTCTTGAGAAAAAAAAATCCTGCAATTAGATAATACAGTCAAACCTCGGTTTTCGTCCATAATCCGTTCCAGAAGGCTGTTCGAAAACCGAAATTGTTCGAAAACCAAAACCGCGCTCTTTTTAAAATAAAAATGTTTATTGAACACGTCTGCTCACAATGGAAAGCAACATGAGGAAGCGTCACTTCCTCGTCTACCCGAGGAAGCATCACTTCCTCGTGTAAGGAAGGCGAGAGGAGTCAAATGGTGCATTCAAGTGCGCTCAGTTTGTTCGAGAACCGAAATTTGTTCGTCATCCGAGGCATAAAATATTTGGCCGAAAACCGAATTGGTCGAGAACCGAGACGTTCGAAAACCGAGGTTTGACTGTATATGTTGAAATCAGATTTTTGCTTTGAATTTGTCCCCACTCTATTATTCTGATTCTCACAGAAGTTGTGACCGGTGTCTAAAAAAAATAAAAAAAATAAAACCAAGCAAATATAGCAAAAGATTTTGCCGGAGTTGGACAGTTGTACATACATGGAGGAATACGTAATTACAGTATTGCCGTATCCCACAGTCTCGAGCTGTGAGACAAGGCCAATGACGGACAGCGATGACAAGTGCTCCATGCTGAGCCTGAAGTACACTTCAAAGTGGTCTTAATGGACCTGCAGCTGACAAATGAGCCTGAACTCCCCTAGATCCTGCGATGCCTTTAGAATGAGATGAACAATGACTTCGAGTGGCTGCTCG
The DNA here is from genome assembly GCA_018466805.1 of Hippocampus abdominalis. Taxonomy (NCBI): domain Eukaryota; kingdom Metazoa; phylum Chordata; class Actinopteri; order Syngnathiformes; family Syngnathidae; genus Hippocampus; species Hippocampus abdominalis. The sequence goes on along the minus strand of CM031698.1, from coordinate 5,930,872 downwards.
TCTCCTCCGCCAGGGGCTTTGGATTGAAATGATGACGAATACTGTACATGTTGCTGAGCAGCATGATCAAAAGCCATCAAGAAAACACACTTGGCTAGTTCCCGCAAGCTTGCACCCTGGACATCCGACCTGTGCCTGGTCCTGCCTGAACTGAGTCAAAACAAAAAGCTGTGGGTCAGCTTTTACGTTCAATGAAAGTAAAAACACACAATCTTGTCCCAAAAATGATTGCAGTTGTGCAAATTGCAAAAGAAGCTGGATGCTCACAGAGAGCTGTCTCAAACGACATTCAGTGTTAAAAAGGGAAAGGAATACATGACTGCAAAAGGTGCACAAGTGACAGGGATGACTGTAGCCTCAAGACGGTTGTCAAGGAGTGGACCGAGGCCGTTGTCAATGCATCAAGAACCAGCACGTACACACGTCTGCATGACATGGACTACAGCTGTAGATGCCCATGTGTCAAGTCGCTCCTCAACCAAAACCAATGTCAGAAGAACCTGTGCAGCAAAAAAATGTGCATTCTTCAATCCACTTTCTAATCCGTTTATCGTCACGAGGGTGGCGGGTGTGCTGGAGCCTATCCCAGCCATCTTTGGGCGGTAGGCGGGGGACACCCTGAACTGGTACTCAGCCAATCGCAGGGCACACATAGCCAACCATTTGCGCTCACAATAACACCTGGGGACAATTTGAAGTGCACACTAAACTTGCCATGCGTATTTCTGGAATGTGGGAGGAAAATGGAATACCCGGAGAAAACCCACCCAGGTATGGGGAGAACATGCAAACTCCACACAGGAACGCCAAAGCCGGAATCGAACCCCGCACCTCTGCACTGTGAGGCGGCCGTGCGAACAAGTCGCCCACTGTGCCGGCTTCAAATTTTGCCTTCCCAAAGGATGCTAATTGGCGCAGTCATCAAAATTGCGATCATTTTGCAAAGTAGCGAAATTGATTTGCGAGATCATATATTTTTCCAGCTGCCTCGTAAGGTTCAACATAACCACTATTCGACGCTAATGACCCAAGTTATCGACGCTGCCAAAATCATGAACGAATAAGCTTTCCTTTCAGAACCTGCAACGTTGAAATATGCGAATCATAAATTATCCAAGGCAACAGATTAGCCACCATCGATAGCATCTTATCTGGAGTCAAAATAACATGCAAAGTGGTAGCCGCCTATAATTGAGTAACTATGAGCTCATTTAATTATGCATTTGTATTGCTGATTTTTTTTTTCTTCCCCCAAAGAGCGAGGCTCAGGGAACGTACTTTTGATTTTTAACCTGATAAAAATCATACACCTCCATCCAAGACAAGTTATGAGTTTTTACCAAACTGCTGACATTGCTGCTGCAAGTCATTTCTCCTGCTAAATGATACATTCACTTGAATGCAATTATCAACAGGCTTAACACGTGCAATATTCCCTGTGACTTTTTCACATGAGCACAGCTACGGTGGGGTGTCAGCGGATTTGTCTTTTTTTTTTTTCTTCATTTCATCATTTTTTTCAGAGTGCTGCCAAACTTTGACACTCAGAAAAGTCTGCTCATAAATCTCTACAACAGTGTAAAGGTGGAGAACAATGATGCAAAGAAAGATGAGTGGAATATGGATTTTTTTTCAGAAAATATTCAAAATTCTGCTTTGAGAGGAAAAAAAAAAAGAGTGATGTCCCTTGATGATAAGTATACGTGTGCCCCTGACTGTGAAATGTACTTTGCATTGATCCGGTTGTATTGTTTACATGTTTCTGGGTACAGGTAATTAAGTCATCTGTTGGTTTCTGGTTATTTTTGACACCACGGCGACATGTACCGCCATACATTCAGGCATCATTCTCGCTCTGACATTTGCGCTGACCTCATGGACAGGAATTCGGTAATGTGCGAGGGTGGGGCAGGGCTGCGGTAAGCCAATGCGTAACGGCGAGACTTAATTGAATTCCGACCGGCCCAGAAGACGAGAGCGAGAGTCAATGTGAGGATCAAAGTAACCTTTACGTGGCGACGGTACCAGTAAAGCCCCTTCATTGCTTGCTCTTTCCTTTTCCACCAACTTTGGCACATGTGGGCATTGTCCTGCGTTTGTGTGTAAGTGTATGTTTTGTTTGTATCTTTTCTCCTTTGGCAAAAGGCTCCCCCCCCCCCCCTGAACAGATTGCCTTGCCAGCGGGAGGGGGCTCGATTGGAGTGCATTTTAGCTCACTTTCCAGTTTAATGTGGAGGAACTAAGTAGAGAGTCTAACGCCTGACGGCTTTTTTTTTTTTTTTTTTTTTTAAACAGTAGCAGTTAAAAACACAAGATGCAGCACGGCAGTGTCGTTGCCGACTTTGTTGGCGTCGCAGAAGAAGCAAGGCTTGCACGTAATGTTGATGTTGAACACGCTGTCCTCATAACAGCATCATATGCTATCACAATGTAATTCGGCATGATTTGTGTTGTGCGCCACTTTTCAAAATACTCACGGCGTTATCGTTTGGAGAGAATACACAGCCCTATCTGCACAATGGCACGAGTCAGATATTAGTCAGATATTATTTGACAATAAAGATGACCTTGACCTTGACCTTGATTAGGAATCAGTGCATTCAATAAATCATAAAATTGTCTGAAATTAACTAGGGGGACTAGCCACAAAAATGGGAACAACAGATATGTCTATGCTATATTTATATCTATATCTCCTCTTTCATCAATAACTGCTTCAAACAACAAAGTGTATGTCGGAAAAGTGATTAAGATTGCACGACTGTCTGTGTCTTATGTGTTTTGTTGTGTTATTTTGACTTCAAGATGTCGCCGCGAGAGTGGCTGCCTTTCCAACAGCCCCTATTTATTTTGTTCTTCTACTTCTTCCTCTCATAACTTTGCTGCTGTGAAGTGGGAATTTTTCCACTGCGAGACTATTAATGGTTTTCTTATCTTATTTTATCTTATCTTATTCACCACATTATATTCCACCATCAATACTCCAAAATGGGCCGCCGAAAGAACACCTTACAACAAGGGTGTAGCTGTAGCTTTAAAGTCAGACAACACAAGATCAGGTCCTCCGATGTGAATCATTACATTCCAAAAAAAAAAAAATAATTATCACATGGCATTTAATTAGATAAATTAACATTATGCAAAATACGGGGCTGCATCAATACTTATAAGGATGTTCATTTTTGAATGGCTTTGCCACAGAATTGTCTTTTTTTTTCCAGTGGTCGAGTGATATTTCACAAATTTGAATATCAGCGTTGAAAACAGGATGTTTACTTTGAAAAACGGGAATTTGGTGGTGTCATCCGAGTAGAGTGTACATTATCTCCACTTCTCAAACTACAGCGTGTCACCGTCAAAATACTTTTGAGCCCTTTAAAATGAAGGTCAAATCGCTTCGAATCCTGCATGGTGCGAGATATAGCGGTACATCTTCTGAAACCTTGAATGAATGAATACTTTATTGTCATTGCGCACTTGTTACAACGAGATTTTGCAAGCGCCTCCCCCCCAAGCCTACTCTAAACTCAAGGAAATTGTTTGAATTAAAATGCACTCCGGTGGTGTACGACCCATGATAACCGCACAGAATTTTCTCGGGATGCTACATTAGCGTTGTGATTTATTGTCTCACATTTGGACGTGAAACTTTAGCATGAAATAATGAGCAGAATGATAAGAAAACAACTCTTTTAAACCTACTGTATATCAGAGTGGGTTTGGTTTTGGGTTTTCTTTCTCCACATCAGCACTATCGAGTAGCGCAACAATGACGACAATCGCGTGCGAACCGAAAACCTTCCGCACGTTTGCCTTCAAATAGGAACGCCAATAAAGTGAAGATTTGTGTGCAAATTTGCACGCTTTCCTCTTTTTGCCAGCAGCGCAGTCCAAAGGGTGCGCTGACTGCAGCCGCTTGCTCCACACAAGGTCGCTCTGTGTGTGTTCAAAAATGGGAGAATGAGGCGAGGCACAATCCCGCTGAGCGCATACCTTTCTGCCCCACAGGCCCGCCAGTCCAGACACAAACTCTGGAGCTGTATGTTTATCGAGCGTCTCAGGGTAAGACTGCTGATTTAGGACCCCCTCGCTCAGGCAACGTTTTCACGGTGAATCAAACTCAGGGAAAACATTGAGAGTGATTCATGATGAAAATGATGGATCTCAAGTGCTGACCTTAAGTCAACACTCAAAGATCTGATACGGCTGATAAACACCGAGCCGGACCTTCACCTAACCCAGACCAGGGCGGATGAACAAGGGATGACCCAACAGGTCCCGATGAGCTCGGAGGGCTTTCGGAGACAGGACCTGATAAAACACAGCGGGAAAAGACTTGGCGAGCGCAAGAAGAGAGAGCGAGAGAGAGAACAGGATACGACTAAAGAGCACTGTAGCTTTGGGTGAGTAGGATACTCAGCGACGGAGAGAGCGCGAGAGCCAGTGCACTCCTCAATCCAAAAACAATATTTGGACTGAAACCTTAGCCTCTCCATCTGGCTCTTTTGAAGGGTGGATTATGACTGGTGCCATGGCTCACTCTTGATCCCACACTGTTCCTTCTCTAAGTGCACTCTGACATTTTTTTTTTTCCTAAAGGACACTACTGTTTGGCTAGTATGAGGAAAACCTGCTGTGCTTTGATTCAAATTCAATAACTGTTAAATCCAAGCGTCACATGGCACAGTTCTGTGGGGAGCTGTCGTCAAATGAAGTCAATCTGCATTTGGATGTCAGCACGCGTGATTCTGGCATAGTGCTGCGGACGATGGTCACTTGACCTCATTTCATTGTTTGTTGGTTTGAAACTGGATGTGAGACACTCGGAATATTCTTAACTCCTGTTTCGATTGAGCAGATTAGCGCTTCCTGTGTGAATTGTGCCAAAGCGTGGATGTACAGTAGCTCAAACTGGCACAACTGATGTCCTGTTGTCTTCTTCACAGAGTGAATCAAGCGCCTTTGCTGTTTCCAGCCATGTATTGCCCTCATATTTTTTTTTAATTTCTGTGACATCAACAACACAATTCAAGACAATCCACCACTATCTTAAACATCCATCCATCCATTTTCTGATCCGCTTTATCCTCACAAGGGCCGCGGGGCGTGCTGGAGCCTATCCCAGCTGACTTCGGGACACCCTGAACCGGTTGCCAGCCAATCGCAGGGCACACAGAGAAAAACAACCATCCGCTTTCACAGTCACACCTATGGACAATTTAGAGTGTTCAATCAGCCTGCCATGCATGTTTTTGGAATGTGGGTGGAGTACCCAGAGAAAAACCACGCAGGCATGGGGAGACCATGTAAACTCCACACAGGAAGGCCGGAGCTGGAATTGAACCTCAGCGCTGTGAGGTCGACACGCTAACCACTCGACCTCCGAGCCGACCCCAATTTTAAACATGAATCCATTCATCTGCCCATACCGCCTCAACATGTTTTTGTGGTTCAATACCAAAACAAAAACGACAAAATATCGCATGTGAAGCAGTTTATAACCCGTGTGGCGTGTCTGTAGATGTGCTCAGCCGCTTAGTGTGGGGGGGGGGAAGTGTTGCTAACTGTAATTTGATAGTAATCTTGCTGTTTCAAAGATAGCAATGAACAGTTTTTCATTCATTCATTGAAAACACAGATATAGTTATGTAGCTCTTGTATTGATCTTAATTGTCTTGCATATTATTGAACTAAATGCAGGAGTCGGGCAAGGTTTTGGGAAGAGATGCATAAAAAACAAGTCATCCGAGAGACAAATGAGGGATTTCCAAAAGAAGATCGATGACATCATTCATCCAAATCATGTAACAATCAGGATCTTGGGTCGTTCTATCTTGTCTGTTCATCTTGTGCGGCTGAAGAAGAACAGGATGCATTTACAGGTGGCCATGGTAACAAAAAGAAACACTTTGCTTTGCACTGAGTGCTCTCTTTTCCACGTTCACTGCTATACAAAAGCTCTTTTCTTCACCTACAAACGGTTCAAATTGGGATGGAAACCTTTGTACCTAAATGCAAATTTATACATCGTATTTCCGTAACCTTTATTCATCCAGGTCACGAAATTAAGAACAGATTCTTAGTTCCAACGCCCACATAGCATTTACCTCAGACAAGGACATTTCCGTATGGACAGCTTGGATTGAGCTCACAGTCATTGATGGTGAATAGGAAATGGTTAGATGGACATTATTTATTTATTTATTTATTTTGCCACGAGCCTTAAAAGTAATTTGCGAGGCTGAAGTCGCCATTTCTGAACATACCGGTGTTGACTCGATGGCCTCGGGTACTGTCCCTTTAAGCGATAAGCAGCCAGCCAAATTGAATCTTCAGCCTCATATCTGCACATGATGAGGGCCATCGACAGCGTTAACAAAGCTGAATTAAAGGGCAAAAATAGGCCAACGTCTTAATGAGCAACATCATTCAATAACATATCTAAGTAGTTCACAATATCGGCAACACGCTTTGGATGATGGAGTATTCACGCTTCTAATCCACGGTAGAGCACATTCCCGACGTTCAATTAAGGCTCAATGTTTGACACTCTTCTTCTCATATTCTTCTTTTGAGCGTCTTCACCTCAGAATAAAGGTCAGCGGCATAAATTCTGAGGTTGATGACAACGGAAATTAAATCGGTCATGAACGTGTTGAGTTGCTGGAAGAGCCTGGCTTGTTTTGAGTGCGTGCCAAGCAAGAAATCCCAAATTAAAGGATTTTTTTTTAAAAGCAGGGAAGGGTTCGGTGTTCAAGCAGCCGTTTAATGACACATTTCAGTTGCATTGATAACAAGGCGTTCCTCTCCACAAATGGTAAATCAGTGAAACATATCTCATGTACTTGATTTTGTGTGTTTTTGAACAATAATTGATTAAAATAAATTGCAAGACGTAAAGACATTATCCAGTGCCGGTTCTCGGTCTCGGCGAGTACACAAACATACTGTTCAGTATTTGGATTCACCTTTTGCCTCTGTAATTCGTCACCGCAGACTGTTGTGTTTTCTGAACGTTTTTGACATTATAAGTGGTAAACTGTACACCTGTAGGGTCATAAAGGCGTTAAAATATTACATTTCCGACCAAATAAAAAGAAATGTTTTACGAAGAGAACAGTTTCACCCTGGAAAACGATTCCTTACGGGAGCAATGTTGTGAAACCCCAAAGGAATTGGAAATTATTCTTTCTAACTGATCGGTTTTTAAAAAACTGAAAGCAGTCTCCTTCAGTGGTGCTGGAAAGTGCCCCAGCATGTTTTGTTGCACTTTTTGACCAAATGTGAGTTTAACACTGACCCATATGAGTGGCATAGAGCAAATCAGTCACAGTCGGCAGTTTGGAGACCAAAATGAAGGGCGTACAGTGTGTTGGTGCCGAGGGCAAACAAAGTCTCAGACCAGAGGTTTAGGGTGTTGCCTTGCCTCTCTGTCAACTGCATTTAACATGACAGAACACAACTCTGACTTGGACCACATAGATAGAAACTTTTGACTGTGTCAGGGGAAAAAAAGTGATATGGGTTTCATTGCAGCATACTATATGCTGTACAGTCGCCAAAGTGTTGCGATGATGTTAAAAAATACAGAAGTATGTTTTAAAAAAAAAAAAGTGTAGTGGTACTCTAAGAGCCTGAAAAAAAAGTGTATATAAAAAAACCCTCTATATATATATATTTTTTTAAAAAAATATATATATGTATGTATATATTTTTTTTTTTTCAGGCTCTCAGAGTACCGAAAGATATATATTAATAAATATATAAATATATATATATTTTTTCCGAACCGCTTCATCCTCACTAGGGTCCGGGGGTGCTGGAGCCTATCCCAGCAGTCTTCGGGCAGTATGAATTTTCGCAGGGCACACAGAGAACAAATCCACGCTACTCATACCTAGGACAATTTAGAGTATATCAGCCTGCCATGCATGGAATGTGGAGGAAACCGGAGCACCCGAGAAAAACCCACGCAAGCCCGGGGAGAACATGCAAACTCCACACAGGGAGGCCGGAGCTGGGATCGAACCCGGTACCTCTGCACTGTGAAGCCGACGTGCTAACCAAACCGGGCCGATAATATATATAAATATATATATATTATATATATATAATTTTTTTTTTTGGGGGGGGGGGGGGGGGGGTTGTATGCTGAATGCTTGGGGTGAAGAGGGAAAAAAAAAATACACGCAGTTTCGAATTAAATACAATTAGAGGAGACATGCCTGTGTTCTGTTATGCCTTCTCCGCGCTGTCACGGCTTCATCTGATTCATGTTTAAGTGCACAGTGTGATATTTCTTAAATTAGTGTCCTCATTAAAGGTGTCTTGTTTCTTCCATTAGATACCGTCATGGCAGCAGGGCTGTAAAGTTAAAAAAAAAGCACAAAAAAAAGCATGCTTTCTGGTCATCCACTTATGTGGCTGCTGTGTCTGTGCAAAGATTGGACATATTACATGGCCAACACTTATCCGCTGAGGCTGCAGACAAAGGCACACATGCAGAGCAATTTCTTTTCCCTTCCAATTAGTGCCATTTGCACCGGGTGAGACGTTTTCTTTTGATTGCCGTTTGTTGTTTGATTTGTTAGCGCTCAGCGTTAATACGATTTAGACGACAGCGTCAACTTGTACACAAAATGTAGCGTGGTAGCACACGGGCCAAGATACACCTTTTAATATCATGGATTCAGCCGAAGGAGCTGTGAAAGGAAGTAGCAGGAGTACATTTTGCGTCTTGGTAGACGTATGTTCTGTATAAAAGAGGAAGACCTCATTCGAACCCCACAGCTTTAAAGTTGTGACAAAATGAAGCGTTTTTATGGAAAATAAATAAATGTGTAAGAGGTGCATATTTTTCAAACACTCTAACTGGAAAGCAGATTTGGAGAAGTCCCAAAAATGTCAAAATAAGGAAGGCAGAAAGGAAAACATGGGTGGTGTCACATGGTGAACATTTGGGAAGCTTTGGGAAATAGGTTATAAAAATCTATTTCAATACTTTGTTGTTGGAATTTTGACAGAATCATTTTATTTAACACGTCTAAGCACCTATTTTGTGTGCCGAGGACGTTTTGCTGATGACAATCACATCGCTGAGAAAGTCCCGATACACGGGTACAATTGATAGATACTTGACCAATTTTCGGGCTAAATCTTCACAAAACATGATTGTTGTACAACAAGCACACTAGAAGATAATGTACACGAAGGAACTGTTCCGCATCAGTTCACGGGGAAAGATTGAGAGAGAAAGTGGGACTTGTCAGCCACCTGTCAGCTGCTATAATCGTTTCAAAGTGAGTCCCTGTGCGGCCTCTGCCGCACGCCCTCTGTGTTGAACACATAAGAATAATCATTTAAATGTCTCCCAATCAGCCCTTTTGCCATCTTCAATTACACCTTTCCACCCCAACGTTTGTATAATTTTCTAATCTAGCTGAGGCGTTGAGCTGTCAAATTTGTCAGAGGAAGCGGCAAAGAACGAGCAAAGACTGACAGATGGAGCCGGTCTGTGGAGATGCATGTCCCCGGACCATCCATGCGGCTTGGCATGCACTGCTCAAGGATTATGTTTCGAAACCTGAATTTTTAGATCGTTTCACGGCAACATCTCGTCTTCAAACTAAATGCGAAGCTTAATCTACCAACCGGGGGACACCATTTTGGTTGCGTGAGGTCTGAGAACTGTTTGTAACTCATTTTCTTGATCACATCGGGTTTTTAAAACTATTCAAGCCCAGTTTTCTGGATGTGAGTAAATAAAACACGAACACAGATTAGTGACAGATTAGTGACAGCTTTGAACAGCACGAATCCTCTTAATTCTGACGATGCTAGCTTTCTGTTTGCAGGTATTGATAGTACCGACCCATTGGGAGCTGCACACACCTCTCACCGTCTCAATTGCGACTGCGCAACACAATGGCAACAAAGGTGTCGATAAATCCAATCCTACTAATTCTAATAGCAAGTAAACTAATATGAGTAAGTTTGCTTATCTGGCAAGATGTGGAGAAAAACTAAAACGTATTGTCCTCGAAAAAAAAATAAAAAATTGGAATCAGCATGCCAATTTGAATTAGAATCAATCAATAAAAATCGAACTCAGATATATTTTTCTCAAATTGTTCATTTAAAATGTGATCGTAAAAGAACATAATCATACAGTCAAACCTCGGTTTTCGTCCATAATCCGTTCCAGAAGGTTGTTCGAAAACGGAAACCACGCTCTTTTTAAAATAAAAATGTTTATTGAACACGTCTGCTCACAATGGAAAGCAACACGAAGAAGCATCACTTCCTCGTGTAAGGAAGGCGAGAGGAGTCAAATGGTGCATTCAAGTGCGCTCAGTTTGTTCGAGAACCGAAATTTGTTCGTCATCCGAGGCATAAAAAAATCGAAATTTTTGGTTGAAAACTGAATTGGTTGAGAACCGAGACGTTCGAAAATCGAGTTTTGACTGTATTACATAATACATTCACTGCTCATAATACTACTTAATCATCAGAATTAATTAAATATGGGTTTTATTTAGTATATGATTGGTAAAATGTGGATAAAACTAAGGGCTTTTTTTTTCAGACAGCTTTTTGTCAGTTGGTAAGTTGTTCTGGGGAGATGGATGTGGACAAACCCTGAGTCATCACCCATTAAATATACGTGTCTCACCACTCTTGTCACACTAAAAAGCACCCAAAAGGACAGGAAATGGGTTCATCAACTTTTTCATTTTAAACTTCATTTCTGGAACCGCAATGAATGGGGAACATTCCTGCTTTAATACTTCACAGACACATTTTTTTTTTTTGGTATCAAGTATTTATGATGCCAACATCTGAATCAAATAAGCATACCGATATTTCAGTCTAAAGTCTTTATTAACCCTTTTTAGGGACAGAGGTTAAGACAGCGGACAGTTTATCATGCTGTCAGGTTACAGGGTGCATGAAAGCGTTCAGCAGTAATCGCAATAGGAAGAAAGCAATTTGTATGAAATACTTCACCAGAAGGTTGGTAGTCATAGTAAAGCAACTGTCTTAAAAAAATAAAAAACAAAAAACATTCAGACTTTCAATCTCGAGATGGCAGAATGTTACATGGCTCCAGGAGATTGATAGACAAAGTGGCGTTTTAGAGCACTTTGAATTTTAGGTCAGATATTGGATGATAGAAACGTCTCCACCTTGGCAGTCAAAAACGACACCACCCAAAAAAAAAGTGATTTATTTATCTTTTTTACCGGTGCGATTATCATTTTTTTCTTTTAATCTTTGAGCTGAGCATATCCTTGTAAGCACAGAGGGCACCCACTCATTTTTTTTTCCTCCACTTCCTCATGACTTTGATCAAACTGCACGGAACATGTTTGGGTGCCGCCTTACAACACAGATGTGACAAATTAATAAGGTAAAGTGTCTGTTCTACGCATCAAAAAACAAACAGCAACTCTTTGGCAACCATCTGCTCGTGGAAGTCTTAACCGACTTTCCGCGCTGTATTTTCTCTCGTTTAAGAAACGAGCTGACAAACATTGCAGCGTGACAGTTATAATTTGGTGATATTAAAATGTATTTCACGGAAAATGTGAAGAGACTCACCTCCATATTTCCCATTAAACTTAAGGGAGACCAAATACAGTCAAACCTCGGTTTTCGAACGTCTCGGTTCTCGACCACTTCGGTTTTCGACCAAAAATGTAGAGTTTTTTATACCTCGGATGACGAACAAATTTCGGTTCTCGAACAAACTGAGCGCACTTGAATGCACCATTTGACTCCTCCTGCCTTCCTTACACAAGGAAGTGACGCTTCCTCGGGTAGACGAGGAAGTGACGCTGCCTCGTGTTGCTTTCCATTGTGAGCAGATGTGTTCAGTAAACATTTTTATTTTAAAAAGAGCGTAGTTTCGGTTTTCGAACAATTTCGGTTTTCGAACAGCCTTCTGGAACGGATTATGGACGAAAACCGAGGTTTGACTGTATACGGTATCGGTCCGGATTGAAAGCTCATGAAATACAAAAAGGACATTTTTAGTTGGCTGTCACATCTCCAACACTCTTTTTGATATTTTAATGGCGGCACAACTCATGGTTTACGGTCTGCCAACAAATGAAAAGTAGCCGCATAGCCCCGCGCGCGGCTTGACAGGTCATTTGGGTTCGGCCGCGCGGCTTCGTGTGCAGTGGGCCGAACGTTAACCTTGTTACAACGTTGCTAAAAGCTCGCCGTGTTCGACAACTCCGCTCGAGGGCACGTCGAGCGATTCACATTTTCCCAAGTGGACTTCTAACGGATGCTTACCCAAACAGAAATGCAACACCTCGGCTTTAGATTCCTCACCATGGCTGCAGGAAGAAGTGAGAACGAAAGAAAAGAGTCACGGAGTCGTCGTCAGGAGTCTGACAGCGAATGGGGTGTAAAGCAATGTGTTCGACACACTGTATATGTCAAGATTGATGTGAGATCGTGTTTCGCCGCTCAACAAAGTCACCGCCGAATGATTTGTTCAAAACGCTCGTTACGCTGGCTGTGAATGAAGTCATCTGTCAATTCCATTTTTAGAATCGCTTTCTTGCAGGGACTGGAAACTCAACGAGGCTTTCCTCTCAAAAACCACGCCAGAAAGTAGACACGAATCACCTCCAATAATCTTTATGCTTAAAGACAGCTGTACTAAATCCTTAATTGAAAGTTGGAATGAAATGGACCATGACTGATCTGCTTTACAAGTTTAAGGGCGCAAACAGAAACGGGACGTAATCCACCCGAGCTGTTCCACGCGTTAAGACAGAGGGAGACACTTTTTATGCTTTTCCAATAATGTAAAATGACAGTGAAACAGCAAAAGCAATGTTTAGCATTGACATGTGGAGGCTGAGCATTGTTCCGAACATGAATTTTACATTGCGGCGCAGTCTTCGTGACTCACAGAGCAAGTCGCTCCCATGCTGCTCAGCACAAAGCCTGTCAAGCAGCGACTGTGTCTTTAATCCATATTTTCTTAAGCTGAACTTGAAATTTGGCTCAGTGGCACGATAATGCCGTATCGCGGGTTCAAGAAAAAGACATCCCAATTTTTCAATGTGGCCAAATTTTGCCAGCGCACAAAAGCTGGCAGCTCGCAGCGGATGGATGTTCTCCTTTTGTCGGGATCCTCGATTGCTCTTTGTGGGGAGGAAGAACAAACACACCTACAGTAAACAAACGCTTAAGTTGTACATTTTGGATGTGGTTTCTTTTTTTCGTGCTTGTTCGGATTGTGTGATCAGGACCATCCAATGGAAAAGGTTCATCGTCCCCAAGGTTTGAGTCCAGCTATGGACAAATTTCCATCCATCCATCCATCCATCCATTTTCGAATGTGCTTATCCTCACACAAGGGTCACGCAGGGTGCTGGAGCCTATCCCAGCTGTCTTCAGGCGGTAGGCGGGGGACACCCTGAACCGGTTCCCAGCCAATCGCAGGGCACACGGAGACAAACAACCATCCGTGCTCACAGTCACACCTAGAGACAATTTAGAATGTTCAATCAGCTTGCCATGCATGTTTTTGGAATGTGGGAGGAAACCGGAGTACCCGGAGAAAAACCACACCTGCACGGTGGAGAACCATGCAACCTCCACACAGGAAGGCCGGAACCTGAATCGAACCCTACACCTCTGCACTGTGAGGCCGACGCGCTAACCAGTCGCCCATCATGCCGCATTGACAACATTAAAAATGGCAAATAGTTTCTTGAGAGATGCGAGGTAAATCCCATGTAATTTTCAAGAGAACAAGATTGCTTCATCTGTACGTCCGTAACACCGCCAACTCGCTTGAGTGATATGTACACACTTAAAAGTCCGCATTTTTGGGATAAGTACTTCAACTCGCTCTCATAGCACGATGACATTCCCAAACATTTCACCACTGGAGCATCATACTTTATAGAATACAAACTTGAATTCCGTAACAGAAACACACAAACAAACCAGCACGCTCCAAAAATCGCTGAAAGGGCAGACGACTGTGCCGAATCACTGACTGGTAGTAATTGTCTGAGCGAAACATTGCTTTATAGCCAGGAAAGCAAAAGCCTGGACCTTCAATGTGGCTGATAATGCTTTGTGTGGTGTTATTTATTTGCAGAGGGAGAGGAGGGGGTGGGGGGGGGGGGGGGCTGCAACTGGACTAAGAGACTTTTATTGATTCAAATTAATTAATCCACTTAAGAGAGGAAGGGGTTTCTGTGGCTCGGCTGCAGCTTAAATAGTAGACACAAATTAAACTGTAAATTTGCTGGCTTTAATGATATTCCCAATTAATTGAATTGAAGGAATGTTTGGGGAGGAAATGTGGTATTTGCATGAACTAAAAGAAAAAAAAAACATGTCTTAGCAATGGATAACCCAAATAAATGTGAAATTAATTAATTTTTGATACGGTTAAAAGCTCTTTAGTGTGTTTGTAATTACCTTCTATACCGTGAAGTTGAAGTGGCTTCGAAAAGGCAGAGCGGATAAAGATGCAAATGATGATATAAATGAACATATAGGCAACTAAGATTGTCTGAAAAACAAGTGAGTTAGCCTGCGTGAGTATGTTGGTGCAATCCCTAAAAACGCATTGAATAAATTAGAATATTGATTACCCCCCGACCCCTCCCTCGGCTCCATTGTAAGAAGAAATAACGCTGGCAAAAAATTAGCATGGAAGAGGATATGCTTCACGTTGCATCATCGATCAGTAATAAATGTTCAACTCTGTCTTTATGCTGTTTACATCAATGGCATTCAAAGAAAAAAAAATCAAGAATTGAAAAAAAAAATAATGTTACAGCCACAACGAATCGTTTCTATTCTTTGTTTTTGGTGCCACAGCCATTTGCCTCGTTTTTGTTTTAGCCAGTGTACGGTACACTTTGAATGGTTTGTTCCTCAGTGACTTCAGAGGTGCAAAATGTCATCCAAATAAGATACCTGTATTTAATCTTGACAAGTGAACTTGGTCTGGCATTGAGGTCATAGTCCCAAATTGCTCGGATTCCTTGTCAAAGTCTAATCAAACCTGACACCTGTGCTCCAGCATCCTTGGCTAATCCACACATTTAAAGCTTGGATTTGTCACTTTTATACCTGCACGGATGACTTTGCATGCGTTCCGCACCAACAGCCACGATGCATGCCAAAAAAAAAAAAAAAAGTAAGAAGGGATAGAGACCTGCTGGAAAAATAAGGATGACATCATTGTCGCTTTTCATTTACAGAGTGACGTGAAATTGGCGGGTTAAATGATGCAGTGTTGCTACTCACACATTAGTTTGGTGTTAGGTGTTGCTTATCGACCGAAGTGACTCTGAAACCCACATTTTCTCACTGTGACCATGTCGCGACCCAATTTTATCGTCGTAAAGAACAAAACTTATCGTGAAAAAACCCAGCCTTTGGAAGCAAATGCATCATCCCATTTCTAAAGAACTCCACATGTTTACATGCACAAAGTGCCTTTTAGAGCACCTTATTAGGTAACTGAGGATGACCGAGACAAATAAATACACAAAAATGTGTATCTCGGCAGTGATCTCTTTACTTTAGGAAAGTGCTACATCAAAAATGTGTCTTCTTTCGAGGAAATGAAAGCTGCAGACCAAAGCGACCATAATTGTTTTACAGTCTGGATTATTATGATATTAAAAAAAAAAAAAAACACACTAATGGCATTTTTTATGTGAGAATTAAAACGTACCTCTTGTGGTCGGAAGTAAAACTATCAATGGTTTACCAAAAACAAAAACATTCATAGGCAAGCGATCTGGCGTATGCCATAGCAACTGATGGCTGTCAACGATTTGATGTCACATTCGCCCACTAATGTGGCACTGTGCATTAAATTTAACTAGGTGGATTATTTTGGCAATACAAGAGTAGACATCGAAATGGGAACACTGGATATGGATCAAACTTTGCAATATTGCTCCCTTTCCCCTTCAATACCTCGTAAATGGTCCGCCGGAGGTACACTTCAATAACGCATGCTTGTCAAAGTGATGTTATTGTTCAAATAAAAGCTATGTCCGGGTTGCATGTTAAATATATTTCACAGCCCCTGTGGGCTTACATAACTCAAACTTGTATTCAATTCAGAACGAGGCCTATCAAAAAAAAAAAAAAATAATAATAAAAAGAAATTGTATGAAATACACTAAACACTAAAACGAAACACAGTAACCCCAGCACTGAATTAGCATGCCTTCTACTATGGTAAAAAATATTCTTACACCATCTGTAAACTTCACATCTCAAATATCGGTACCACCATTAGGCCAGAACCGGTCCAATGAGCCACCCAAAATGGCTCCCATCCACACTTTTGGATCCTGAGCCACCGCTTGAGAATCACTGCTCTAAGGTATTGCAGTATTTCTATGTGTGTCCAATGTGTATGAGTTTGTGCGAGTGTGTGTGTGTGTGTGTGTCTGTGAGACAAAGACAGTGAGAAAAAACTTGAGAGAGGTGAAAGAGCCTCAACACATATGCATCAATAAACAGAGTACAAAAAAAAAAGGGAAAAACATCATCGCACCCCCCCCCCCCCCCGGTGTGTTTCTCCATCTTGTGTGCATTTGAATGTTTTGGAAGTTAATGTGCGTTTCTGGAAAAAAAAAATGTATACACTTCAACCAGCGTTTATAATCTAATTTTATCTCACTCGTCAAAAAAACATTTTCCATGCTTGATTCTGCGTTCCCAGCAGCACACACACGAACGTTGTCGTCATAGTGGCTCACGGTCGGAAAAATGACAACTAAGGCTCAGCAAAATTAGAGGAATGAAGCCCTGACATTATCTCTGCTTATATTTTGCACACATGAAACATCTCAAGTGCAGAATTCCACATTGTCTTGTCAACAAACATCAAACACTTTCTTGGTTGGAACAAGCTACTGCCCAAAACCCCTACAGGCACCACATTTCACATCTACTTAATAATCAAAGAAAAACCGTGCAATATACTGCCATCTCTTCGCCACTTATTTCCCAGATAAATATTTTAAAAAGCTATTTGACAATTGCGCTTTTGTGAAGTTTATAATCTTTTATTGTCAAGTCCTGCTTACCTTCAGTGGCTTTCCAAAACATTCCGTGACAAAATTTTCCATCTAATGAATTCGCATGCTGACAATGTTCCGAAATCCCGCTTACAGAATCACACTTTCCGGTGTTTATTTCAGCCCCACATTTAATTGCCAAGAAAATGTGATGTTTGTAGTCTCCAACTCTTTTACAGACAACCAAACATGTCCAAAAATGTCTACCTGGTGACATTATGTTGACGTTTTAGAAGGTGGGCGGGGCCAGCAACATTTTGGTTCACTCGATTGGTTTAATGAGCTCTGTCAAGTTTGCGACGCAAATGCAAGAATCTTTGTTTGATTGTTTGACACCTACAAAGTTCACATGTAGTAGTTTGTCTTTAAGTGGGGTGCCTGAAAATAACTTACCAAAATGGTCGCCGATGTCTGCATGCACGGCTCTCGGTAGTGGTAAAAGCTGCAACGGTGTCTTCTATGAACTGGTGGCCTACGGAAAGAAAACAAAACACGAATGAGTTTTGTGAAGGTTTCAGCACTGGTGGAGTTCCAAAACAAACGACATCGATGGAGGAGAGGAAGGATGTCCTGAATTTATTCATTTGCATGTGGTTATAGGCCATGGAAAAATGGAAAATGTGAGCAAACTGAAGGCAGCAAGAATACGTTCAGCAAGTGGAGACTGTGGCGTAATTGACATGTGCGTCTTATCTCGCAATGTATCCTCAAATGATGCAGAGATGACGAGTGTGCCTACCCAAAGATTGACCAGCGATAGTTTACCCAGATGGTGACATCACCTATTTCAGCGATTCTTAAAGCGGTACTCAGTAAGTGGCACGTGGATATAATGTTAGCCATAAATGCATGAAAGAATCACATCTCACACCAAAAAGGGTTTGTTGTCCAATTTGTTTAAGCACCACACATCTGCATTTAATCTTAAATAAGTTTGCTTATTTAAGTACAATTATTAATGAAATTTCATTCATTCATTTCTTTACAGTTTTTTTTTTTTTAAATGCACTGTCAATGTTCAAACAGTGCATAATGCTTTCGTGGCTTACTAATAGTAAAATAATTCAAGGAAGAAAACATATGCATCGATTTTGATGATCGCAATGTGTTTTATCTGATCACTGAACAGGGGGTCGGGGTGGGGGGGGCAAATTTGGCCACGAGGTGCTACTGGTGTAAAAAGTTCGAGAACCACTGACTTACACAAGTCATATCCTCTCAGCACGTTTAGAACCTTGACTGCTCAAATATCAGAAACAGAACCAGGAAGTACCTCTCTCTCTCTTTGTATTTATTTATTTTTTATTATTCATTCATTCATTCATCTTCCGAACCGCTTTATCCTCACAAGGGTCGCAGGGGGGTGCTAGAGCCCATCCCAGCTGTCATCAGGCAGTAGGCGGGGGACACCCTGAACCGGTTGCCAGCCAATCGCAGGGCATACAGAAACGAACAACCATCCGCACTCACACTCACACCTTGGGACAATTTGGAGTGTTCCTTTAGCCTGCCATGCATGTTTCCGGAATGTGGGAGGAAACCGGAGGACCCGGAGAAAACGCACGCAAGCACGGAGAGAACATGCAAACTCCACACAGGAAGGCCAGAGCCGGAATCGAACCCGGTACCTCTGCACTGCACACTCAACTACCGGGCTGCCCATTTTTATGATTATTATTATTTTTTTTATGATGTGCCAAGTGCATTGTTCTCAATAACGCTGAATAGATGCCGGTGTCCTTCCAACGGAGATGCAATAGCTTTCCTCCTCCCGAAAACGACCCGATGCTAATGGACCCTAGGCTAATGAAACGCAACCATTTCCCTGCTCCCGAGTGAGTGGAAGAGGATTCTTCTGATTGAAAACTTCCTGGAGCTGTCTTGCTTGGTTTGTGAAACGTTGTAATTACCGCTGGGGGTCTCCTCCTGCTCCGTTTGCAGGGGGGCCAGGCAGCATTTGCGGGCGCTCTAGGGTTCTCCCTCAGTTTAACACACTTAGGCCCGTCTAATTAGAGTACGTTGCCACGTTTCCGATCGGCTGTCTCCGCAGCTGGGGACAACCTCCGCATCAAGCTGTGGCGCAGACGCTCGTCAAGCGGCGTACAGAGAGCAACAACAGGCGACACTCTCGCCGCGATGTGAACAGAAGCTTCCTTCCCTCTCCATCTCGGTCTCATTCATCCCCGCCCCAGCCCTCGCCCACCTCCTCAGCCTTATTTTCTCCACCCTTCTTTTTTTTTTTTTTTTGTCTTGGCTTTGTTCTCCCTGTTCTCCTCAGCAAGCTCAGGCATGGCGGCTACAAAGAGCCCCACATAGGAAGATGAAAAAGAGAGAGCGAGCACAGAGTGTAGTGGGTTCGCATGCTGCACAGCTTGTGTGCGTGTGTGTGTGCGCGCTTGTGTGTGTGTGAAAGCCTTGTGAGAGTGCGAGGCGGCAGGAGATCGCCAGGGTAGTGAGAGTCGGTAGTACACCTAGAGGCAATGAGAAAGAACAGAGGGAACACTTGCCCCCCCATCGAGAACAGTTGTTCAAACCCCCCCAAGGCGAGGTGATGCAGGGATGGCAGGTGGGGAGCAACGCAGGGCGGAGAGGTGCCAGGCAAAAAGCTACAATCGTCTGCCTTCTCTTTCACCTGAATCACCTTTACCGTCTTTTCAAAGTCTCCTCCGCCCATTTCAAATACCCAGTGGGTGCACACAGACTGGCGCTTTGGAATTTCACTTGAGGTTTTTTTTTTTTTTTCACCCCTACTATCTTCGTTTTGGATAAAGTTGAGAAAAAAAAATTGCCTTACTTTACCACATCTACCCGCACGTATACACATGAATGGACACAACTTAACTATGAAAGCTTTGGGACCCAAGACAAATGAGATACAGTGACAGACGGATGATCGCCACACTTAGTATACAAGATTGGTTGAAAGTGTTGGAAACGTGTGATGTCAGCAAAAGACAGAAATGTTAATTGTAAATATGATATAGCATAGCTACACATGCATCACTTGTATCACGTCCCCACTCGTTAGAAGTAAAGCCAGCGATTTCCATTGCAATTACATCCAAACCGGCAGGAAAACGCACCTGGCTACTTACTACCTGTTCAGTATATCTTAGCAACCGGTGCCAAATGTGGTCGCGCTTGCTTCTGGCCGCTGTCGTCCTTGCACTGTCCTTAGCCCTGCCCTGTGGTGAACACCACTGAAAACAAGTGCAGTGTGAAAAAGGCTTAAGGGACCAATTACAGTACACAAGACCATGTCTCGCTCGCCAAGAAATGTTTGTTTTGTTGACACAAAAGTATTTGAGGACCCTACAAACAAACATAATAATAATGTTGAAGACAGCACGTCTTCAACATTATTTACAACGTCTACCTTCACGTTGTCCGGTCCAAAACACGCTGTGTGATTATAGAGACCTATATGCTGTGATTAGTATAATAATTGCTATAATAATGAAGTAAAAAAACAAAACTAAGTCATGCCTGCCTGAATGCAATGCTGCGAGACGTGATTATTTATTAAATGTTTCTACTGTGCAATTTAACCCTTTCAGGGACAGCAGTTCCTACAGTGGGCAGCTTATCATGTTATCCATAACCAGGTTACAGGTTATCGTTTTTGGTGCATGAAAGCTTGCAAACTCTTTGGGATGACTTACTTTTTGCATGAATTGGTTACAAAATATGACCTTTCCTAACTTCGAATAGCGAATGGAGAAGTCATGAGCTAAAGGTTTCTGGTACTTGTCCCATTCTAGACTCTTAAGTAAGATATTCAAGCTGTGGCCCAGGGGCCATTTGCGGCCCACGATCCAATTTTCAGTAGGCCTCGGCATTTGCTCTAATTCACAATTGACACTACCCAAGTCGTTTCTGCTCCATGTCAAGGACATTTCACTTCAGATTGTTCTTGTCTTGGTTCTGAATGTAAATCTAAAGTCATTCTCTTCTCAGTGCAGGAGCGGATATGTTCGAATGGCGTACAAGGCTGCTGGCATGCTTTATCAATACAATGTATGTAAACATAATACAATCTCCATTGATACGATCACATTCCTAACTAAACTGATAGATTGTTTTTGCCGCCTAAATAAATTCAAGACAGAGATTGTCAACGTTTAGAAAATGAGAAGCCGAGATTGCCCACAGATAAAAAATAAGTCCCCGCACCTGGAGAGGTGTGGGAAGTGACAGACTATACGAAAGAACAGTACAATTCTCAGTTCTGCTCTGCCTTTGGTCTCATGTCTGCCTCCCTTTGTCTCGTGTTTGAGAACACGCACCTGCACTATCGAGCCACACACGACGCCACAGAAATCTGCTGTGATTCACAGCTTTTTGCATGAGGACAATGGATGCCTGCTAACGGCACTATGATTAAAGGCTTTAGAGCCTTTTAACCAGATAGATTCACTAGATCTATTCATGTACAAGTGTTTCTGTCGATAAATAAGCAAATACATTCCTTGGTGATGTTACAGGAAGAGGACATTAAGCAGTATCAGTCCACGCAATCATATTGTAACATATCCATATGTATATATATCCTCATGGCAGTGGTTCAGTCGTTCAGTGTTAGGCAGCTTTTAGACAACAGTTGTACACGTGCCACTTCTTAACTCTAACAAGCAACACAAGGTTAGCATTTGATTGTTTATTCAATCAGTTAGTGGGCTGCACTAATACAAATAGCGGGCAAAAAGAGTTAGCAGTTAGCGCTACGTGATCCTGTAACTAGCTAAAGGTCACCATTAGATCATTTAGGGAGCGCTGCGTACTTTAAGCCGCCTCGGCATGTCGGCTGAGCGTCTGATCCTGTTTGTACACTTTTGTGTCTTTGCGTCATTCATGCTTCAAATGATTCAAAGGTTTGCGGTGATATCTTGGTGCTAGCCAAGATGAGAACATCTGAGAATGAATCATTCTTCAATGCTTTCTTCAATCATTTAAATGTTTTATTTTTTACTACGTTCATCTTTGCAACGGTAACTTTTTAATAAATAAAAACTGACTTTGCATGTCGGCCCCATTAATGTTTAGAACACCTGTGAGGTGGAATGGCATGTTAACGCTGTGACTGTGTACCGGGTCTCATGACTCATGTCCAATCAATTTACTTCATCAAAATTCATTGTTGTAAAACACAATCAGAAACTTGCCCTCTACAAGGAGGATACGGGATCTCCTGTAAATCTGCTACGATTTGGAATTCTGCTCAGGGAGCCTCCAAATTTCCTTACTTTCTTCATGTACTGCAATATTTAAGTCACTAAGCACGGAACCCGTAAATGTCCCTCACACTTTCACCAGAAGCCTATAATTTGTCTAACCCTGGCAAGAGAGCAGCTCTTACGCCTTATTTTCCCCCTATGGATGGAGTTGTCATCAGTCTCGTCCTCACCCTTGTTTGAACACATCTCCAGGGAGTGCTTCGAGTGAAGCAGGCATTTACATTTATGCTTTTAAACTGTGTCGTGTCGTGTCCCCCCCCCCCGCCTGTTTAAAATTGCTCCTTGGCAGGTTGACCTGTCGAGAGGGAGCCCGGCAGTGCCTTTCAGCCAGAACGGAACTGATGTTGGAACTTTGTTCAAAATGCCTCGTCTGGTTTCAGCCTCTGGAGCACACAATGCTCTAGAGAAAATGTCTTCTATGGATACAACAGCCAAGAATATACATTATGATAATGCATGCAAATCATGCAATGGATCATTTACATATTGTAACTTTTAGATTGTGATTTTTTTTTGTGCGCATTTTTTTTTCATATCTGGCTATTGAAAACTAATTAAAAAGTGGGGAGGTTGATCTAGCATGGCAACGTTCTTTTTGACCGGGGACTGTATGATTTCTTCGGCCTTTGTGATGAGGGTTAGGGTTAGGTCTTCCGTTGAAGACTCTGGCATTTGGTCTTCACGTAGTACTCGAAGATCCAAGACTAATCACTGATGAGTCTCCCTAACAAGTCAGGTGTCATTTGGTGTCATTGACAACCTGGCACAGAGGATTCTGCTTATTAAAGCATGTGAAAAAGTTTCAATGGCTGCAGAAGGTTTCAATCATTTGTCAACTCCAAAGTGCTTACATTGAAAGGCAAAGACTGTAGTTTGTCATTTAGATTTGAAACATCTTGGGTGAAGCCAGTCCTGGAACCTTTCTGACACACCTCATATAGCTTTGTTTTCAGTCGTCCCAATTTCCCGCACAGTTTTGCGCGTGGAGTTATCTCACACTCACAAGCACACAACATCAATAAGCAACATTTTGTCCGCGCTCCCAGAGAAGCAAAATTAACCTCCTGAATGATGCCAGCGTTTTGGGGTTTGTGAGGCACCACGTACAGAAACAGACAAAGAAGCAGCCATGTGGCCTCCTATCTCAAGGAGTGATACAACTGAGAAAGCAAGAGGCCGTGGGAGGAGAGAGGGGGCGCAGGGGTGAAGGAGAGCCCATCTGAACTCATTAAAAAAATAAAATAAAATAAAATAAAATAAATAAATAAATCACAACTTCTTTTCTAAAGTCAGCATTTCAAATCGGAGCGTGTCCCCTCTCATTTAATGCATCATTTTGCGACGTGATAAATTTATGAATTAGACATACATCCTTTTTCCTTTCAAGATACTCGGTCTCATGAGGGAGGGAGCAGTGTGGAGGATTTAAGAGCGTTTTGCCGTGTCAAACATTAAAACCCACGGGGAGAGCATCAGCACAATTAGACTGGGGTGAAGGGAGAGAGAGAGAGAGAGAGAGAGAGAGAGGGAAAAAAAATCCACAGACAAAATCAGGATCTTAAGAGCAGCAGCGGCGTTATTCGTCAGTACAGTAACGTGGTTATCAGTCGCGGGTGATCCTTTTAAACGCTTCCTTTGCAGGGATAAAAGCAGAGCAGAGGAAATAAACTTAGTTCTGCCTCCAATCTGTAAATCCTTGGTGGTCATGGAAGATGATCCCAATTTGCTTCTAAGCACCACTGTCAGATCTTACAATAATAAATAATTTAAGACTTTAAGCAGCAATTATGCTCCGTAAATGGAGAAAGCCTGTAGACCAGTGCTTGCTGTAGCCAGATGATGGTGGGGTTCCTCAACAAATACGCTAATCACTACTTATGTCATAGCCAATAACGCAGGTAGAATGCCTGATGAGAAGTATTTCATTTTGCATAAGGTGCGTTTGCCAGAAGCTGCTTGGCCGAAGCTCAGACGCTAAATTGGGTGGGTGTTACTTTGGTGACTTTGAAGCCGAACACAAACCATTTGACAGGCTGAGTCATGCCACATGGGAGGAGTCACAATGCACAATGTATTTCTGTGCATACGTTGACAGTCATTATCACGAAAAAGATGCACAGGTTCAAATTATAGTAATCTAAAATCCTAAATTACACACACACAACTAACACACACACAGTCAAACCTCGGTTTTCGAACGTCTCGGTTCTCGTCCAATTCGGTCGACCAAACATTGTTTTTATCGGATGACGTACAAATCGAACAAACTGAGCGCACTTGAATGCACCATGATCCCATACCTGAGGAAGTGATGCTTCCTCGGGTAGACGAGGCTTTTCAGTGACTTCCTCGTGTTGCATGTGAGCAGACTGTTATAACAGACTTTTATTTTTTTTAAAAAGAGCGTGGTTTCGGTTTCGAACAATTCGGTTTTAGCTTGGAACAGATTATGTACTGTAATGTGTGTGTGTGTGTGTGTGTGTGTGTGTGTGTGTGTGTGTGTGTGTGTGTATGTATACAACATGCAAGATAGCGGCCCTTAGGGACCGGAGTTTGACACATATGATCTTAAGTTGAGTTGAGATTCATTTTCATTATTAGGCATAGCTAGCTAGCTAGCTAGCTAGCTAGCTAGCTAACTGTACGCCGCAATTGCGCCAGAAAACTTCACTTATGTGAATGCAAGTGCTGAAGTACTGATGCTGGATGTTGAAGCGTGTCGATGGGCATGCTCAAAGCACTCAGGACAATCAAGAATCACCTCCCAAAATATTCACCAGAATGATTGAGTTGGTTAAGGGAAAAAAAATTCCATGCACTTATCATTTAAAGTTACAATAGCTTACTGAAATTGCAGTTATATATACGTCAAAGGACTATAAACGTGAAGGTGGAGAAACCCAGAGCAGCACTAGTGCAAACGTTTAAAGAATGATTGGAGAGAGGGAATATTTAGTTTGAGATTAAGACCGCAATCCGTCAAGCACAGAAGAAAACAATAAGTGAAAAGAATGTGAGCCCAGGTGAGCAGAGACGCGCTGTCTGGTTTCAGCGGGCAGAGAGCATGGTTTGGAATCATGTCTCTGCTGTGAAACGCGTTCACTCACACGCTCTCTGTAGAGCCATGTTGGTCTTTTGTTTCTGCCAAATTGATCCACTTGCCCGCAGCTTTCAAATCTGCTCAGGTGGGACACTCCGCGTTGAAAAATAATTACGCACTTGAGCAATAAACGATGAGAAAATTACTTTCATTCACTTGCTTATTTTAGTCACTGGAATGAACGTGAGTTTAATGTTGGTATACAAGTTGATTTGAAGCAGGCTTTCACTTAAATGAGTGCAAAGGCAACATGTTTATGACTGACCCGCTGCGTTCAACGCTCGGATGTGTGCTGTGGGGTCTGCTCAACAGCCCTTTGCTCTTTTCAGGACAGCTAAAGATCGAACTGGGGGGAGAAAAAGCAAAATAGCTCAGCAGGATTGCTCAATTTTGAAGTTATTATTTGTTTAGTTGACTTGTCAATATTCCTGTTGGCAAGACAGAGATCCAATTAAAGATGGATTTTGTATGTAAAAAATTAATATATTTGTATATTAGGAACAACAGATTCACTTTGACGGTCCAATTTCATTATTTAGTATCAAAGTTTTCCAAAAAAATGGAACAAGCAGCCAGGGAAGCCACCTATTCAGATTCAAATCAAAGTTCTGGAAGGACTTTGGTTTATGAATTCAGGCTTGAACTCGCCAATTGATAACATCAAAATGTATTCCTCACATCGCATCTGTCTTATGCTCAATTCATTTCTTACTTCAAGATGTAAAAAAGTCAGTGGCTGTATTCCATTCCACCAACCACCATTAACATCTGTCTGAAAGCTATGACTTTTAAACAATATTTATGCGTCAGGGAGAATGCAAAACCAACGTTCCCGCGGTCAAACATTACAACGTGCTCTCATACTCAAATGATTAGCAAGAATTATTATTTAAAAGAAATGACTCAGTTGGTTTTACCAATGCAAATACGACTCATTGTTGACAAAAAGAAATCGTGAAAGTTGGGATGAGCAGTGGTGAAAGTGTCTCACACAGTGTAGAGTGGAAATTTAGAGATATTCAGGATTTGGAACTCGCAAATTCGGACTTCCGGGTACAACTGGAACGCACTGTGCCCGTTTGGGGTTGGACGCTTTGGCCGCTGGATTCCAGTACGTGAATACTTGCATTGAGCCGCCGGTGCAAAGGAAAGGCTGTGAAGCAGCGGACAGACAGGAGCCACCGGTCACCACAGTTTCAACATGGCATCCTCATGCTGTTTGCTCCTCTGCCGCCTCCTCTCCTGCATGTTGTTTGCTCACGTGTGGATATAAAATAGCAGCAAATATGATATGATGTGTGGAACTGAGGGCCATCTGGCAGGAACCGAGATGAATGTTTAATGTATTTCATGATTTTCTTGTGTTTATATTTGTCTAACCCCTGCTATCCATGAAATTCCAGTATAAATACGAGTAAACACCGGTGTCCTTAAATTATTAATCATGACAGGTTGAGAGGTGACGGACAGTTTTACTGAAAGGCGTAATTTGTGAAGGGATTGGTTTACCCTCGACACACAATTCTATATATACATTAAACAACAACACGCATGACTCACAACACGTGTATCTCAAATCCTCATTCCCCATTGAAATGGATGTTAATGCCGTTATTCTGTTCCAGCCTCCATAAACAAAAATAAAAATGTCGAGTTTTTTTTTAATGAGGAAAATAGCGCTTTCAAAGTATATACTGCTAACTTAATGAAATAGAATTAAAGAATTAAACAGCCTGTGCGTCAGGACAAATTAATCACCTTGTGATGTGTGCAACAGTAAAATAGAGACATGCTGGCAAACGAAGTAATATTGTAAATGAATCGGTACTTGGCAAGAATTTTCGTAATTTTCTGCTGAGGATAAAGAATATATGCATGTGAGTATTATTACCCTTTCTGTGTACATGTGTTAGTGCACCAGTTATGCCGAAGCAAACAATCATGACGAGTATGTAACCCTTAAAAGCCAAACAGGGTAATGAACAGAGTCAATACAGCAGGAAGATGGGAGTGTTGGGAATTCACAGTTCGGCTGGGAAAAAGTGGGAATTCCCACAGCTTTTTTTTTTCCAAGACCAATCGGTTTTTCTGTTCTCTGTTGTTAGGATTTTGAATCTAGAGGGCCAAAACGTTAATATTTGTCGTGGTGCACGACTGACGGAATCCTCTCAAGTCATTTAATTCGGCCACTAAATTATGAGTCCCAGAGGCTTGGGTATATCGCGGCGCCTTGGAAGGCCGTTAGCTGCCGGGGATGTGAAATAAGCTCATTATCAAATACGACCATGAAACTGGCTCATTTTTTTGGATGGGGGGGAAATGTACGGTTTTCTGCTACGAGGGTGGCTGGTAATGCTGAGTGGCGGGTACTCGACAACTGCACCACAAAAAGTCCAGTTTGCCGGCCAAGGTGATGACGTTATGGCCATCGGCAGACAAACGGTCGGATAAAAATCGGAGTCTGCAACAGAACCAGATGTTGCTTTCATTTCCACCAATTAGAAACCAGCAGGCAGCAGATGAAGAAATACCACTGTCACCACTGAGGAACAACAGAAGTGCGGCATAAAATAACATAAGGGGTCAGAAAAGCCAAACGTAAAAGAAAAACCGAATGTCCATTTGGATGGACCGATTCATCTTCTTCCAGGAAAAGAAAATATCACATAAAATGTGTGCTATTTTATTTTTCCATTTGAATGTGACGGCAAGACGTGGTTGGTGATCGGCCACGTGGAAGCGAAAGGACATTTAACATGTATCTACAAAAGCATGTTCTGTAACAAGAGCGAGTGTCATGTCCTTGTGCAAAAAGTATAAGCTATTGTTTTGAGAACCAAGCCCAGCATATGGGTCAATAATTATACATCTACAATAGCGGGTTTTCAAAAAAAAAAAAATGTTTCTGAAAATAGCATCTCGGGTTCGGGTTTGAGCTTCAAACTACACTGCAGCTAACAAGCTGACTGGCTGTAAAAGGCTCCAGAGTGGACAATAAATGCCACATCCTCTCACATTTCTCCTGCCACTGGATCAGTGATGGCGGCTACTATTGTCCAGACACTTGCCCATGAGTTATTCCAACTGCGCCACGTCTGAGGAAAGACCAACGTCATAGCCACGATCAGTATATGGAATGATGAGAGACTCCAAATGTACAGAGACCAATTAAGGTTTTCATACACGTTCCATAGTCAGTATCCCCCATTAACACGGTGCTTTTACCTTAATTTTACAAGTGAGACGCCTGGCATGGTGCCTAATTGCCCAGCAAATAAAGGGAATAATATACAATGGTAGGAAATCCCAGTGGTGAGCAGACTGCATGAGCATCTGTCTGATAAAGACAGGAGGCGAGCGTGCACGTGTGTGTGTGTGTGTGTGTGAATGTGTCCGCGCGCGCTATTAAACAGTACACAGTGCAGTCATGTCAAGTACGCGTTTGTGCATGGGAGTGTCGCCAGTGACTTTGGCTTCAAAGCAGTGTTTTACCTTGGATGTTGTATGCCATTGAGCCGGAGTCTCTCCTGGGAACTCTTGGAGGAGCGTGTGCGTGTGCGAGACAGACTAAGATAAAGATTCTCAGGGCGGGAGCAGACCAGTTTGCTGAACATAACGGCCTTCAGGGAACCTGTTCACCTCCACTTGCTCAGTCTTAGCGCCCAAGGCCCTCTCTCTCTCTCTCTCTCTCGTTCGCTTGAATCGGACAGAGACAAGGTGATCTTCTGCTTGACAAAATATACCTCCATAGGTACACACACATTTCCATTGTCAACGTCACCTTATTAACAGGTTGAAAATGCTCATTCACAGGTGTTGTTCGACATTCACCCCCCCCACCCCCTCCAAAATAATAATAATGATAATAATAATGCATTTTATTTATAAGCGCCTTTCAAGACACCCAAGGACACTACAATCAGGAACAAGAACAATAAAACACAATGCGGGTTGAGTAGCGGCAGCCAAACGCGCTAGCGTTCACTCAACCCGGAAGTCAGAAAGAAACCACAAGGGAGGTAGAGGGGGGAGAAAAAAAAAACACGCTCGAACTATCCTCATCTGAGGATAATTTGAGTCCAGGAAAAAAAAAAAAAAACAACCCCAGCACGTAAACAAGCGTATGACAGTTACAACAAGTCACAAGACATAACAATAAATTAAATAAATTTATAACTAAATAAATAAGCCATAACAATTTTGAACTTGTGGTTCGCCCATATATAATAGTAACATATCGCTAATTGTTTTACAAGTGCCATTTGTTCGGTAGATTCATCCGCAAACGTTGTATCTGTGGATTACTCGTCTCCAATCCAAATGGTGTGCCCCCCACCACCTCTATATTTGACGGTATTGCTACATAAAGTTGAAACTCCAGAAAGATGTGTCCTGCAAGGATAAATCAAGCATCACTGTAGACCCAAAGTGCGTTTGACATCATTTACAGGACATGCCAGTCTTTGTATGCACTCGGAAGGGCCTGCTTCTTTTACACAATGATGTGAGTCACGCTGCTTCAAGTGCCTCAAGGGTCTCCATCCTCGGGGTGAGCAAGGGTAAACCACGCGGCAGTCAACTGCTCGCCCTCAAAAACAGCCTTTCTCCACCTGGAGAATCGCTTCTCAAGGGGGGTGGGGTGCGATGTAGAGAAAGGGTGACCGTGGAGAAAAATGGCTAATGGTAAAAGAGCTAGCTAAAAAAAACAAAACAAAAAAACCAGAGTGTTACCATGACAAAGAATGACAGGAATAAAACAAAAAAACGCAGTGAACAGCTTCCTCACCACGTCTGGCAACCTCGGTTACACAAATGCGGTGGCTAGAAAAACTCGGTCTGTTACTCTCGTCCCCTTTTCTCAGTTTATGACATTGTCTGAACACACTCCATGGAATATGTGCGTTTTTGTCTCACATCAAAATGTTTCCTGAGGTCCTGACTAATTCACCATTGTCACAGTCCCCCGGTTACGACAGGAAGCCCACCTGTGGCCAAACAGATTGTGGCCTAAATGGAGTGTATGGCAGATCAGCTAGACTGTGTGTGTGTGTTTTTCTACCATCACATACATTGCGGTACATCTGTTTACGCTACGGGGACACAAGGCAACCTGAAGACCAAGGCAACAATTATTTTGTTTCGTATTAGCTTTGAGGTCGCTCTGAATCTCAAATAAATAAATGCCAGTCAATATCATATTCACGGAAGTGAAAGAAAGCAAGAAGTGCGTTAGGCTCAGGGGAGGGATGTTCAGTGCGGGTATCTCTGTCAATATGCACGTATTGTTTCAAAGCACGCCCTGTCAGCATATGTAACGTGTGTATGTAAATGGCATTTTCTTTGTAGTTCATGTCTCCATCAAATCTGTTCTGCTAGCTGACAATGGCCACGCTGGATATTGGAAAGACAATAACTGCAGGGATGAGCCCAAACACAAGTGAGGGGCTGGCAACGGAGAGGCAGCTATTCTTAATTGGGGGTTGGGGGGGTGGGATCTAAGATGATATGAGATTTATTGAACCGACACGGCAGAGTAAATGAACAACAAATGAACAGAGGCCCAGTGAAGGATAAAATAACACAGTGGGAGAAGAGGAGTCCGCCAACGGTAAAGCAATGCTGTATCGATCTAGAGCTGAGAGCCGACATGCTATTGCTAACGTTCCTTTTCCAGGAAGAGTCGGCCTTGGGGCATCACACGGTACCGTGTTTATGTGCTTATTTGGGGGTGGGGATTAAATAAGGTCAAAGAATGTGCAAGGATGTCTTGTTTTTCGTAGAAGTACAGCGCTATGGTCGGAAATAATGAAGCGCATTTAGTGGGAAATGCATGTCATTTAAAACCCTGGAGAACCCACGGGGTCAAATTTGGCCCCTATAAATTCTGCTACTCAATTGCGACCCTTAAATTCCAGAGGGTCAAATTTGGCCCTAATCCTGAATTAGGATTAAAGCGTTGAATA
The DNA here is from genome assembly GCA_018466805.1 of Hippocampus abdominalis. Classification (NCBI taxonomy): domain Eukaryota; kingdom Metazoa; phylum Chordata; class Actinopteri; order Syngnathiformes; family Syngnathidae; genus Hippocampus; species Hippocampus abdominalis. The sequence continues at coordinate 5,899,482 of CM031698.1, read as the reverse complement.
TTTGAAAAAAACATATTTTGGTGTTCAGTGAACATATAGCAGTCATTTAATGTATAATTCATCATTTTCCAAAGAAGAAAAGAGTTCTTGGGTTCTCCAGGGTTAAAACCATATGCAGTCGATGGATTCAGACATATTTGTAGAGTGCATTACATCAGGAATTATATTTTCACGCATTGAACTCGCAATTAAGTCTGAACTTTCATGCTCACCATCTCCTCTTTCCGCTTCCTGGTATAGTCGAGTGATGGTGATGCACATCGTCAAGAGTCCAATTAAAAAAAATGCGGTGTACACCAGGGTTCATCAACAGGGTGCCCGGGCCTGATCCTCACCAGTTGCAGAAATGTTGAACAAGTGGTCATTTGAAAATGTAAACGCTTTAAGTGATTGATACAAGTGTTGCATATTGAATTACCGTAATTTCCGGACTATAAACCGCGACTTTTGTCACACGCTTTCAACTCTGCGGCTTATTTAATGAAGCGGCCTATATAAAGACTTTTTTAACGGCCGCCTGTGTACCATCTTTCTTTGTAAATATCTCATGTAACAATATGGGGACCTGCGGCTTATACACAGGTGCGGCTTATGTGTGTACAAAATGTTTTTTTTCCTTTAAAAATGTAGTGGTGTGGCTTATAATCAGGTGCGGTCTATAGTCCAGAAATTACGGTATCTGTTCTATTCCAACCCTTTTTTACAAGTTTATGAACAGTTGTTACGTATCTTACTTTTCTAAATGTAGAAATTAGGAATGTCATGATATGCATTCGAAGATGGGATTTCTATTACTTTATGTAGAATAAAAAATTATACATGTGTGCACAAATCAGACGTCTATCAATGACTCGCAATGCATTAAGTTTGACTTTACAGAGGTCTCACTGTGTCTTTATATCTTTGGAATTTTTGCTTTGAATCCATTGAAATTATAATCAGCAATGACTCACTTAGCCACCTGTAATATTTGGCACTACGTCTACTCTGGTGAAGACAGGACATCCCCAGAAAGAGGGAACCAGGTCAAGACTAAAATATTCATTCTCTCTCTCTTTCCCACACACGCACGCTTACCAAACACATTCCCGTTTCACAACTGCCGCTCGCCTGTTGCTGTGCTGATGAGGCACGTTGGAAGAAATGTCCACTTTACGAGCGCCCGCGGTGTCTACGACGTGAGTGTGTGCGCGCAACCTAATCCGTTGACAGCAGATAGAGTGGCAGCAACTGGGTACTCGCGAAGATATTTGGAGTCAGCTGCTCGATGCGCGGCCACACTACCCGGCATCATCGCCGCAGTCCCAACATTAACGCGTCTGAGAATGTTCATCCCGTGTGCCTTTGGAGCGTGTTAAAGTGACGGCAAACGTGAAGCAATATTATTAAAGGTCAATATGATCTAATGTACCAATTATGGATATAACTTGAACTCAACCTCATCATTGGAAAGCTACATTATTAACCGGCATTATCCGTCGTGTAATTGATTCATCATTCCATAAAACACAACTTTACTGGAGAGTTGCAGTCCGGGCAATGATTTTAACATGGGCCTTTAACAGTTTCACATGGACTCCCTGTTGCATGTCGACCGCAGAGGGTCCAGCCTACACATGACGCCATGTGACATAAATACTTCCCAGCGTCATTGGGTGGCCGTTAGGTCAGATGGCAAACTATAATTAAATGCCATTTTTAGAGTGGCCTGTCACCGACAATTCATTACGGATGACTAAACTTTTTAGTTTTGTTTTGTTATGTAAATAGAATTAGAAGTAGTAATGTAAACTTGACAATCACAGTCACAACTGTGACAATTGTGATGTCGGACGAAGCTGCAGAAAAGAGTCAGTGGCGAATAGAAAATACTTTAGAGATGATAAATAGACAGTAATGGTGGGGGCTGGGGGGGGGGCTGGTGGGTTAGGGTTCAAGCACAAAATGTCTGAAATTGCAACAAAAGTGTCACGACTGAGACCTACACGTGGGTCACGTGGCAAATTTCTTAACTTGTATCACTCAATATCAACACATCATCATCACCAGGTCTTCATACTGCTGCATTTAGCCGCAGGTTACTGTTTGTGTTCCTACATAGGAGTTAGCTGACAATTTTTCTAGTTAGGAAATGTCACAGGTTGTCAGATAGGACCGCTGTGGCTTTTGAATTGCTGTGGGAGAAGCGCACTTTTGACATGCTAATGTGTTCATATTGAAGCTAACGTGCTAATGACTAGCTAACTCATTGGATACTCGTTATCACTTAAAACTCCTGTATTTTGTGTGTGTGTGTGTGTGTGTGTGTGGTAAAATGTGAAACCACGGACCCAATGACCCTGTTGGATGGCAAAAACTGTCAGCAATCCCGAAACTTCTGATCCTAGACCCAACCTGGTCACACACACACACACACCAAGTTTGCAGTCCCAAGAATTTTTACTGACAAACCTCAATCTTTATTGTTTTGAAATACGGCAAAAAATTGCATCTTGTGGCACGCTCACAGTGACAGTTTGTGCCAGTTGTTGTGAAATCCAAACCACAGTGAGAAGGCCTTTCAAACCATATCTCCGGGCATGATTTCCGATTCACGATTTGCCTCAAGTGCATTCCTTTCAAAAGAAAGAAAGATTGTTGCAAAGTTTGAACCAACACCATCCACCGGATTGTCACATCTCTGCATTATGCAGTGAGATTTTCCAACATCTCGTTTCACCTCGCCTGGTGCTCGGTATGTTCGACACTGTAAACAGATGTTATTGCTATACAGGAATAAAGTTTGTGCTTCCCAAACACCATAGTGGAACAAAAAGAACCAGACTCAGCACTGTTCCTACCTGCCTAACACCCAACGCACACACGCATAGGCCACACACACACACACACACACACACACGCACACACACACAGGCGGTGAGCAGAGAACATAGCCTCGGCACAGCGGCACAAACAAACACACTAAAAATACAAACTACGCATATCCAAACACTCTCGCTCCTTAATGAGCTAGCACTTTTAAAAGAAGACTTACAACTCTGTGCCACACACTGATACCTTGAGGAGAAGTCGCGATCGGAAGAGACACGCACTAGAAAAGAAGCACTCTGGGATATGAAAGACGGAGAGAAAGAAGAGGAGGTAAGAGGAGGAATCAAAACGCGCTCGCTAAGAGGGAGGAGAGCAGGAAGGGGAAAGTGTTGCACCCCGCTCCTCACATCTCTAAGGAAGATGATAGAGGGGAGAGGAAGAGTGGAGTTGGAGGAGGGGTGGGGGGTGGGGGGGGGCGCTACGCTGTCGCTCACGGCAAACAAGCGGGTGAGTAAATAGACTCATGGGCGTAAGGGCTGCTGAGGGTAGGTGAGGCAGAAGAAGAGGAGGGGGCATAGGGGGTGCACACATGCTGTTGTGTTTAGGGGGGCCGCTCCATCTCGAGACCCTATATGCTGATGCCGTCTTCTCGTTTACAAACGTATCCTCAGCCGCGCATCGCTCCGCCATCCGCATTTTCCCCCTTCGACTGCCTTCAAACATCCCTAACAACCACCCCCTCTCGTCCTTCCAAGCCCTGCAGGCCCTTAACCCAGCCCTCATCTTCCGTTCCCTCAAATCACCCCCCCCCCGCACCCCCGCCTCCACCCACCGTTCACCAGCCTCGCCATTCCCCATCGCCCCCCCCTTTCTCCTGTGTCTATCTGTCAGTCGTTCGCGTTTCACCCCACCCTCCCTCACCGACGATCACATCCCTTGGGTCGGTGCGCTGGTGCTGCTCGCCTGATGAGGGGGAGGATATCGCTTGCAGAGCTTTGATCCTATGAAAGCTGATATCCAATAGATGCCGAGCCCGCTACTGGGCACCTTGGCATTTGAATGACACGGCTCAGTGGGAAAGCTCAATGAAGGCTGTTCTACTATTGCCCGCCAGCTGGGAATGCCGAATCTGGACAGGTGGGGCAACTGGCTAACATCATACCTGAGAGCTTGACCGACCGGAGACATGAACCTTTGTTGCGGAGGAGCATAGTTTACATTGAAATCATCTCGTGGCTCATCATCAGGCAAACATTTTAAAAAGTAGATATACAGATATATGTGGAAGATCATCGAAAAGTTCTGCCTGTCACTACATGTTGCTCGATTAGAACATTTGTAATAAAATAATGTTCGGACCATTGAAGTAGAGCTAAGATCGGTCCTAAAAAATTGAGCCCGACCCGACCTGAGGGTATTTAAGCCCCGACCCAGCCCGAGCCCGATCACTTAACTTGATTTGAAGGCCCGAGCCCGAAGCAAACCCGAGATTTCATATTTTATTTGTGAGGCCTCGGGAGGAGGAGGGGTGATTTCTGATAACAAAGCCTGTCTTTTGGAACGAAATCTAAGTTAAACAAGACTGTATAAACATTTACATCTTTTATATTTCTGTTACTGAAGACGTTACATTAACCGCCAATTTTCCATCATTGACGGATTTTTTTTAAGAGTGGACGGGGAAAATTGGGCCGTAAACCACAGCAGCAGTACGTCCTTAAGAATCAAGCGCGACACTTTGAGAGAGAAGCAGAGAGACAAAGACGAACAATGACGGGTGGATACTCGACAGAGACTGGAAGGAGTTCTTTGAATTGTCATTGCAAGAGTTTAGTACAGTATGTGTTGTGATGAGGCGACATGTTTTTTTGCGAACCACGGTCTCTCGTGGCCAAAACTATTCACGGCCTCGAAACTAAAAAAAAAAAAAAGTCAGCGAGAGAGAAGCCCGACCCGACCCGAACCCGAAGCAATGATTGACATTGGGTCGGGTCAGGTCGGGCTCGGGCTTGGAAGGCCCGATCTTACCTCTACAATGAAGTCATTGCTGTCGGGCCAAACACACAAATCAAATTAGTGGTCTGTCTCCAGATCGTCTGTTATTTTTACACATTCTGAACCAATCAAGAGCCATGCCGCATTATGTTACCTCAAGATTGATCAATGATTTTTTTTCAAGACGAAAAATAGTTAGGCTACATACACTTGAGTAAGCCTGTTTTGTTAAAGAACGAATTGCTGTCATGCTTTGTTGCAGAAGGAACTGGTCAGGCACAAAGGTGAAGATTCATTTCTGCCCATCTGTCTAAGAACTGAAGTTATTACAATAAATTCAAAATAATACATTCCGGAGGGAAAAGCTCGATATTTATCTGTCGAAGTGGATGAGGCAAAAGGTGTCAAACTGGGGAAGGGCGTCGATTGGAGGTACGACCAGCATTTGCATAAATCGGATGCAAAATAAACACAGACTTTTCAAGATAAATAAATAAGAGAACTGGGTGATCTCGAAATGTATTCCCAACAGGTTCCAGTAGCCTTCACGGGTGTTTCGAAAACAAAAACATACACGGCGGGACCGCTTCCGCTGGTCCCCGATGCATCGCATTGCCCAGCCCCGAGGTCGTATACGGTGGAGATCTGGAGGGTGTGTGCGCGCACAGCCTTGTTTTCTTTTTATGTTTTATATTTCCCACTTGTAATAACAGGGGCCATTTTCTTTGTTGTACTTTCAAATGATTTTTACGACCGCTTGATTTCTTCTGCGGCTTGGGCGTCCGCCCCCACCCTAAATTTCGCTAAATACTGCCGAGTGCTGATCGGGCATCTTGGGACTTAAAAGTCAAGCGAGGAAAGTGCAGCCTGCTTAATTACAGAAAGCGGCGTGAAGAGCACACCGCCTACTGCCCAGCTCGGCTCCAAAAGCTGCGTGTGTTTTTTTTTTTTTTTTTCACTCCGAGCCAGATGAGGGATTTCTCTGTTTTGTTAAACAAGCCCTTCCAAAGCATTTAAATGGCTTCTCCACAGCACCGATAAAAGATAACAAGACTGCCCAGCAGTGCCAGCGAATGACAACCAAAAGTGTTTGTCAAGGGAACAAAAATGTTTTTGAACATATTTAAGAGGAAACCGTGGCACATTTTAGGGACACGGACACCATCTATTTAATTTACCCAAATTCACATGTGGGAAACACTGAACTAAAATAAACCCTTAGTGGAATGGCACGCAATAATTATATATTATAAGAGTATAATGGAAAATATTCCGTTTCCAACAGACTTTCACAAGTGTCTGGCTGGTTACATCAAAGCAATCGTGAAGAAAATAAACAATTAGCCATGGACTGGGAATATGTTCATAAATAATGGATTCCCCTTTTTTCTCTTAGAAAATAAGTTCCGCAATGAGTAACCTTATATAGATCTAAAAAGTTTCCTGCTGTGAATTGACACACAAGACATTAGCCTTTCCCCCACAGGCCACCACGAGGAGAGGATAAAAGAACGCCAATGACATTTACGGCGAGCCAAGCAGCCAGTGAAACTTATGACCAAAGGTTCTGCAGCATCAGTGCAAGCACAACTTGAAATCTAATTGAAAAGTGCGAGTACAAATGAAATGAATATAAAAAGGGAAGCTTGACACTCATTTCTTGTTAAAATTTGTTTTTTTTCTCTTTCATGCGGGGCCCTTTTTGTCATCCCTGCTACCTTGATTTTCAAAGATATTGTTTTCTTCATTCGCAGAGGCAGGGTTCCAATTTACAATACTATATTTACATTGTACTTTCAAAAGACCCTCACCCAGTCTTAAGAAGCGCAAATACACGCGCACGACGACGAGACACCAAACAAACACCCCGGAGTTGCAATGTAGATTGTCAGCATTAGTTTGGGGCGGGGGAAATGAGAAGGAGGGGGGGAAAAGTTTCCTGGCTGTCCATCACAGAGTTATCATGGTGTTATCTGTGCCAGACGCCCACCATCCTCAGGAGCGTTACCGAGACAGATTCCAGGACCTCAGGACGCCTCGGGAAACACAGCAGGACACCAAAAGAGGTGTGAGAACGTCACCGGGCTACGGCAGGCGCGGAATACTGCGCAGTACAAGCACCGCCACACAATGGCTCCGTGGCACGCATACGGACAGACACCGTCTGATCATGTAAAACCGGCACGCCTACACAAACAAGACACTCGGGGCGTTTTATGACATATCAGTTTATACCATGGTGAGTTTGTGTGAATCGCACTTATTTGAAACAACCACAAAAGATTGCACGCAAACCGAATCCAAACTGTGAGTACGTCGGTATATTCTTATAATGTTGCACATACACATTTTAAAGACTATTCGGTACTCATATAATCCCAAAGACGACAAAAGTTAATGCAGTCAAACCTCGGTTTTTGAGCGTCTCAGTTCTCGACCAATTCGGTTTTCGACCAAAAATTTCGAGTTTTTTATGCCTCGGATGACGAAAAAATTTCGGTTCTCAAACAAACTGAGCGCACTCAATGCACCATTTGACTCCTCTCGCCTTCCTTACACGAGGAAGTGACGCTTCCTCGGGTAGACGAGGAAGTGGCGCTTCCTCTTGTTGCTTTCCATTGCGAGCAGACATGTTCAGTAAACATTTTTATTTTAAAAAGAGCGTGGTTTCGGTTTTCGAACAATTTCTGGGACGGATTATGGACGAAAACCGAGGTTTGACTGTATCAATAAACTTGGAATGGTGTCAGACTTATCAATTATTATTATTATTTATCTGATGATGACTATGACAAACAGTCTGACAGTCCAAGTCAGTCAATGAGTGATTCACTCTCCTGGTGTGTAACCACAAGAAGAAGAAAACAGAGACGGTAAGTCCAAAATTTACTGAAAAAAAAAAAAAAGTAGCCAAGGCATGTTGTTCAATATTTGGACGACTTGGTGACTGTCTGCTCAAATATTGCCCCGTGGTTGCTGGGCTTGAGAGAAGAACAGAGTGGCAGTGAGACTGACAGTGAGATCTCTGTCAGTGGCCAACACTCTGTTTATCCGTCTGTCTGTGTGTCTGTTTATCTGACTGTCAATTTATCCCTCTCAGCAAACATCTCGCTGTGAGCTGAATGTAAATAACACGGAAAACATCGGTCGCATGATTTGAGGAGCAAATGTTGAACTAATGGTTGAAGGCTTTTGAATTGCTTGGGGTGGTGCAATACGTTCTGTTCTGTGCTTAAAGGAGACATGGAGTTTCACAAACTATTGTTCGTATTTAAAAAAATAGTTCTGAGGTGTCAAAAAAACTCAAAAACTAAAAAAAGTCTTAAATTTTTTGGTCAACCTAGTACAGTCATACCTCGGTTTTCGACCATAATCCGTTCCAGAAGGCTGTTCGAAAACCGAAACCACGCACTTAAAAAAAACAAAACTTTATTGGACACGTCTGTTCACAATGGAAAGCTACACGAGGAAGCGTCACTTCCTCGTCTACCCGAGGAAGCGTCACTTCCTCGTCTACCCGAGGAAGCGTCACTTCCTCGTGTAAGGAAGGCGAGAGGAGTCAAGTGACGCATTCAAGTGCGCTCAGTTCGTTCGAGAACCGAAATTCGGTCGTCATCCGAGGCATAACAAACTAATTTTTGGTCGAAAACCGATTTGGTCGAGAACAGAGACGTTCGAAAACCGAGGTTTGACTGTATGCACTTTCCTGACCCCGCTTGAAATCATTCCGTTTCGGGGCGGTGATTCTGCCTCAGTATGGATTTTGTTACCATAACAACCAAGGGCGGAGCAAGGGCTACTTTGTAGTGCAAGTCAAGCAACTCAGACCAGATAGGGCGATTTTGTGCTCACTCAAAATTAAGAATTGCACACTATAGTTTACTGTTCAATATAGAGCTTCATGAACCCCCCCACCCACCGCCAAAAAATCAATTGCAAAAAAAAAAAACATGCTTGGGTAGGGTTACTGGCATTTGGGTTAGCAACAGTAATGAAAAGGCCTCAGCAGTTATCGTTTTAATATTGACGTGTGAACAATAGCGTATATGTATACACTCAAAGGTAATTACAGCTACTCACTTTTTTTTTTGTGAGAGGGGGAAACGGCAGGCGTCTATTTAGGGAAAGGCATAATTGAGACGGCATACAGTATATTAGCGTAGGGGCCACTATTTCAGGGAATGGTGTAATTTAGTTGGAAACCACAGTGGTAAAATACAAATTGACAGTGGCAAAGGCAAGCTGGTGATGTGAAGTCGGGGAGGTGGCTTATGGACAGTTGCGACGAAACAGCTCACATAAAAACGCCCTTTCAGCTTGTTCAAATGATTTCCTCGCATGTGAAAAGACACTCCTTAAAGAGGACGCAAGCCTTAGACAGACAGACAGATGATTTGGTGGCAGTCAGTCGCAAGATATGTACAACGCAAAGGTTAGTTTCACATTTTGGATCCACCCAAAAAGCAAATAAAGGACTGGCAGATCTTGTGAAAGGCTCTTGGAAAAGAATGGGGTCAAATAATCCAGTTGCCTTCGAATCACTGTAATTACCATCACCACTCACCCCCCGCCCCACAAAAAAAAGTTCTCTACAGGAATCACACATGCAGACATTTTGACATGTGCAAACAAAGACTCGGCGAATACTTCCTGGACAAAATATGCGTAAAAAAAAATAAAAATGATTCCCTATGTTTCCGCCTCATTTCTTTCATTAGTTTTATCTGTCAAGCCTCCTGAGATCAAGACCTCCACCACACAGCCAAAGCAAATAGTGTGCAAATGTCAGTCTGTTACTCCTTTGATTAATAAAGCTGCTCTTTAAATACCGCAAACAAATGCTGAGAATAACTTGGATGTTCAGAGACAATCGGTATTCACCGGAAAGCTGGTATCCAACCAGGATGATAAGTGAGACATCACAGTGGAACCCTGGGTAATATCGCCGAACAATAACTTTCGGAAGCTGCGATTGGAACAGTACAAAGAGCGCCTTTGTGCGCGTGCGAAATATGGTGCGATAATATACTTGTCACGTTGACAAAAAGACAAAAACCCAGCGCTCAATCTGAAGGGAAAATTCAATTTTGCATTTCTTTGTGGACTTCCCCCTGCAAATCATTGCGGATGACACATTTGTGCTACTTCAGCATTGTCTGCTCTGAAATGGAGAATAATACGATGCCGTCTGCACCAGCCGAAGAGGCGAACGAAGAGGAAGAAACACGGCGGGGGGGCTTGGGGACGAGCGTATACCTCTTTGACTGCGCTTCAGGTCTCGATGCCACCCAGAAGGAATGCCAGGGCGCTGAAAAGGGGCAGAGGCGGCGGGGGGACCGACATTGGACCACTTCACAGGAACGAGTGGGATGTTTTGGACACAGCACCGTGCTGCACAAACACCGCCGGAGCCTAAATCCTTCACTGCCACCAATGCCAAGGCCCACCTAGAGGATTGGCCCAGACAAAATATATAGATGCCTGTGTGCGGGACATATCTGTCCAATAACAGAGCTCTGTTTAGCACGGAGACTGACGCTTAGGCTTGTCTGTCAGCGTCTGCGTGTGTGATTATGTTTGATTATGTGTCTGGAAATGTATATATTAATGAAATTGAGATTTGTATTTGTATGCGTAGGTATCCGCCCGCGTGCGCGTGTGTGTTTATTTGTATACTGTCAACATATCTATATACATATACTGTATATCATGCATACTGTATGTATGATGGAGGAGGAGAGAGGTGGCGTGTGGAAAAGTAGTCTCGGCTCGGAGCTGTTGGCGTCTGGAGCGGGGCGGCTGCCAAAGAAAACTGTGGTCGGAAGAGTCTGCTAATAGAGCATGAGGCATGTCACCTGAAACTAGAATCATCCCTAACGCAGAAACCGCAGCGGGCCGGCATCTCTGTGGTCCTTTATTAAAGGACCGCGAGAGGCACCGGGTGCGTGCTGAGGCCCCGACCCGTTCTCTCAGTTTCTCCCCCACTACCAGCTCGCGTGTCCGGCTGCACCGTGGGGCGTACCTGACAGACACTTTCGATTGCACTATTAACACCTTTGTCAACGTCTGAGCTCATCTAACCACATTACGCCCAGGAAGAGATTCCATAGCATGAAGTCAGAAGGCCCAGCTCACACGTGCCACCACTTTACACGCACTCAAGGCGAGTTTACAGAAGTGATTTCGCATGAAGACGAAGAACGTACACTCCTCCTAAAGTTAAAATTGGTCCAGACCAGAATAAAAAAATATTTTCAAATATTTAGTCTGCAGGGAATCTTTTTTTTAAAAATATATTTTATTTTACTTTCATATTCAAGAACATTCCAGAATCTGTACTTTTCTTTTAATTTTATTATTGGAGTTGAACCTTTTTTTTTTTTTTTTTTTCTTAGTACAGTCAAACCTGGGTTTTCGGACGTCTCGGTTCTCGACTAATTCAGTTTTCAACCAAAAATTTTGAGTTTTTTATGCCTCGGATGACGAACAAATTTCGGTTCTCAAACAAACCGAGCGCACTTGAAAGCACCATTTGACTCCTCTCGCATTCCTTACACGAGCAAGTGACGCTTCCTCGGGTAGACGAGGAAGTGACGCTTCCTCATGTTGCTTTCCATTGTGAGCAGACGTGATCAGCAAACATTTTTATTTTAAAAAGAGCGTGGTTTCGGTTTTCCAACAATTTCATATATATAATTTCGATACAATTTTCAAACAGCCTTCTGGAAAAGATTATGGACGAAAACCAAGGTTTGACCGTATCTGTACGTCTATCCCAAAACAAGTGTGAAACATTTGGCCATCTCTGCTCAAAAACTAGATTCATGCAGTTATTTATTTTTTGTTCATCAACAAGTGTCACTAATGTCGGATGACAAGAATTAGAATACTTTTGTCACCCACTGTCACTTCCTCAGGTGGCTTCCTCCTCCGAGTTGTTTTGACAAAAGAAAATACCGCTTTCTTTGCATACCATCACACCTGTTCCGGAGAAAACTTCTTAGAGGCAGGAACGCACACATCTCATCTGCGCACAGGTGTAATAAAATGCAGGCCTTGCTGCAACGGCAGCAATTTGGTGACAGGCTGTGGGTGGCGGGGAGGACGAATTGTGTCAATGGCAGCCATTAAAAAGGACCACACACCCCTCCAGTCAGCGGCGAGGCATGATGGATGATTATCTCAAGGTGTGACAGGTGCTGCCATGGTGGTGGTGGGTGGGTGGGTGTTGGGGGGAGGATCTCGCTACGCTCCCCTCTCTGCCTCTCTCACTGTATCTTGGTCAATGCTTTAACACCCCACTAACATGGCTCTATTGACACACTCCAGATAGCGTCTGGTGGCTAATGAGTGTCTAAGTACCCCCTTCTCTCTCTCTCCCTCTCTCCCTCCCTCTTTCTCCATCTTTTCACAGTCAGAGCCGTGTACAGCCTGGTCTATCTCACACACAAGCCATTAAAGGTGGGATGGTCGCAAAACATTGCTTGCGTGAAAAACATACAACGGACACAAATGCTTCCCTACACTTTAGGTTTGCGAAATTCCGCAAATTGTCGAAGTGGGAAGCTTCACATTGGGATTAATGGCAATAAATCAAGAGTTGGCAGGCTTACAAAATGAAGGTGGACTGTTAACAGGGGACGTAAATATAGCTGGGGAGATGCTTGAGGGAAGATGATTTTGTTTTTTGCATGTTGAATGGAGATTTTGAGAGGGAGAGGGGCTCTTTCCATTTAATAAAGTCAAACCTCGGTTTTCGTCCATAATCCGTTCCAGAAGGCTGTTCGAAAACCGAAATTGTTCGAAAACCGAAACCACGCTCTTTTTAAAATAAAAATGTTTACTGAACACGTCTGCTCACAATGGAAAGCAACACGAGGAAGCGTCACTTCCTCGTGTAAGGAAGGCGAGAGGAGTCAAATGGTGTATTCAAGTGCGCTCAGTTTGTTCGAGAACCGAAATTTGTTCGTCATCCGAGGCATAAAAAACTCGACATTTTTGGTCGAAAACCGAATTGGTCGAGAACCGAGACGTTCGAAAACTGAGGTTTGACAGTTTTTACAGGGGGCGGATTTTTTTTTACTCTACTAAGCACGGTAATTGTGTTCAGTTGGAAGATCCCCACCTAAACGGTGACCTATACACACGTATATGTATACCTCCTGTATAAACAATGTGACATTTTTGCCATAGGGACAGAAAACGCCGCAGAGGAATCAGCGTATTCACGTTCGGTACACTTTGCAAAATAAGGCATCCGCCAGTAGCTTCATTTCTCGCACATAAAAGTACTTATTGAAATCAAAAGACCGAGAGCCCATGCAGATAGAGCACGTACAGAAAACAATCAATGTCCCCTTTTGATGAAAATATTCCCATTGCGTTTATAAAAGAAAATATTCTGGTTAGAAAAGGGGTAATTCGGGTTTTTAAAGACCCAAATATGAGCATATTTGGGTTTTTGTGCGTGTGTTTACATGGCGTTAAAAGGATACTGTTCAACTCGAGTGCTGTAAGTGAAGGTAATGGTGGAAAAAAGAAAAAAGGGGGCTGGAGTGGAAACTGGCACACACAGCAAAGCTTTTTCTCCACTGGACCTTGACCGGCAAGCTGGACCTGCTGGGTCACTAACCCACTTGGCCCCCATGCAAGCAAAATATACTGATGAAAAATAACAGTCTGGATCTGCACCATGCAGAATGGATTATGTCTTGGTCAAAATTGTGTAGATATCGCTTGTAAGGAACAATGGGGGAAATTCGAAACATTTACTTGGGACTTCAGTAACACAAAATGTTCCCTGAGAACCACTTTTGCATTTTGTTCACAAACCAGGAGTCTGGTTCAGTTGCTAACATTTGACCTCAGACAAGACTAAATCACTTTATTTTCCCATGTGACAAAACGTTACGGGGATTTCCCCAAAGCAAGTGTCTATTATTTGCTTTGTCATCTCGATTTGCAGCGAGCTTCTGTCAGGATTGAGAAATGTCATTTTTTTTTCAATAGACAGATGTGGTTTATTACGCAGAGTGTAGAATGAGCCAGGCAAAATTATTCTCCCACTTTCCCTCTGCGTGGCTTGGCGAGACCAAAGAGTTTGTTTTGATTAGAGGCATTTTCACTTGTGTCTGTTTTCCTCAATCCAATTCTTTTTGTTTTCCGAATGGCAAAGCTTTCAGTCAGCAGAGAAAACGTTTTCTGCTGTAGTCCAAAGTGGAAAAAACATGATAGAGACGTCTCGAAGACGTTAATGCCTGCAGTAACTACATCAAACTATGTAAGACTTAGAATATTTTTTGTTTCTGCTTTATATTTATGATGCGAGTCGCTGATGGTGTTGCGGTCCACTCGCCTGACTTGTGAGCGGGCAGTATGGGATCGGATCCGACTCAGTGACGGTGTGAATGCGAATGGTTGTTTGTCTCCATAGGTGCCCAACGAATGACTGGCGACCGGTTCGGAGTGTAATCTGCCGTCAACCCAAAATCAGCTGGGATAGGCTCCATCCCCCCGTGACCCTGTTGAGGATAAGACGTGTTGAAAATGGATGGATGGATGGATAGATATTTCTGTTTTACTCCAGCAGGGTGACAACTTTATCATAAAAAGACAGACACTCGGTTACATCCACACATTTGCCAAGATTGTGTCATTGTCGGACTCCTGACAAAAATCAAATCATTTCATTCACATTCTTACATGCACAAAAGTTTGTTCTTAAAGTACCTGTGAAGTAAAAAAATCTCACAGATTAAATAATCTCATGTCCTGTTTTAAAAAAGATTAAATAACAAATAATAATATAATAATATCAGTGGTTAGAGCTTCACAGTGCAGAGGTACCGGTTCGAAGCTCCGGCCTCCCTGTGGGAATGTTCTCCCCGGGCTTGCGTGGGTTTTCCTCCCACATTCCCATGTCCTGATTTCACTCTAAATTGTCCCTAAAAGCGTGGATGGTGTTCGTCTCTGTGTGCCCTGCGATTTGGCAACCAAATTGTACTGCCCGAAAAATCCAGCAACTAGTGAGGATGAAGCGGTTCGGAAAATGAATAATAATAATAATAATAAAAAACCGGTGTCTACAGTCTCATATACCGTGGGTGATTCGGGTGAATGTGCTGAAACCGTCAAGTGTCAATCAAATACCACTGCGACGACCTGGAATAATCACCTATGTCGACACATAGCAACATGTTGAAATGTGGTATTATACTGTCTGCATCCCACCAGGTTGGCACGGGGATTTTCCATGCCACAACGACGAGGCGCACTAAAGCAGCCATGCCAGCATGAAGCCCCTGTCTACGCGCTGGCTGGAGCAGATTTTTTTTACCATGCAGTATGAGAGCATACAATTTATGTTCTCCAGTGGGGAGTTTGATCATTTCATTGAAAGCAAGTAGCAACATGATGAAAAACTAAAAAAAAGACATTTGAAAAGTAAGGTGTTCCATTGGAATAATTTGTTTAACAAAAGTCCATTGTCATAATTTTTTTTTTTAAACCTAGAAAAAAGTGTAATTAACAAAATTAAATACAAATAAAAATGCTTTTTTAAAACAAAAACAAAAAACTGACACTACATTGTTTACTTACAAAAATGACACAATGATTGTGAAAATAACTCCTTTGAAAATTGTAATTTGCTTTTCCATAAGTCAGTGGTTAGCAACAGTGCAGAGGTAATCCCAGCTCCGGCCTCCTGTGTGAAAATCCCACATTTTGTGAGGTGTGAGTGGTGAGGTGGATGCGATTGGCTGGCAACCCAGGGTGTCCCCGCCTACTGCCCGAAGACGGCTGGGATAAACCTAGTGAGGATGAAGCGGTTCTGGGCTTTTCCATACCACCATACTTAGTGGGACAATAGTGTACTTCATGTATGAAATAGGCGCCCGGTTCCAGTGGTTAGCACATCGGCTTCACAGTGCTCGAATCCGGTCCGGCCCTTGCATTGCAGGATTGTGCACTCTAGATTGTTTGGTTGTTCGTCTTTGTGTGCCCTGCGATTGGCTGGCAACCAATTCAGGGGTCCCCTGCCTACTGCCCGAAGACAGCTGACAGCAATAGTGTACTTCATGTATGAAATAAAACAAAAACTAATACAAAAATTATGAAGACTAAACGTAAAGTATACAAATAAATACAACTATAATGAAAAATCAAAAGTATAATAACCCTGCAGAGGGCCAATTTTTCCCTCATTATTAGAGCTCAATAAATAGCTTTAACCCAAAAATGGGGGGTTTCTGTCTTGACTGTGACAGGGGCAGTCTTTCAACACAAAAGTCAAACAGCCTGACTTTTGGAAGCAAAAAAAAAAAAAAAAAAAAGAACCTTACAGTAATTGAAAGTTTGGACCCATGATCTACACTATATAATATAAAAATCATTTTCCACACAAGCAGTACTGTGTATAGTCCAATAAAAACAGGAACCTTTCCGTGACACAACCATAGACATTGACATCTAAACTGCGAGCAGCCGCTCTCCACTAGTAAGTTATTTTTGCAGCCCTCTTATTGTTTTAGCTTCCACTTTGTCACATGTGTGCTTTTGCACGTGGTTTGTCCATTTAAGTCTCTGAAAATTAACTGCAATTTAAGGACAATTTCACCAATCACTTCTCAAAATTCAGATCGACTTTTTTCTTTTTTTTTTTTCTTGATGACATTGTAGGAGGCACTATATAATAAGTAGTGAATGTCGACTGGATGGCAGCCAATATGTGTGAAGACTGCCAACATTTGTCTCCCTGTCTTGGGCCATGTGGCACAGTGCCGGGCTCATTTTCCCTGCCAGCAATCGCCACACATTCTCCTTAGTTGGTTGAAAGACTTTCAAATCTTGTCATTTGTGTTACATCCCCGGACATTCAATGTCACACCTTCAAAAGTTACATTTTTGCTTTGGATGCAACTTGGTTGCTATGAGGCGCACGCCAGACTAAATCGTTATGTTTTTTTCCAAGTTAAAAATGAACTATTACTTTTGAACAGCGCATACATTGACACATTTTTTTTCTATCACAGTTAATTGATCGTCTTTGTCATGCAGTTAGCTGTTCAATGAAAAAGAAACACATACATTACATCAAAAAAGGTCACTGTACACTTATTCTTCTCTATTTTGTGTCCGGTATTATTCCGACAGGTGTGAGAACATCAGCATCGAACAGCTTCGGCTCTGTAATTTTTGCAATCATATCATTCGTTTGCCCACGGTGTGCCAATAGACATTGAAGCAGTCTTGCAAAGGATTTCGCTTGCCGAGATGTTATTAGTTCTGTGATTTCAGTTCGGTCCACTGCAGTCCTCCGGAGTGACTTTCACCGGCTTTGCGCGAATGCCTACTCAAGGAATTTCGTGTTTTCAGTCGTGGTGGGATTCTGTTTTGAAATTGCAGAGATTGTACTGCATGTTGCACTGAACTGCAGTCAGGAACAAACAAACATCTTGCCCGGCAACAAAAATGACAAAACGGAAATTTTCAAATGGCGATGGCCTCCAGTCTGTCTAAATGAAACCTAAAACCAAATCGAAATGCCACGCTATTTTTTATCATGATCATTTATGATTGTTATTTTTTGAAGGGCGTTAATCATGTCTGACAGAAACCTTGATATCACATCTTTATTTGTTGACATGAAATGAAAGTAAATTGCATTGATTAGCAACAGTGAAATTATTTTTTTTCTCCCCCATGTTGTCAGTCTTCAGTATGTTATATGGCACCATTTAAATCGTCACTGCTAGTAAAGAGCAAAATAAATTAAGTAATTGCAGTGCCCTATTTTGGGGGAAAGTGAAATATGAAAAACCGCCAATTAAAACGAAGACGAAACAAAAACAACACAAATAAATACAATGTTCATTAGCCAGTGTTGAATAATGGCTTTTAAGAAAAGAAAGTGTTAATCCCCAGACAATAAGATCCTTCTGATACCTTCATTAAAGCTTTCCTTCCTGCACTGTATGCTAATGTGTCTTTGTCAGATTTTTATTTATTTTGTATTATTATTATCCGGAATGAGATTGTTTTAATTTTCATCTCCCGAGTCTTACGTTTCTAATTATTATTATAATTTTATTTTATTTTTTTTAAATAAGGAACCATCAGCCGCTGCCCATTTTTGACACTTAGTGACAGAATGATTCAGCGAACACTTGTGGGGTTTGTCATACATAACAAAACAGCACGCAGGCGACACTTCTATTCCGTACGCGAAGGAGTGACACCGCTGGCCGCAAACTGGATTAAAGCTGCAGACTGTGAAATAAGCAGGCCTCCCCGCCCCCCAGCCGACCCGTCCCCATGGGCTGATGGTATCTCCCGCGCTGTATCAATTCCACTTTTATTTCCAGGCTCTGTGAAATGGTCCAAATAGCGTTACAAATGGCGGCAGATAAAAGGGTTAAACTAATTGCGGTTAGATAGTCATAAAAGTGATTCTTTTTATTCTACGTCTACTAAGCGAGACTGTCTCGCTCCATATCCCCAATAATACCGAGCCCGATTAAACTTTTTTCTTTTTTTTTCTTTTTCTTTTTCACCAGGCTATTTCATGATGAAATGAAACGTAGGGTCTACGAGACGCAGCCCCGATCGCCAATCTCAGAAGACGGACAATTTGACATGCTGATTTGGAATTATCACACTTACAGTAGCACATATTCTCAAAAGATTTATGGCCTCAGCTATCTCTTTTATTCTGTAGTTAATAAATTCTATTGTGTTCTTGGGGTTTGGAAATCAATTCCCCTGACAAGACGTGACCGAGGCAGAACCGCACACGCACGTTTTGCTCAAACGGTACAAGTTGCTGACAAGGCTTAGATTTTTGTGGACACTTTTTTTTTTTTAATTTTGGTTTCCTCTCTCTCTCTTTCTCGCTACGGTTTTATGTCACGCCTTGTTTCATCATATGAACAGACATATTGGAAAGGAGAGCTGAATGATCAATTCACACTAGCGGGGTAGTCGAACCTGTGTGCCTTACAAGCATTCATTCATGCCTCAGCCTCTCACTTTAAGCCCCATATGTTTCTCATACAAACTTTGGCATCACCAGCTATGAATGAAATATACAAATTGCGGCACGATTTCGAGCGCTCACTGACAAGCAAATATTTTCCTCAAAATATATTGACCAGCGTGCAATTTTAGATATTATTTACCATGTCGAGTGAGTGACGGTTGGGGGCGGGGGAACCGCCGAGTCAAACAAAGCCTTCCGAAGGCTGCAGTGAGCACTGTGCCCGTACTGTCAATGTTTATGTAATGCTGGGCAAAAATCCATGATGTCAAAACTCATTTCCTGCACGATAAAACTAAACACTGGGCTCGTCAGAAGAGGGGAAGAGAAAATGGTGAATATTGCACTTTGAAAAATTGATTCGGTCACCATTGCTGAGTAATGAGGTTGGGGGAGGGGGGGATGGGGGGATACGGGATCTTCCAGGCTAGCACTGTGTCGTACTCATTAATGCAAAGCAAGGAAAGCAGCCTTTAACTCATTCGGTACCAGCCAATTCTGGACCATGTCTGAAAAGACGTTTAAAAACGTCTTTGGGAGTGAATGAGTTAAAAGTTATATATGACAAAAAGGTACAGCAACCAAAACAAAAAAAAATAGCAGTTGTCTTCTGGTTTATCCGTCACTTTCCATTCTTTTATCGGTATGGCTCAGTACTGCCAGTACAGCCAAGCTTTGTGTCGGCCTGCAGTTATACTTCCACCCATCTCCAAAGGAACTGTCACAATGGAAACATTTCGAGAGTTGTGCACCTCTAATAAACTTTTCGATTATTTCCCAAACAGAACTAATGACCTTGAAAGGAGAGAAAATTAGCAAACACACAGAGCCATCTGTGTGCCCCGCAGGCAGGCGAATTATTCCGTCTTTGCCAAGGTAGTGTAATGAAGCTCGTACATTTTGCATGCAAATCTCTGCCTAATCTTACTCTTCTCATTGGCAGTGTCTTCCAAATAAATATATAAAACCCAATTATGGTTTAATTAATAGAAATCTACCGTACTGGGGAATTGCTACTCTGGCTGGCTTGACTCTGGGACGTAACGCATTAGCTGCTCGCTTCAAAACATTACACGGGCTCGCAGAATAGCCTCATCAGCTCCCCGTGCGGTTTAGGAGGCCTCCTGACGTCTCGACACCGCAAAGGCGTGGACCCTTACGGTGGAAGGTAGCTATACCGCTGGGAATTGAGTGCCATTCCGGTGGTATTCTCACCTCATTACATTTTTCTTTTGCGGATGCAAGTAACATGTAATGCCGCGGTACCGACGCCATTAACTTCGGAAGGCAGATGGAACCTTTGATATCTCACAAGTTTTATCGAGCTAAATAGCCGGGCCACATCCACATGGCGCTGTGTAAAAATACATACACTTTGTATGCATTCTGGCTTTTTGATTGGGATGTTTTAGCTAACAGCCACCCCTACCTAGTGCTAAAAGGTAAGAAGCTCAGACAAAGCTCAAACAAAGTCGGGCCCTCTCAATCAAAGTCAGTGACCTTGAACATCATCAATGCTCTTCTGGATCAACTGGAAAATGAAATAAAAATTGTGCAACGGCCTGTTTACCTGTTTGTTTTACATGGCATTGCTGTGCTGTATAAATAAGAAAACGCAGCATAATCACAGCCACGAGGCATTTCCCCAAAAACCGAGCGACGGCCACACCGACTTCGTTGACTCGGCCAAGGCAAGCTTCAGACTTCAAAGTGCGTGACTCATTCCGCACAATCGGATGCCAGACAGGCACTTCCTCCAGAACTCTGTCAGTCATTTGCTCCCGCTCGATGACACGAATGTGACTCAGATGAACTTCAAATTACACTTGAAACCCATCGCATGTAGAAGAACATACACACAAAACGCCGCGACATCAAATCCGCTCGACGAGACTTCTTGTAACACGGTCGAGCACTCGAACAAAGTTTTATCCTTGCTGCTACTCTGGAGCTCATCCACTAAGTGCTCTGCATCTGGCAGCCACTGTGTCCCCACTGATAGGAGGACTTAGCACCGTTGACCTGGTCTGGGCCATGCCACTCCATGTCTGCCCATACAAGGGCATGCTTTCGTACCCTGCTCTCCATCTCCTCAATGCAGTGTTGTCCATTCTCTACGACTGTAAAGTCAAAATTGATTTCACAACAACATAGCACAATGTATCAAAAAAAATAATAATGTCGCGTGTTGGATGATGGCACCCCTTTGTCAGACTCTGCACTGACTGCGGTGCACAGCACGTAAGACAAAGACCCGCATGTGTCTTCCTCCCTTTTCATCCCTCTCGATATGTTTTCTTCCTCTTTGACGGCTTCCCTTTACTCTTCTTCTGGCCTTTGTCCCTTTAACTCTCATAGGTGTCCAACCTGCCTTTCAATGTCCCTTTTTCTGCGATTGTCCCACTCTCACTCTTGTCTCGAGTCGGGGATCCAACGACCGATAGGGAGGGATTTTCCCAGGACTGTTGGGATCGGGGCGCAGATATCACGGTCTTTCAATCTTTCCGCTGAGGAAGGCGATAGCGGGATCCTAATGGGCCTGTTCTATCAGCAAGCGACTGGTCCCTTCTTTGGGAAGGAGACACGAGGAAAGACAGAGAAGCAGTGTGGTGTGTATGTCTGTGTGTGTGTGTATGTGTGTGCGCGTGAGAGAGACTGATCACTCTGACGCCTCCATCTGATAGCTTTAAAGTCCGCTGTCAAATGACACATCGCAGGCTCACTTTTGTCTGTCGAGCTTCTTTTACACACAGATCGAGAAATTGTGTTAAAATCTAAGCCCGGCCTGGACATCAATTTGATTTGTTTTGCCTTTCCGTCGCTGGAACGTTAGCCTGAAAGAAGCGGAAATTCATTTTCTCTTCTTTGCATAACCGCAACTTCCACCTGACCTGCCGCCTCCCAATCAGCCTGCTCTAGTCTCAGCAAATTATCATAGTGACGCTGTCCAACAAAAAACAGGCAACTCCAAATTGAGTGACTCTTCTCTTTATATCTAAAAGCATGAAAGGTTTGGGGTGTTCTTTTGTAAATTATGAGTCGGGTTATTTTTTTGAGTCATCGGATTGGTTTTCTTTAGACTGGGACAGTACTTTGTAGTCACATTTCATTAAAAAAAAGGAAAAATTCATAACAAATTGACTGTTTGGCAATTTTAAATCCGAAAGAAAGGAAACGTGTATATATGTATGTATGTATGTATGTATCCCCTCCACCACGCAGAGACAGCTCTTTATCCCCCAATAAACACCTTCCAATCACTCTTCGCTTCTCACTTTGCAAGAATTATTGGGAGCTAATAGATTTGCAGCGTTGCCATTCGGTGATCCAATTACTAGGATCTCCATTAGCAATTAACTTCTAGCTAAAAATAACAATAATACCAATTACATGCACACTTAATCACATAATCAACATATTCTGTCACTACACAGTTATTGTGATTACCTCAATGTTTCATGAATTGCCTTGCCAGAGGGACGGGAGCACACATCAATGACAATTTTGATTACACGAGAATGGCAAATGCAACATCATGTTCCAGGATAATGAGTGGGCCAGAGAGGCCATTCTGCGGTTGCTAAATTGATTTCTGCCGATGACAAAAGAAGACGGGGCTCGCTTTTGTAAGTGGATGGCCTGTAAATTAATTGTGAGCACTAAGCTGGCAAACGTTCATAGACAATCAAGCGATATTTGAATGTTTCTGTGATTTCGGTCGACTACTCGCATTGCCAGCCTGTTCAGAAATGTGTCTTTACTCTTGCCAGAAATTAGGAATACAAGATTTTTGGGAAGAAAGCAGCCAACATAAAACATGCAGTAGTTGTAAGAGGTAGTTTGTTTGTTTTTTTCTAAGCGTAGCATTGGGACGTTCGCTTGTTCTGTGGATTCATGAGTTTTCTTCTTAAGTGTTAGCATGCCGCCAAAGTTGGTTGAAAGAGCCACCTGTCACCTGCTTACCCAAGAGCCATAGGTTAGCAAGCGTCGTCGTAGCTCCCACAAATGAGGAGATAAACCGGCGGGCGAGCTGATTAGCATCTGTGAAGCCACAAGGCTAACATACATACTTTGGTGTAAGCAGCCTTTTGTTGAATTGACGCACAGTCAAACCTCGGATTTTCGTCCATAATCCGTTCCAGAAGGCTGTTCGAAAACCGAAATTGTTCGCAAACCGAAACCTCGCTCTTTTTAAAATAAAAATGTTTACTGAACATGTCTGCTCACAATGGAAAGCAACACGAGGAAGTGACGCTTCCTCGTGTAAAGAAGGCGAGAGGAGTCAAATGGTGCATTCAAGTGCGCTCAGTTTGTTCGAGAACCGAAATGTTGTCATCATCCGAGGCATAAAAAACTCAAAATATTTGGTTGAAAACCGGATTGGTCAAGAACCGAGACGTTCGAAAACTGAGGTTTGACTGTATTTATTTTTCTTAAATTCATTTCATGATCCTGTTCATACCCACAAATTCACATCTTCCGTGGATTGTATTTTTTGAGGACTAATGTATAAATGGAAAATATTTGGCCGTTTGCTTCCTGGCTACCGCCATGCTAGGCAATGAGTCTAACACACTTTAAATCAAATCCAATTAAATCAAACATTACATAAAAACAAAATGAGACTGTTGCTTTGAACGCTAACCCGGATTGGTATTATGTCCATTGCCTTTTGAACAAAAACAATCCCACACTAACAGAGGCGAAATGAAAACCCACCGAAACGGAAACAAAATGAAGGCATTTTGTTGAGTGATCCCATTTGAGGGCATAAAATCGTTTTGGTTATAGCAGGGTGCATATTTCCCTGAGCGGCTGCGCAGCCCCCTCGTGTGAGTTTTCTAGGAGTGAGCCTGGTGTCTGCTGTCTACAGTAATGACCGACAGGTGTGGTCTATTGTTAGTATGCGAATAGCTGAAATAACGGAAGAAGACGAACACAGCCGTACGTCTCAGCCTCCCGTGCTATAAGGTCACCATACAGTATGTGCCACATTCCATGCCACTTGCTGTGGTGGCCTCTGATTAGTCACTGCCTTGATGGGGAGGAAATTTAAAAAACAGAAACATTTGTTTTTTTCGACTTAACGACCGCCAAATAAATGGATTTGTATTTTAGTAACATTTCGCTTTGAACTGCCCACAGAGCAGCAGGAACGGATCCAAACCTTAAAGGCCACAGAAGGACCACTGACACCAGACCACTTTAGGAATGTGCATCCTGCTGCTGTTAAAATGAGGGAAGCACTGGGGGTAAGCAATTGTGATGGTTTGAATTCTTCTACCATGACTTGTGCACAAGCGGACCGTTTTTTTTCTTTTTTTTTTTCTGGTCGCATCTGTCCTGGGGGCGGAGTATTTGGAGGGGCTTGCCGGAATGCAAGCTTGGATGGTTAGCACACGTGTAGGGGAAAGAATTCATTCTTGAGAGATGCTTCACTTGAATACGTGAAGTGATAACATGGCAGGGTTGAAGCGGAAGAAGTTCACAAGCGAATCAACTGATTCCAAACAGAGAAATTGGAATGAAAAGTGGGAAAGAGACTCAAAGATGATGGGAAGACAAATATGAATCCGGATCACAAGTGTGGACATCACGCAAGCGGTGGTTTAACAGCCATACTTAAGTGACCCGGTAAAGTCGGCAATCAAACAAACAAGCGTCCAGGTGCTATTCGATCACTTCTGCAACATCTAAAATGAATCACAATTGAAGCACCAGACTTTGCAAGCGATGCTCTTTTTGTGTCTTTTTCCATGCCTGGTCGTGACTTTCCTGTTGATGTAACCAAGGAGTGGCTATCATCTTGAAAACATATAAAAGATAAACATTGGCTTTAACTCTAGCCAGGGATGCTTTTCTAGCCACTGCACACAAAACCTCACCCCACCCCCGCCAAATTAAATGCGTCTAAGAACTGACAATGTGCAAGCGTGTCATCCGTTTTGAAACATTGGACTCGAGACCTTGCAGCATTTAATGAGTTGAGAATGACAACCGGCTGGATGTTTGTGGCAGCACCCACCCCAAAAAAAGGGTGGCTGCCTCCCTGAACAAGTGCACCGAGTAGACTCACTCAACAAATAATAATAGTTAGGTGGCAGGCTCACCGGCCCAGTCGACTTTCTTCTCTCAGTCTCCCTTCTCATCACTGACATAAGCTGTCTGCACTGGACATACACTGTTATTCAAAGAAGAACTTATTAATAGGCCATGAGTAAACACCATCAAGTCTGAAAGTTTCCAAAGCACGGGGCCACAGACTAGAATTTCACAAGTGGATCATAACATGTAGTGGTTACTACAGAAACTTGACTTATGAACCGTCACGACACTGGCAAAAATGGTGTGCTGAATTTTGCTCCATTTTATTTCGTCAGGTGGTCGCACGAAATAAATTTATCTGGGTCCAGGTGTGTTTTTTTTTTTTTTTTTTTAAGTGGGCTCTACACAAATGTACCTGGGTTATATTTGGTACAACCACTTAATGAAATACAGTCAAACCTCGGTTTTCGAACATCTCGGTTCTCGACCAATTCGGTTTTCGACCAAAAATGTCGAGTTTTTTATGCCTCGGATGAAGAACAAATTTCGGTTCTCGAACAAACTGAGCGCACTTGAATGCACCATTTGACTCCTCTCGCCTTCCTTACACGAGGAAGTGACGCTTACTCGTGTTGCTTTCCATTGTGAGCAGACGTGTTCAGTAAACATTTTTATTTTAAAAAGAGCGTGGTTTCGGTTTTCGAACAATTTCGGTTTTCCAACAGCCTTCTGGAACGGATTATGGACGAAAACCGAAGTTTGACTGTAACATGAACCCTTTCATGCACCCTGTAACATAAAGCATATTTGACAATAAAGATGACCTTGACCTTGACCTTGACATGATAAGCTGTCCACTATAGTAACCGCTGTCCCTGAAAGGGTCAAAGTAAGTCCACCCAAAACTTCTTGGTCAAGACAACCGCTGTGTCCACAGCCTGTCCTGCACCGAGCGCCACCCAAACAAACAGACAATCGCATCAAAATTTGGCTGCATGAATGAACCAAAGATAATAAACCACCAAATTCTAGGTGGGGAGGCCAATGATCTCAAGATGATGCTCGAACTGAACGTCTCATCAATGATGCACGATTTTCCTTTCAATTCCCAGGAGCTTCAAACTCCAATTTTTGTTGACACATTTAAAAATCCTTTGAATTTTCTCCAAATAATATTTCATCGGAGTCTGGTTCTACTTAAGGTTGTCGATGATTAAAAGGTTGGTCTCCTAACGGACTGCAAAAGTCAGACTCCTTTCAACCGCAAAAGAAAGTGTATGCACACTTTTGTCTGGCATTGTACTGTCTGTTCCTTCAAGACAAATGCTCCGTGATAACCGGCGCCATGATACTGCACAAATAAAACTACGTTATACGCAATTCCCCCGAGGCATGGAAACGATAACCTGTTATTTCTGTTGCTATCCGATATTCAAAGGGATTGGGCCGATATTGCAACTTAAAAGGTTGGTTTTGGCATCATGACATTGGCTATGCAGTCATCTGCGGTCGATTTTGACATCGCAGACTCGGCGGGTTATTAATCTAAATATGCGACCGATCCAGCAACACCGAAGAGAAGAAATTGTCCTTTGACATCCGTTCATTCAAAATTTGCGTACAATGTTCCGCTTGAGAAACATAATGAGATTTTAGATCGGAATCCAGGACCGTTACAATATGTGAAAATTGCGAGACGTCCGAGAGTTTGGTTACACGTGTGCTTTTTTTTATTGCTGAAAGCCGGCCAACAAACACGAGGGAGGTTTTCAGTGGCTTTTTTTTTTTTTTAAACGTTCTTATACAGGGGCAACAAGCTCTGTCGTCGTCTGACCACAGGAATCTGGCCATGCCGGCCGGCCTTTCTTAATGTGGCCAGCCAAGGCGGCCTCTTGCATTCCAAAGCGCACAAACATGTTGACCAAATGGGACTCATCAATCCCGATGTAGCCCAGTGGTTAGCACGTCGGTTTCACAAGAGGTACCGGGTTCGATCCCAGCTCCGCCTCCCTGTGTGGAGTTTGCAGCTGTTTCCTCCCACATTCCAAAAACATGCATGGCAGGCTCGTTGGGCACTCTAAATTGTCCCTAGGTGTGAGTGTGTGCGTGGATGGTTGTTCGTCTCTGTGTGCCCTGCGATTGGCTGGCAACCAATTCAGGGTGTCCCCCGCCTACTGCCCGAAGACTGCTGGGATAGGCTCCAGCACCCCCCGCGACCCTAGTGAGGATGAAGCGGTTCGGAAAATGAATGAATGAATGAATGCCGATGATTCCTGCAAGCTGCTCTTAAAACATCCGCATCGCCTTTTGCTCTTTGCCTTTCACCTGCCCGCCAGGACAAGATGGTTCTCATAAGGCAGCCGTCCATTTTCTTCAGCTAGACGCTCTTTCAAAAGGAGGGTGCAGAGAGTTTGTGGAAACAAAAAAGAAAGAAAAGATGACAAAGCTCGCCAGTGTAAAGTCCTGAATTCTTGATTTGAAATATGCATTTGAAGCTTCTGCACTGCAGGACTCATGCCGGGCGATGTCAGAAGAATTATGCGTCCAGATGATTGTTGGCACTACAAGTAATAGAAATATGTCAGCAATGATGCTGATGAAGGTTGCTGGCTAGGGTCAGCCTTCCTCTATCAGCGAGTGTCAGGACGTGATGATGACTCTCACAACAGGGTGTCTGGGTTACACCGTTTCCATTCTTCTTTGAGTTTGATAGCTAATCAATGAGGGGCCTCGGGGAGGACCAGCTGAGTACCGATGAAAGGATCCTAATTGAATCTGACAATAATTTTCACATATTTCTCATACCCTGTCTCTGATGCCATTAGCGACATCACGGCGATAATAGTTGCCATGACAGCATGAGCAATGCTCATTAATGACCCGGCTGGTGGTAATGTTCTTTGCTATATTTCCTTTTCCTCTGTCTTGCTTTTGGACCATTCTTTAAAAACCTCGAAGATCACGCAAAGGTTGCACAAAAAAAATAGAAAAATAATATTTCGACTGTAAAACAATTTGGAGGGTATTGCTTGATATGTTAAGGATTTGTCAGCAGGACATATGCATTTTCCCCCCAAAAAACAGTGATCAGAGACGTTTTTGTCATATGTTAAGTATCGCGTGTATCAAATGCGTCCATTGCTGAACTTTTCTGAAACTGTTTTGTTTGTTTTTTATGTTACCAAAAAGAAAATGGAGGGGGGGGGGGGCAATTAATCTACACACAGTAAACGTAACTTGAGTAGTGCATATATTTGTGTTTATACAGATATAGCTAGCTAGCTGGCTAGCTAGCTAGATAGTTAGCTAGATAGATAGCTAGATACTGTAGCTAGATAGCTAGATACTGTAGCTAGATAGATAGATAGATAGATAGATAGATAGATAGATAGATAGATAGATAGATAGATAGATAGATAGATAGATAGATAGATAGATAGATAGACATGTAAGTTGCTGTAGATTCATACAAAATTGAACGTGAGGCCTAGAATTGGAAGATATTTTTGTGCAGATTTCCATTGGAGCCATCTAACCAGCAGCAGAGTAAACGTGGACATAAGCTTCCATAAAGGTTCTATTATTGTGCAACCAAGCTGTTGAGGCAAAACAAACATCTGTTGTGGACAGGGTTGTGTTTTGTGTGAGGTCGTGCGCCGCTAAACGGGAGCCAGGGACAATTTCCCGAGAGTCTCAGAATGACAAACACCTCCTCTTTGACTAAGGACAAATGTTTCTGGAGGGGACCGTGTCCGTCTGCACTGACTGTAAACACACGGGTGTCAGGAAGCAATGTCACAAGCGATCGGAGGGGGACTTCCGGGTTTTTATGGGCCAGCTCGGCAACCGCAGAGACAGTTTGTGGAAAGAAACAAGCAGCTGCACTAAGGCACACCAACTTTATGCCCCGAGTCTATCGAATGTGTACGCAGACATCAATGCATCAGTGCCTTTTAATTCACCTTTTGGGTTCAATTATTTTATACATGGAATTCCTGGCTAGATTACTACAAACCAGGTTAAAAAAAAAATGTGTTTGCTTAAACTGGGAATATCCATTTGTAAACTTTGGTCACTCAATGATTACCATTTTCAAATCACACGTCATTGTATTTGCAAAACACAAAGGGGGATATTCAAATATCACAGTGTTTAAATATGTCTTTTACTGCCTGCGTTGCCCTACGTTGTTGAAAACAATTGCCACCGTCTCACAATTTTACAGCAGCAAAATTATGAAAGGGAGAAAGTAGAAGACAAAAAGTATATAAATAAATATAAATATAAAATATAATAATACAGTAATAACAATAATAATAATACAATAATAATAATGAATAAATAAAAGGTGGATGTTATGGCCATTTTGTGCAATGGAAATAGAAGCTTAGGCTTAGAAATCAAGTACAACAGCCAGTTTATGTAAAGTCTACACACCCCTGTTTAAATGCCAAGTTTTTGGGGAAGAAAAATGATCAAGATCAAAAAGGCCAAAACTTATTCCACCAATAAAATGACCGATAACCTGCACAACTCTGTTTGAGAGGGGAAGTAAATAAAAAATAAAAATGCAAAAATGCGGTTGCACAATTATGCAAACTCTTAAAGTTGGGAAGTGACTGCTTCGAGTTGCGCAAGTTACATTTAAACTCACGTTAAAAGAGGGTCAGTGCACACCTGCCACCATCTTAAGTGCCATCAATTATCCCCAAATACATTTCAGATGTTCAAGTAGTCTTTTTCAAAAATTTTCCCCCCATTCAAACTATCCATAATCCCTTGCACCTTGAGTTAAGCACTCCATCTGAAAATACAATATCATTGCAAAATGAACTCTAATTGAACAACATTTTCATAAAGAAATCCATATTAAAGTCTCAACAATGGCAAAACATGGGTCCAAACGAAGCCGGCGTCATTGAGCGCCTTCGAAATCCGAAACGCACGCTACTTGACTGGATGCACGTTTGAACTCAGTCGTTACGCAGGGAATGCAATGAAAAATATTTTGAAGTTGGCTGACAGATTACATTGGTCCCGAGGCTGTTTGACATGCCGCATCTTGGCAAATTAAGGTTAAGGCAAGGTAGAAAGAATCTATCAGAGCTTGACTCGGGCCTCATCAGATAAAGCTCGCAGCTGCGGGGCATCCCTTGTCTCTGTCTCGTCACTACGCGTGCATACATGTACTGTCGCAGCCGCGCCGTCATCTGCGTGCACATGTAAGAGCGAACAAACATGCTACACACGAGCATCATTTCCACAATGCAAACGCTATGCATAGCACAACACATGTTCAGATCCTGCTACAATTCCAGTTAGATGCTACAACAACCAACAACGCAAAATTCCCTAAAATGGGGGGGAACCACAGGCTACATACTTCATATCTTGATTTCATGTCTGGGTTATATTTAGGGAAGTGGCGATTGGTGAGTTTTCCACATGTGCCACTGCCACAGATGTATGAATATTCACTGTGATATGATTGGAAAGCAAACTACCCAAAGACTTTGCAGCTGTTTTCTCTAAGAGGACTTGAGTGAGTCAGGAAAAGTAAAAAAAATAAATTGTTATGGTAAAACACGGCAATATTTTTACTGTATCCTTGTGTCCAACAATTCGTCAACGATTACGTTGACGCAACGAGAATATTTGCTGTCAGAGCCCGACGGCTGCTGCATTTCAGGAAGTGTTTCTTTCAACACGTCGGTTTCACGCCGCAGCTGGACAGACCATCAAAATTCAAATGGGGGTTTCCAAAAGTTATTAAAAAAAAAAAAAAACTCCGACTCGCTCTTTCATTCCTTCAGATAAATGCAATTATTACAAAAATCTAACTTTTGGATTGATTATCTCAGATACTGGAAGCAATATTCACACAAATGCCCATAATAAAAATTAAAGCAAAACATAATTTGACACACAATGACAAACTATACATTCTGGCAATTTGTTGACACAATGGTGGTGTTTTGGAGATAGAAGCTCTTAAAAATGTGGATTTAAAGTGGACATCTAAACATGAAATGACATCTCTTCTAAAATGTGCTGAATCTTTTTTTAAGGTGGGAGGAAACAGTTTCGAGTAAGGAGTAGTTCTGGCTGTTATTAATATTATGGCCTCGCAACCGCTTGTTCATTTGAATTCTTTATTAACATTTTAGTTTTATACACCTTGACAGGGAATATTGGTGTGTACAGCGCAGAGGAAAACAACACAGCGCGTGGTTATGCCATTGCTGGTGTGTCTGTGGTGGAAACCTTATACAATTCAGAGGCCACTTGTAACAGCATAATCGATTTAAATAAGCAGATTATTTTGGGAGATAGAAAACAACAAAGGTGAGACACAGACTATGGTCGCCGTTTTCTGTTCGTTTGAGTGAGTACATCAAAATCAGAAAGGAGCCATTAACCTTACGTCAATCTCATCAGGAGATGTACCGTACTTAATGTCACTTGGCCTTCCGCCAGAAGAGGCGGAAGGCCAAATGGCACCTTAATATTTGTTATTTCGCTTTGAACAGAGAACGCGCGCCGCCATGTCATTCCTGATCCAGCTTTCTGGCCAACCGAAGTGTGGGGTGAACGTCAACACACAGTCACAATCGCTGCTTCTGTTTATAGCAGTAGCCCGGGGTTAGCGTGTACTAATTGCAGTCAGCAAAACGCTTCGTAATAGGCTTTGTTTATTCAGGTTGAGCATGATTGGGTGCATACGTTGAGGCCTTGAACAATTCATCGCATGAGAGGAAGAAAACGTCTCCGCTTTGAGCACATTGACAATATGTGTGGAGGAGGGAAGAGCCCCGGGTTTTAGAGAAACAATGACCGTTCTAAAATTGCTTCAAAACACTTCATCTTCAGTGGACCTACTTCATGAATTCCGCCGTTCTTCAGTTGTCTTGATGTACACTACTTTCTATGCAACTGTGGTTGTTTTTTTTAAAGTTATCTATGAATACAGGTGAGCAGAGTTAATGCGGGATAAGGTAAGCATCGGGATATATTTTGTGAACCGAGCTAAAATTTGATTCAAAATGTTGCAAGCTTAGCATTCAAAGCGCATACTGTAGATGTGTATTATCAACAATTACAGTCAAACCTCGGTTTTCGAACGTCTCGGTTCTCGTCTAATTCGGTTTTCGACCAAAAATGTAGATTTTTTATGCCTCGGATGACGATCAAATTTCGGTTCTCTAACAAACTGAGCGCACTTGAATGCACCATTTGACTCCTCTCGCCTTCCTTACATGAGGAAGTGGTGCTTCCTCGTGTTGCTTTCCATTGTGAGCGTTCAATAAACATTTTTATTTTTAAAATAGCGTGGTTTCAGTTTTCGAACAATTTCGGTTTTCGAACAGCCTTCTGGAACGGATTATGGACGAAAACTGAGGTTTGACTGTCATGTTTTTCTTTCATGGGGTCTAAAGGTGGGGGGGCCACTTCCACCTTGATCGTTTTGGTTCAATAAACACGCCACAAACCACCAAAAACTGATTGAAAATTGAATTCCATGCCAGGCAAATTGTTTTATCAGTAAAAATCATCAGAAGTCAATTGCACTTCTTCCCCAATATTTTAACACAGGGTTCGGGACGAATTGCTCCGAGCATCTTGTTTTTAGCCAAAACCGATACGTGTCTTTAGGGTATTCTCTTAACAGTGCGTTTGAGAAATGTCTGCGAGAAAACAACTTGAACTGCACCCTTCCAGGGGCTGCCCAATGTTGGAAGAGGAAGCGATGAGGGGGGGACAGGGGGGGATAGGTGGGCTATAACGCAAATGGGATTTTGCCATGAGGTAAACTGGCAGCAACCCAATGAAGGAGAGATGTCATAGATATGATTTAGAGGTGGTTTTGAGGTGTGCTGGGAGCAACCTCAACTGATTCTTACAGACCTTGGGAGGGACATAACCGGAGTGATTGTGAACTACAAGAGCTCAGGAATCAGATCAATGAGCAACTGGAGGCTTACAATCTAGACAGAAATAGACGCTTGGTATTATCGATGCTGGAAACGACTACTGGTTGCGGTGGAGGTTTTATGATTTTAAATGGTAGTGGCTAACTAGCTACATTCGCGGCAAGAGACTGATGATTAATCTACAAAGTCGACGTAAGCGTAAGCAAGTTCGGGTCATCAAATTCATCGGCGATAAAAATCCAAACTCGACAGATGAGCGAACATGCAACCATTAGGACCCGTGAAGTGGGCAATAAAGAGGGTTGTTGCCGAGCGTTCCATGGAGAGTATTTACTCTCATTATTCAAATTAACCCCATCCAAGTGTCTCTCCGGGTCTGCCGCGGTGTAATTGGGTTCTTACTTAAAACAGGAATTACTTTCTGTGTGTTTCACCCGCATTTTTGTTGTTGTTGTTGTTGTTGTTGTTGTTTTTTATCATCCCCTACACCAATGAAATTAGAAAAGGTACCTGGAGGAGTGATTTGCCAAAGTACCCAATTTTGCCCCAACTCATAATTTTAGAGGCTTCAATCAGAGAGCAATAACCAGTACTAAAAAACAAAGTTTGCCTTTGACTAACAGAAAATCTGTACTGCGTTGTTGGATTAAGGCGGGGCTATAGTGGTAAAAAAAAAAAAAAATGTTCAGCACAATGATCAGGCTTCTGCCAGCGTGTCAGTTTAAATCTCCTTCATATGTTTTACTAAGCCATACCCAGGGCCCTGTTAACACTCCAAACATCCAGCGTCACAGAACCGTGTCCCTATCCATTTACTTTAAACATGTTCAAACTTTCTTCTTTTTTTTTTTTTTTTTGCAATGTAAACAGACAAAGAACGACCCCTCTGGGGCTTCTACCACTATAAGCTCTATAGAATTGCGTGGCCAAAAGAAAAACTTTCCTCCCGCCCCTGTCTGCTGGGCTCCGATTGAGATAGAGATTGACCCAAGTCAGAGCCATTCAACCGACACACTCCATTGCCGCTGACCTGCTGTCTAAACCTCCTAAATTAGACTACTGAGACCCCAGAAGCCAAGGCTTACATTACCACTACCTGTGAAACCTTGGCAGGCCTCCTCGACCCGAGTTGGAACGTTACGCAAAGAAAAGCTGCCCGGCCTGTCTACGCTGTCGCCCTGCCCACAAATGGACGGTGAAAGGCAACATGAGCCTCAATGACAGAGCAGGAGTTGGCTAGGTTCCCTTCTGGGCCCCTTAAAGATCCCAGGATGGAGAGGACCCAGTGGAAAGTGTCTAGCCTATGTCTTTGAGGGTTTCATTGTCAAATCAATCGACAGGAAACTGTGGGGCAAGGATGAAGGCACGGACGAGAATAAAGATCTCAAAAGACGCTAATATTGTCGCAATTTAGATGAAGCAGGGGTAGTGGGATAAGAGCCCCCTATTGTCCTGCCGGCGTTATTTTGACAATAATTGTGTTGGCACAAGAGAACGCCCGTGAAGATTTAGATCGGCAAAACCAAGTTGTTCCGAAGACAAGGACACAGTACGTACATGATGTCGCTATCGTTCGAATAAACAGTCCATATTCGTGCCGCACAAATGAAATTATGAGTCAAAGAGTTCATGCTTTTGGGTGCATACCATTTAGACGAAATTAAAGGGGTTGGTACATAAAGTCTGGCAAGGAGAAAAAAAAAAAACAGATGTAATAGCACGGGCTTGAAATTGCCTCGAAGCATCTGAAATTATCGTAAGAAGAGCGTCGACCACTTTGAGGACAGCACATGCACAAGTAAGGAACATTTCTGGAACAGTTTCCTGCCTTTATTTTCTCCCCCCCAACCTCGATGTAATGAAGGAGAAATGTAATTCATCTAGAGACGAGTGAAGACCGACTTCCTCTCTTTTCAAACATAAGGTGGCGGAAATAAGAGAAAAGATTATGGACGGAGCGGCGGCGGGGGAACTTAATGGGAGGAAATCATTTAGACGTTACAGTCATTTTAATGTCCGCATGTCGGTTTCTAATCACTCTCGTCTGGCGCTTTTGGCAAGGAGGGAGGGGGCCAGGGGGGGGGGGGGGGTTACGTGAAGTGCAATCGCGTTCAACATAAAACCATTGGTAATTGCGTTTGATATTTTCCCTATTATGGCGATCCAAAATGCATTGGAATATAAAATACATCATATAAAGCCAAACATTGTCAGGCTACGAAAGCCATGTAGTGTAAAGAAAGAAAAAAAAAAATATGTCTTAGGCCTTATTTTACAGATACCCTCAAACTGTTCTTTTGCACAGTCAAAGACTTTGAAGTCAAGGCCTGAACCGTTGCCTCTGCCTGCTCAGCCGCCCGAGGCCTCGTATCTTCTAAAACCTGTTTGCTCACAAGTGGAGCACACGAGGTGTTTGAGGCAAAGTGCAAGGTGGAGATGTGGCTCCCGTTGTGAGACATTTGGAGAAAGGCTGGCAATTTGTCAACAGAACGCGCTACAGTTCCAGGCTTTGGATGTGTACCCGAGTCCCGCTTACTTGCACAAATAAAGCGGGATATTAATAGCGATGAAAATTGTAAATTGAATTAAATGACCGCAAATTGACTACATACTCACTTGAAGAGAAAGAACGCTTTTGAAGTGAGGCACAAAAACCGGTGGGCAATCAAAGCAAAAGAGACTCGCGGATCTTAACCATGTCACCGGGGGGGTCTGTGTTCATTCTTAACCTTGGCTCGGTGGATGAAGTTAATGAATCAAATCAATACTTCTCTCCACTGATCCATAATTATTTGAAAAGAGATGAAAAATTAAACAAGGCGAGCCGATGAGGTTATCACGCCACGCAATTAGTCCGCCGGAGGGAGATTATGTTACCTAGATACCATTGGGGAGGTGTAATTTCTCTTGCAGATGGAGGTTTTTTTTTTTTTAATGAAGAGCGCAATTACCTAAATAGGTCAGCCAAAGACACGCTGTTGCTGTTGTTGCTGCTGCATGCCGCTGCTCAGCGTACCTGAGAGGAAGCCGCTACAGAAAAAAAAATAATAAACTCAACAAAAATCATAACAATGCACTGTCTGCAACTGTTGTTCCCACTTCTGGATCCGCACTTGGTTGTTTTCTTCAATCTCCTTCCTATCCACACTGGATAGTGCGTCACCTTTCCTTTAATTTATTTATTTAAAATTCACAATTAAAAAGTGCAGCCCTAAAAGTATTTCGTGCGTTTGGATGGCAACAGTAGCAATGGTGATCACATTCCGTTCACTTAACTATTGTGCAGGCAGCGACATGCTCAGTCAACCTGACAACACAAATCTATAATTTCCCCCAATAACCTTTGAAATATGCGACTCGTCATGATCGCCCTTAATTATATGACAAATATGTATTATTTAACCACCCTTGCATGTCATTCATAATTAGAATTACAAAGATTGCTGACATCTAATTTGAAATCAGTGTCCAAATATATTTTTGTTTGATTGATTCACGCATATGGCGCCTGCGTTAGCAAAGCTACTCGGTTGACAACTTATAACCTCACATAAATGTGTATTATTATTTTTTTCAAC
This sequence comes from Hippocampus abdominalis, assembly GCA_018466805.1. Taxonomy (NCBI): domain Eukaryota; kingdom Metazoa; phylum Chordata; class Actinopteri; order Syngnathiformes; family Syngnathidae; genus Hippocampus; species Hippocampus abdominalis. The sequence continues at coordinate 5,863,087 of CM031698.1, read as the reverse complement.
CCAAAAAGAATGACAAGTTGTACAACCTTACAAGTGTTGAACTTTTTATATGCAACATTGCAATGCAATATGAGAAACCTAAACACACAAACCAGTCAAGCAGGGCTAGCTCATACTCAGAAGTCGCTAACGGTGAGCATTCCGTGCACCGCGCGTGACAAACAAATACATGGAGATGATTTCTTTTCTCTTTTTGTGAGGTTTGATCCCGAGCCAAATGTGAAATATTTGGTAGCATTCACAACAAGCGGCGTGTGACATGATTGAAAGAAGTCTCTGGCACAGGCGCTCTTTTCCTCAGCGCATAACAAGCGACCTTGTGAACTGCCAAATGGTGCCTGTTTCAGGTTTTTCGAAACGTGGCAGGTGCCTTGATCACGATTCAACCGACTTGTCAACAAGCTCTGTTTGCCTGAAAATTTGGCAAGCGCCCCGTCACAGTTTCCAAGTCGAAACTTGGAGCAATACAGGAGTTATTCTCCTCTCTATGCATTTTTTTTTTTCCGAAGACGATGCGCCACTTCATTGTTTGCGTTGACTCTACGCCTCGGACGAAAACCATCGGATTAAATGTCGAGTGGTCCCGTTTCTGATGTAATTCTTCGTAATAAGAACCGCAAACGGAGTCGGTCGTCTCTCTGATGGACAGGGTTTTCGCCAAGCCCTCCTACACACCGGTACGTTGCAAATATGTTTCCAGCAGTGACACGAGCATCCCCTCTTTACACTTAATCGTTGTCAATCACTCGGCGCATTTGGCTGCGCGGCTCATCGGAAGAGATCCAGCATTGCGTCCCGTCCAATCTGTTTGGCTCTCGCCCGGGAGGTGCATGCTGCTTTCATGCCTGTGTGGGATGGCGTCAAGCTGTTTTCTTATCAAAAGGCCCATTCAGACATTCTCTTTGAGAGGCATTTGCAAACCTCCGATATCACAGCCTCCGTTCAACCACATGTCTTGATTTTGGAGGCCAGCATCAGATTTGCTGCCACGACGAGCTGTCGCCGCGAAGGAACGGGATGGCATTTATCGTCTTGAACCACACGCGGCACTGATTATCAGCGAATTTGTACGCATGTGTGCATTTAACCCCCCCACATCCCTCCACCTCGTAAATACTATAATATAGATCACACGGGCACACGATCACTCACCCTCTGGATTAATCTTTGCTAAAAAAAAAAAAGTGCTTCTTTCCAATAGCAGGTGCTCAAGCGCTCCCTTTTAAATTCACCACTAAATTTATGTCTAGGTTTTTTTTTTTCCAGTCCTCCTTCGGTTCTAAGACGAACAAACACAGAGGAAACGCTACCGGCAGATGACACGTCTTCCTCCGGGTGCTGCATGAAACTCCGACCAAACATCACCAAATAAAATTAAATACGCGACATTGGTCAAAGAAAGGCAAAAGGTGCAGGCAAGATGGCGGCTTTTCACCCTTTCTGAAGTTGTTCAGAAAGCCAGAAGAGTTGTTTTTTTGGTGTGTGTGTGTTGTATGCATTTATGTGAGTGTGTATGCATATTTTGTCCGAAATGGATAAAAAGGAATGAGGAACTTGTGATGGAATGTGGAAGCCTGCTAGAAAAATAAGTCAAGGAGCAATTCATTCAAATGGGAGCATTTTTTTGTTTCGTCTTGAAAGACAACTAAACCTACGTCCATAAAACTTTGCAGAGAGGTGGGTGGGTGGGTGGGTCAAGGAAACCATTAAATTCAGATTGGGAAAGGCAAAAAGCCATGATTTTTATTTTTACTTTTCTAAAACAGTGATTCCCAACCAGCGTGCCATGAGAGATCATCGGACGTCAACTGGGAAATTTGTGAATTCCACTTAATTGTACCAATGTATCATTCATTTACTTATTTATTTCGAGGCCAGTAACATATAGTGACCGACAGAACAATTCAATACTCTTCCACTAGGGGGCAGAAGGTACATAATTATTATTATTACAGTCAAAACTTGGTTTTCGTCCATAATCCGTTCCAGAAGGCTGTTCGAAAACCGAAATTGTTCGAAAACCGAAATTGTTCGAAAACCGAAACCACGCTCTTTTTAAAATAAAAATGTTGATTGAACACGTCTGCTCCTATTGGAAAGCAACACGAGGAAGCGTCATTTCCTCGTCTACCCGAGGAAGCGTCACTTCCTCGCGTAAGGAAGGCGAGAGGAGTCAAATGGTGCATTCAAGTGGGCTCAGTTTGTTGACGTTCGAAAACTAAGGTTTGACTGTATATATATATATATAGTATTCACCATTTGTGATTTTTGTTTCGTGGTGTGCCATGAGGTTTCTTCTTACGTAAAATGTGTGTCTTGGCTCAAGAAAGGTTACAAAACATTGTTCTACAAAGCATAAGTTCAGACATTTTAAACTTCATATTTAAACATGAATTTGAGGCTGTGTTGACATTTGTGGATTTTTGTCGTCAAAACCCAACACGTAACTTTTTGAACATCGGACCAATAATAGCCCGACATATGAATGAAGCTAAAATCTGACTGTACTGACATATCTCGAGTGTCAAAAAAATATCCTCTTGCTGTATGTTTCAGGAAATTCTGAAATAGTTTCTAAAATGCATCAGAAGCTTCCCATTTCACACATAGAGACAGAAATATCCCGTAATATATTGCAAGTGCGATACCTGACCCAGATCTAGCATAAATTGCAAAATCGCAATTAAAGGTGGACAACTGGTATGGCTCCTTGGCGGGAGTTTTTACTTCATAGATGAGCATAAGATCGCTGGGCGGCTTCTTAAGCCGTCACGTAAAACTGATAGATTTCATCTTAACTTTGGATCGCTGCCTCGCTCTCTTCACCAAAGCCTTCCACGCAGTTACCCAACCAACAAACTACGTAGCGGCTCAAGTGTTCCGCATTTTGACGAATGCGTACTGATGAGGATCGTGAGGAGACTCGACTCACCAAAGGCTACCGAGTACAAATGTAAAAGTGGACTTTTTTTTTCTTTTTTCCCTCCTCTTTTCCCTGTTAGCTCAGCCATTTTGAGGCGGTCAGGCCGTCTTGCCACAATCACACGCTGGCGCCACAATTGCAGTGCTTCGACTGCAACTCTTTCACTGTATAATGAATGCATTCAGAAATAAACATTAACCACTCATATGCCCCCCCCCACCTCCTCCAAGGGCTTATGTACAGACACAAGACCGGAGTGATGTTTGTCCTGTGCCCTGGAAGGTGGCATGCTCACCTGGCCCCAGCACGTCGTGCGGCGACAGCGTGGTTAGGGTTCAACACAGAAGTAGTCAGTGAGCGGGAGGTGACCACCGGCCACTGTCGCACACTCGTGGAACCATACGCGGCGCCGTTCCAGGGAATGTTGGGGGGGGACGATGCGAGAGGAAGAGGGTGTTGTTTTTCTCAACATCAAACTTGCGTGAGTATGTTAGCGAGGCATGTCCATGGTGACTGGGTGATAAAAATAAAAAAAAAGTCACATTTTTGCATGAACACAGTCCACATGATTAACACCGAGTTGTTGTTTTTTTCCCTGTATATTATTTTGTATGTTGTACAAAAGCAAAGTTCAACGCCACAAAAGATAAACATACCTGCAAAAGCCACTGAGTTTGGAGACTTGATTTTTTTTTTTCAAAGCTGGTTGGATCTGACGACTGGTAATTTTCCACATTTTCCACTCAGTCCACTTGAACCTGCTTTCAAGGCTGTTTTACTCATTTTAAAGTTCTACACGACGCTCGCTGTACGGAAACGCAAGCACTCATTTCCGCACGCGCGTCAGCATTGCCACCTTTTCATTTGTCCTAAGTGATATTGACGGAACAGGTTTCCATCTAATTTGACATTTCTATTTTTAAACTGATCTATCGCTTCATCGCGAGGCAAACAAGACGACTTTCATTTTGGATGTTTCATCTGCAACAAATGAAATCAATTAAGCCATATACTTTTAAATTAGGGAGGAGGAGGAGATACTAATTTGCTCCTTAAGTGTGGTTTCCACAGCAATCAGAGGTTTCTGCGGGGGTTCGCGAACGGAGGTGTTGGGTGGGAGTGCGCGCAGCGGGGACAAATCTTGAGTGCAAAAAAACTGACGGCGCTGCTGGTCGCACACTCTCCTGGCGTTCGTGGAACAGACTCACATTCACGCACATATGTCCATAGGCAAACACGAAGCCGCTATCACGCAAACATTTGTCGATGTTGTTTCTGTTCATTTGCAGGCTCCGTTGCAAGATATCGAAGTCGATCGGGAACGAGGTGAGTATTTCACGACAGCAACTGCTTCCCTCTTATGAGGCGCCACGAGAAGCGGAAGTATTTCCGGTTAGTCAGAAAAACGCGGAAGTTGCTTCCCTCGTCACGTCTTTCTGGGTTCTCCTTTTTTTTCTTCTTGGGATGGGTACAGTGATCCCTCGTTTATCGCGGAGTTACGTTCAAAAAGAACCAGTGATAAGTGAAATCCGTGAAGTAGTGAACTTTAATTTTTTTTACAGTTATTATACAATACTTAACTCTATATTCAATGAAATCAGCCCCAATTACAAAAAACAATGGTAATACTGTACTGTCGACATGCGGTGCCGCCGATGCATTCTGATTTAAAGGGTTAAAAGCATTAAAAATCTGCCCAAAAAAATCTGTGAAACAGCGAAGCCGCGGAAAGTGAACCGCTTTAGAGCAAGGGATCATTTGAGTCTTGATTTTCGACAAACTTTTAAATTTATTGACCTTAAACCTAGCTAAAAAAAAAAGTAACACAACTAAAAGTTAAGAAATAAATACATCGTGGTGAGGGCATTATGCAACAAGTAAAATCAATGAATAAATAACGGCACTAAAATGTTGACCAAGGAAGCAGACAGACAAGCAGACTGCCCCTCGGGGTATTTATAGCTCAAGTTTGGCAGCTCTGTCTTGAGGCTTACAGCTTTTAATTTACTATGTTCCAGACAGACACGTCCTGCTTCACGATGTACTTTTTGCATGTCTCTCTTTGCGAAAATACGCTTACGCAGCCATTTGACAACATGGGTGCAAATTAGGCAGCAAGACGCAACAATCCCCATTAGTCAAAGATAAAAAATATATATAATAACTATTTTGATAGTTATATATTTTTAAAATACATTTAAACATATATTTAATTATCTACTGCCAGCTCCGAGTTCCCTGCTTAAAAATGCGTTAAAACTTGGGGACTTGTTCTCTGCGACGATCCCAAAAATTTTTCCGGTGTGACAGGCCTTGCCTCCGTCAAAGAGTGAAAAGGTGGAATTCCATCTGCCACACTGCATCCGACATAGCGCCCCACAGGGTTTCAGAAAGCCAAGAAGAAGTTGAAGCTTCCGACAACAGTTGTTTGTCACACTCAGAAGTGTTCCACAGGCAGAGAGAAGGATGGAAAGATGGAGGGAGGATGTCACAAAGAAAAAAGGATTGCGGGAGAGGTTCTTCTCTCATTACCAAAGGTTTCCTCTCTCAAGTTTGGTTCGATTGGATTATGGTGCGCAAAGAAATAGCTAATCATCTCTATTTTCCCTTTTTTTTTCTGCGATTCTGATAAACACACACCACAGGACGGTATAGGCTGAGCACAGGGACATGAACACACAGTGTAGCTGTGAAGGGCTCATTCCTTCTGCATGCCAGGGGACTCGGCAATTATCTCCCCAAACGCACCTAGTCCTTGGGGGAAGTGGGGGGGGGGGGGGGGGGGGTGACGGCAAGGGAGACAAGCCTGTTTTTGAGAGAACCCCGAGTTTGCGACATTCGCTTGAGTGACAACACTTTCCCGCTCTAATTCGAGGCTAGCAGATGTAATGCTTCCTCTCGCTCTTTGTCTCATTCCTTCCTTCTCTCCGCGTGCTTCTTATCATTTCGACTTTGAGAAGTTGGAGCTCCTAAAGGCTTTAGTCGTGTGTGTGTGTGTGTGTGTGTGTGTGTGTGTGTGTGTGTGTGTGTGTGTGTGTGTGAGACTGTTTTGTTTAGTTTCAACTGGATTGTGTGTGTGTGTGTGTGTGTGTGTGTGTTTCAGATTAAAGAGCGTATGCTTTCAGTTTGATCTTTTTATCTAATGCAGGCAAGGTGGTAATCCCAAAAGATTTTGTTCTTTTCCCAGAGCAAATTTGAGGATTGTCTGCAAAAAAAAACACACACAACAGAAAAATAAGAAACAAAAGAAAAAAAACACAAACAATTGCATCATATACATGTGATTAATTGGGCAATGATTAGCATGAGAAAGCCCTTTGTGTTCATATAAACAATTCCGCACGGCGCTCATAAACATAAAGTTTGTCGTGACATGAATCAAACTGATATTTAACGCTCATAACAACGTCAGACTGTAAAATTAACAGATGGCATATCCATTTTGAAGTCTTGCGTGAAAAGGAATTGCATTGTCCCCTGACAATCAACAAGCAGGTTGCCACTCCTTACATGCTTTAAAAAAAAAACAAATAAAATGAAAACTCTCAATCTGAGCCGTGGGCTGCAAGGCCACTTCCACCAGGTTAAATTAAAGAGAATATGAATAATAAATGAAGGCAATGACACTTCCGCAGCCGGGGGTAATGAAAGACCGGCTTCCAGCCCTGTCCTGTCACCCCTCTGACTCACAGCCAGCGCTTAATAAAGATGACACTTGACAGCTAACGAGAGTCGTCACGGGCGAAGACACGCACGCATACGTAGGAGAAGGCGGGATGGAAAAGGGGGGATGAGATGTAATGAGTGAGAAAGAGAGACAACAAAATAATAAAGGAGAGGTCTCGGCCTCGGAGAGCAAAAATGTCAAACAAAAGGGAGTCAAGGATGAACTGTGCGATGCTTTTTCTGGGGCTATTTTGTGGTCTTGCGATGCCACCATAGACTGAAATGTAACAAGAGGAAAACTGGAATTAATCTGATCAAAACCAAACATCAGTTTGAATCAGAATCCTCTTTTTTGAACCAAGTTTAGAAATGTAACATTCCCACGTATCTATCTGTACGGTACCGCATTATGGTCGTTTCATTTGAACTGCACCACATCTGCTTTTACTCCGATAATCATCTTCGTTACTCGTTCCTGCAAAATAAAGTCTGAAGAAAAATTGTTCGTCAGAGTGATATCTTAACCACGCAGCGCTAAGTACCAGCGGGGGGAGTCGAATGAAAATGAGACAAAGGTAATCAGGAAATCTTGATATGGGCACACCGCCAGCATGTGTGTCAATTCTTGCGCTCTGTCGCTCGACTTGAGGCCAGCAGACGGAAGAATCGCGTGTTGCCCAGGCTAAACTTGCTCATTAGCCAACACGGAGATCGCTAACATCACTGGAGTCATCCAAACAAGTAGAAATATATTTAAAATTGTAACCACCCTTTTTACTTTTGGTAGTTTTGCGCATTTAATATCAGAAGTGACTCTTGTATGGATTGATGATCAAATTAACTGTAGATTATCTGATCAGAATTAAGGAATGTGTCCTGCACATATCGGTTACATGTGCTATGAAATGAATAAAATACTTTTTACATGTTTGCGTTAGTCCTTATCCCAACTATAAATTTACGTTCTCTGAGTGTTAAAAATATAACAATTTGGTTTAAAGTCACACTTCTTGTCATGTACAGTCAAACCTCGGTTTTCGAACGTCTCGGTTCTCGACCAAATCGGTTTTCGACCAAAAATTTAGAGTTTTTTATGCCTCGGATGACGAACAAATCTTCTTCTCAAACAAAACTGAGCGCACTTGAATGCACCATTTGACTCCTCTCGCCTTCCTTACACGAGGAAGTGACGCTTCCTCGGGTAGACGAGGAAGTGACGCTTCCCCGTGTTGCTTTCCATCGTGAGCAGACGTGTTCAGTAAACATTTTTATTTTAAAAAGAGCGTGGTTTCGGTTTTCGAACAATTTCGGTTTTCGAACAGCCTTCTGGAACGGATTATGGATGAAAACCGAGGTTTGACTGTATATTGGTTTTCACGGACACATGACTCCTGATTTCTCCCCCCCCCACACACACACAAGACAGTCCACAGTTTACCGAAAGTTGCATCATTAAAATATGATACTGGCCATTGAAGGCCAAAAATAAATCACCGATATTGTCTGGGTGGATCTCAGCACAGTCCACGTACCGTTTTTTGGGGGGGGGGTTGTATTTTTTTCATATACTTTTTTTTTTTTTGCTGAATCACTGAGTGTCATCATGCTTTTAGCACAAATGCCATGTGATTATATGTCATGTATTTCCAATTCTATGCTTAAAAACTCAACTGTTCCTTTCAGACCTGTTACTCAAACGAGGCGTTTCAGAACAATAAGAAAATGACGGAGTTTCCTGAAATGAGCCGATACATATTTGGAGGAGTTCAATATGTGTATCATCAAATTTAGAGTTGGGGGGGGTTGGAGGGTAAAAGACTCAGCTGTCAGTTTATTTTGAGAAAGTTGCTCCAAGCAAATGGCAAGGATTTGGTGGAATGGCTCACAAGCGACAAACATTTAGATACGCAGTCAGTGAGAGATTATTGTTGCTTTGGAACAGTGGCTGGGAGGTGCAGAAAGCCCCGCCCACTTTGCACTCTGCCACAGAAATACCAAAGAGAGGGCGGTGCCGTTGCTTACAGCCCATGTTGTGGGTAAACAATCAACAAGGAAAGAGACTGACAGATTGCCAGCTACTCGGCCTAATGTTGCCATTTTGGGAACATACTCCCAACCCCCACTCGGTCCCATCCCTCATACCGTCAGTGTTCTACTACGCCCCCCCCCCCCGCCCGCCCTCACACCCCCAGCCTCAGAAACCCCAGAGGGGCGGTTCGCCCTCCCTGCCCACGTTGCCCTCCAAGAAACCACGAGAGGGTGTGGTTCCGCCTGAAACAGGGAAGCCATTTATTTTGGGCGCATCTCTGCTGACTGACTCATGTGTTGACTGGAAAGTTGGCTCTGTGTTCTATGGGCCGAGGCTCCACCAGCCGCACGGCCTAGCGGTCCCTGACCTTCCCTCCCTCTGTTTGCAGCCCCCCCCGTGCCTCAGCCCACAATGTGTGTCCAAACGCGCCGATCGGCGCCAACTTTGCACCGTCCGCCCAGCCACTTGAAGCGGCCTCCGTCACCTTTCTAATTTTGTCCCTCTATCAGTCCTGCCGCCGAGCCGAAACGAAGACTTGCCCTTTGTTTCAGCGTGACCTTCAGCTGCGGTTGCGTAAGAGTAATCAGGCCTGATTACTTGTTTTGAAGGAGGCAGGTGGTTGGCTGATGTTTGGCGTACGTCACGTGTTTGGCTTGAGGCCGCGCGATTGGTTTTGTGATCGGTATCTGTCACCTGCTCTGATGAGGGCCCACCCCAAGAAAAGAACAGCAACCTACAAAACAACAAGAAAGCGAATAACATGGCAGTCATGTATTTCAAATGTAGTAATCTGAAATGACACTTTGGATCAGTGGTTCTCAACCTGGGTTCAATCGAACCCTGAGGGTGCGGTGAATCGGTCTGAGGGGTTCGCCATGGAGGTTAAGACACACCCGACTCAACATGTCAATTAGTTATGACACGCCCGCTGCAGAAGAGCACATTACATGGCTTGTCCAATCAGTGCTGCGGGAAATTTAGTTCGCTCGGTCGTCAACATGTGACTGTCATGATAGTAGATCATGTGATTTATTTATTTAATTATTTGTTTATTTGAGACTTTTTTAAATACATGCTATGTCGGGCAAAAAAAGAAAGCGGTCAGACGAATATGTACAACATGGATTCACATGCATGACGAAACTTAATTTGTCATGCCAAGTTGAGCGACTCAAAACTGAAGGTACACTTCTTGAATCATACTTTTGTGTTTCACTAATGAAGGGTTCCGTGAATGTGCATATCAACTGGTTGGGTTCGGTACCTTTTAACAAGGTTAAGAACCATTGCTTTAGATGCTTTAGGATGCTTCCCACTAGAAAAAAAAAATTGCCTAGACATACTCCTTTGCATACATTCATCGCCTGTTATGAGGCATCTGAAGCTAAATATACCAGATTGTCGGGCTTTAAAATTAAAAATTCAGTCAATCAATTTATGTGTGAAAGAATCGTTCTGTAATCCAATAAAGTAGCCATTAAATGTCAGCAATACGGCACATTGGAGAGCTCTTCAGTCGTCACCGGTTATAATACGTGGCTTTTACTGTTCTCGGTAGAGAATTAAATGACTTTTACAGGACAAATAAACGTTTATTTTATGTTGGTAATAATTGGAAATTGGTGTATGAATCATGGCAATCGATGGGACGAACATGTGTGTTTTTCATGCGCGTGAAACGATCCTGTAAGTGGAAACACGGTCCGATCAAAAAGAAAAGAGAACTACATCGAATTGGATTTTCACAGCTGGAGCCTTCCAGATGGCATGAGTAGGCAATAAAAGAAGATGAGGGACCATAAAGGGTATGTGTGTGTGTGTGTGTGTGGGGGGGAGAAAATGCCCGACTGTAACGGGGCTTTTATGCATCTGCACGGCGATGAACAAGTCTCGCTGTATATTGTCTGGATAAAATTCCCCATTTGCTCTACTTTAGCTTTACTCTTCAAATAAATTCACTCCAATAGATTGGCTTGGAAAATCCGGAATTTCAAAATCACACGAACTCAGTTTTGCTTTCTGCAGATCTGGGGTTCACAATTGTTATTGAGTCACTTTCGTTTTTTTTTTTTTTAACAGTATAAACTGCGTAAGTGGTCCATATTTCAGCCATTCTGCCTCGGGGTTATTGTGGACATGCTTCTGTATGGAACGAGAGCTCTCTCCCATTCATTCATATGGAGTGAAATGTTTAACACTGAGTGATTAGAATCCCCCAAGGTGAAATTCCATTTCAATTCGACTGTACTCGACATTTTTCTTGCACACCACACCAGACCACACACATGCAGGCATGTTCAAAAAGCAGACTAGCATCTCATCAACTTGTTTTTTTTTTTTTCTCCTGTCTGCAACAGGACAAAAACTGTCATTCTGCAGTTGTATAGTCCATGTCCAGACAGAGAGTGGCCCAACATGATGTGCTGTTATTTGGTGACTTTAAAGAAGCTCACTCACTTTTTGAAGACTTTTCCTCAGCCTGACTGCAATTCATGATGTGATATTACGTCAGGAGCGGAATTAGTTGCTATTTAGGGTTACCGATGCTAAGATCAGTTTTGGTATATTGTATGTACGTATTTGTAGAAATGCTCCCGTAGTACTTGTCCAATCTGACATATGCACTTTCTGGATAGGGGGTCATGTTAGTGGTGTCCTAATAGAAATCATATTGGTATCATTGTGGATGACATGATACGGCACAGCGCTATGAGGGACACTGATCAGAGGCATGTACTTTGGTCGCATTCAAGAAAGCCAAACATGCAAAGCCACTACACTGGATCTTATATTTCTTTACCTACAGCATTTATTATGCAGTGGTCAAAAGCTGCGAGGTGGGTGCTCTTCATCTCCACGGTTTCTCTCCAGGGTCCCCATATTGCTTCAGAGACGTCTGTGGGTTTTGTGCAATGGCGTAGTGCTCTGACATTCCCTCCACACCCACACTGGCAGCCAATGTGCCAATTAGTGGCCTTCTCCGCAGGGGTGGGTGCATAGGAGGTGGAGAACACAGAAGCCCGCAAGACAGAGGCAAAGCAGTGAGAGCGAGTGTGTGTGCATAGAGGCGCTTTGGTACATGTGTGCGTATGTGTGTGTGTGTGGAACAAGGCCTCAGACCTCAGACATTCCTTTCACTATGACCTAGGGTACAATTAAGGAGACGTCCCTCCCCTGCCTCCCCTCCTCGGTGGACCACATCAACGGAAGTCCTGGCCTAGCTGGAGGCTCTAATGACGGGAGGGAGGCCAGGTCGCGACCCTGGTGAGCCTCCTCAGCACCACACCCTTCCTGTTTAGCTCCCGATATGGGCTGGGTCAAGAACTAAAGCAGAAGGAAGGGGACTAGTGAAACGCAGCAGAAAGGTGTTTCGAGATTGAGAAGAAAAGCACAGCTCGGACACTCACAACTCGCTCTTTTAACAAACCCAAAATGGTTGAGTCGTTGCCTTTGAAGCATTTCAACTGTTTGAGCTGTTTGGTTGTTTCAATCTGTCTAACGCCGGCTTCGAGACACATATTTAGAACATTCGCAACGATGATTCCGTCCTCTCAAAGATCCATCCAGTCGTCCATTTTCAATGCTGCGTATCCTCGTTGGGGTCACGGCTGTGCTGTTTCCTCTCCGAGCGGAATTGAAGCGAGAGGTGGGGTCCACCCCGGACTGGTCACCAGCCAATCGCAGTGCGCACACAGACAACCATCGACACCAACATTTAAACCTAAGAACAAAAAGAAAAAAAAAATCCTTTGAGACGGGCTCTGCTTTTCTCCTTTTTGAGTCAATTCCTTGATACCTTACTCCACTGTCGTTTTTGATGGAGTTGCATAATTCACTGCGCTTGAACCCGATAAGTACCCGTTGCTCTAATCCTGTTAAAATGCGGTGACACATCTTTTACGTTGTCAAAGTCAATTACAAGAAAATAAATACAAAAAGATTACAGGGTACACCTTCACAATTCCATTGCCGACATGATGTATATTTTTACGTTCATAAAAGCAACATATCAAATGGCAACTATGGCGGAGGGCGCCGCTACAGAGGAAAACTCAGTGACTCGTTGGTTAGAATAACATCATTTGCGGGGATCCCACCGGGTGTGACTGTGCAGCTTTCAGACTGTTGTGGTTTTGTTTTGATATCCATGCAGTCTCACAAATTTATAGGGAACATTTCAGAAGCAGAGTTTTTATTCTTGTAAAACATTGAGTTGGCAATCGGTAGTAATAAAAAACAAATTAAAAAAACACACAACTTGGATTTTGGGGGTGCTGAAAGAGATTTTCATATTTAAATATGAATTATTGACATTCACACATTTTAAAAAAAGCATTCAAGTTGTTTTCTCCCACATTAACAATTAGTTCTATGGGGGGAAAGCCAAGTTCCACATTTGCGAAACAAAAGTTTGTTGCCTTGAAATGTTGAGTTCACCTAGCGATGATTTTTTTTACATTTTTTATTTGTTTTAAAGATAGTTGTGTTCTCACCACACTTGGCAAGGCGGAGAGATCTTCTTTTGGACAATGTCAGCACTCTTATTGTGATTGTAGACAAAGCGTTCCTGTGGCGTTTGCATCATTCATTTAACACTTGCGCAAAAGTTGCGGCGGGACAATTCGAGTCTGCTTCACCATGACAATGCGCTTGCTCAAAATGCCCCAGAGCATCCAACAGTTCCTCATAGGCCAAGAATCACATTGCTGTGCCCTACACACCCGCCCTGGATCCGGATGATTTTCTTGTTTAACCCCACCCCCACCCCTACCTCCCCGCCCCCTTCTTTCCCTGGATTAAAAAGGTCCTCGGGCGGATACGTTTTGAAGACATGTATGACATCAAGATGGCAGTGACGACGGAACTGGGGAGGATCCAGGAAGAATCCTTCCAGTATTGCATTCAGGGCATGGTAGAGAAGGTGGAAGCTTCATATGGTGCTTCAGGCTGCGAAAGCGATGGCCCTCAGCCATACGACCGGAGAGACAAGGATAATGATATGTCTGAAAGTTCGTCTGTCTGTCACGCTCTCTTCACTCTTGTGAATGAAGAACAGCAGGGGGACAACGCGGGGCTAATAACGTGCGCGTCCTTGCACATGTTAATGGTAAAGAAGACGCACAAGGAGGATCGTCGGGCATGGATGTGTCATGTGCACTAGTGTCTGTGTGTGTGCGCGCGGGTCCTCACAGATTATAGAGGTTGGTGGGTAGCTTTGCACCTTGGAAACCGAGTAATTGTCACATTACTCAAGGAGGGCGAAAGGGAAATATGGGTCGTGGATTTCCACAATGCAGTGACAGAACAGGAAAGCTCAAGACAAGCTCAATAAAGGGGCGGAGATGGGGGGGGGGGGGGGGGGGGGCGGGGTTATAATATTCTTGACCAGAAGTAGATTTTCAAATTCTGGAAAAACACAGATTTTGAAAGTGTTATTTTTAGAAAATCACTAATTGACAAGTAATCAATCAATAAACTAGAATCAATGTCAGGAAAATGCAGACTGGCCAAGACCATATAAGGTCAATTGCTTGATTTCCCCCCCCATGAGGAGATTTTCTGTAAATTTATGACTACCCTCCTCTTTCTCATTAGCTTCTATTAATCCATTTACCCTTCAGTGCCCTGACACCAGCACCAGAAACTCAGCCTTTGCCATAACCGAAGTGACACCGACCCTGCAGGCGAGGTTGGGAGGCCGTGAGGTCATTGCAATGACGGCGCTCGCTGTCGACTGGTGAGATGTCGGGCCCGTAGGCGGAGGGGTGCTAGGTGGCTGCAAGGAGAAGCCGAGCAAGTGTGCCGGGGGAAGTGAGACATTCATTAAGAAAGCCAAGCTGACGCTGTCACCCTTGCCCGCTTCTAAGGAGCCAGCGCAGACACACGCCAGCCTCGGCTGCTAGCAGGTTGCGGCCATGCTGAGCGTCGATATGCATACATTTGTACGCACTCGAATGCTAGCGTGTTATTTGGCCGCGAAACCGTGCCATACAAATGCGGCACAAAATGACGCGCGGATCGCTCGTTGCGACATGCGAGATTCACGGTTCATCTGCTCAATTCCTGTGCCTTCTTCACGTGGGTCAGATGACGAAAGAGATGTTAGCCCCTCAGTCGTCTTGCAAATCACTCAATAGCACAGCTTTATTCATCGGACCTCGAAACCAATGAGCGAGGTCATGAGTCACCGACTCGTTTATTTAGTCTTCCTGTGCTGGAACACGGTTGTCACACTCGGCTAACAATTTGCGACAATGAACAACAGGGTCACGGCATAGCCTTTTGTCATTTGGCTAACGCCCTCAGTAATTTAAAAGTAAATACGGTCATTAAGTGAGGTGTATGTTTGGATTCAAATGTTAACTACTTGAGTTTCGTTAGAGCTGTCCAAAACACAACGGTGTTAAAAACAGGGACAACCATCCGTGTCGGATTAACTAGCGGTCATTTCAATTGATTTCATCTCATTGGGAATGGTGCTGGACACATCCGATTATTTTGACTACTGGTTTTGGTCCTAATGTTGAGATCAGAAGGAATAGAACACATTTCAAAATTGCATAAAGGTGTCTTGGATTCTGTAACTCTGAAGAAATCTATGAAAATTTTCGAGGCACAAAAAAATCTCAATGGAATCATCACATAGTTTTGACACAAAGCCATATGCAAGAAGCCCTCGCACAATCAGACAAGATCCCACTTGAATGTTTAATGGCCTAAATAAACACATTATGTACTTCATTGCACTAATTTAAATCTCGGTCCAAGGTCACATCTGACAATGATTTAAATTGACTCATCTGCAGACCTTGGAGACAAGGATCAGTCAACCAAAACATGCAGGGGGAGGCTTTGCGGGGCACCACTGATATTTAAAAAGTGTGGACTGTGTGAACAAAGAAAGTTGTGGAAGTTTTCAAAATTGTGGTGCATGAATATGTCAGTGTTTTTTTTTTCGGGTATAGATTAAAAGATAATGCAATACATTTAATCCATTCTCACAATCACATTCAAGCACAATTTAGAGTGATCGATTAATGTATCGTGCAAGTTTTCGGAATGTGGGAAGAAACAGGAGTACCCCGAGAAAAGCCACGCAGGCATGGGGAGAACATGCAAACTCTGCACAGGAAGGCCAGATTTGAGACCAGTGTGGCATTTTAATTGAATTGTGCCGTCGGGTGGTCATTGTGGATTATAGCCTAACTTTCCATCACTCTTGTCACTTTGTTTTGGAGCCATTCAAACAGTTGACTGTGGACAATAACTCAACAGCGCCTCTGCTAGTTGCAGCCAAGCAGTGCACTTATTATTGTTTATTTTTGTTTTTGTTTTTTTTTTGGCTTCAGCTAATGCAACGCGATTAACAATCAGTTCCACACAACTGACATTCATCTTTTTGTCCGATTAAGTCCATCCTGCTGGGTGACACCGTTGCTTCTTCTACATGTTCGACTTTGTCCAAAAAAATAAAAAATGAAAAATAGCATCTATTGTTTTTGGCGGCATCATAAAAGAGTTATAAATCATAGAAGGGATTTATTTTGCATTTGGTTGTGCTTGGGGCGGGATGGCTGTGATGGATAGGCTGACAAAGTAGATAGAGGACAAATGGCGGAAACACGGAGAGAGGCAAAGGTTCCATTATACGGCGCTTGTTCTCCACTTTCGTCGTGTGAAAAGGAACAGAACTTAAAAGAGTTTTTGGTGCATTTATGGATATGTTCTCGTTGATTACAATATGCGATGCATGCTTCTGAGGCTTTGCTGGCACCCTGGACCTTCTGCTTGCTCCATCTCTTATCTGGCTCGGCTCTACTCCTGTTCCCAGGGACCGTGGGGAAGGACAAGTCCTGGCTGTCCTGGCTCTTGACAGAGGAGATAAATCACTCAGCACACCGGAGGATAGCCTTCCAGTCGGCAAGCTGGGAACTTCATTATCCCGCCCCTGCCACACATTACCATGCAGATCGTCACTGATTGGGCCGACGCCGTGGCAAGCGCAGCCTACTTATGTCACCGGGACGGGAGTCTCAGATCATTCTCAGAGGAGACGGAGACGACAAAGGAGAGGTGGGGTAAAAACAAAAAAACAAAAACTACGAGTGAAAGGAGGCACGCTTTTGAAGGGGAGAATTTTTAAAAGGACGCGGGACGTTTTTACAAAAAACACCTCAATGCAAAGATAATGAGCACAAAATGACTACTACACTTGCAGACAATCGCCTTGTTTGATGCAAAAAATGGAAATGGCCACTTGGGTTGACTTTGTTAAAAGTTGTCTTAATTTAAAACAGTGGGGCCTTAAAATATGAGTTGGATTTGTTCCCTGGCCAAACTTGTATTTCAAAAGACTCGTCTCTGAAATCATCTTTACCAATTACAATTAATGGAAATTCCGTTCATCTATTGCATTCTACCTTAAAATAACTCGCAGTAATATCATAATTGAACCGAATCTTAAAATGAAACCGTTTTGTCACATTTTTTTTTGTTCAATTCGATAGACATAGTGCTGCTCCTTCTGATTTGCACAACTTGTCCACTTGGGGTCAGTATAATACAGACATACAGATACACATGAGAGGGTCACAAAAGCTCAGAAAGCTGCGATAATATTAATCATTCTTTGCAGAGAATAATAAAAATATGCCAGTGAAAGCTGTTCATATTATCTGTCTACATGTGTCGTTCCACCATTTGTGTTCAAAAATCTGATCTGACGCTAGTTGTTTGCCCGTCTATGGTGTTTTGCAACATTTGTTAGCATTAAGCTAATCGTACTTGAAAATGGCAAGGCTACTTAGTTGTTTTAATTCTCTTTATGTTATACATCATAATGAAAGCTGTTTCTAATTAATTTACTTGATGATATTTTGTATTATATTCATCTATTAAGTTTTCAACACAGCGCGGCAAACGCTCGTAACGTCAACGCCGGGAGGCGTATTTTTCCACAGTGTTGCAGTTTCTTACGGAAAAGGAAGGCTATCATTCCGACTGCTCACACACGACTATGTCAACACACTTTCACCCGCTCTAACACCTTGTCTGTTTTGAAATAGGATCCCCACGTTCGCCACAAACCACCCATCTTGAGAACGTCGGAGGGCATCGACATTTATTTATGGACATTGAACATACGTCGTGTTTATAAACCACAAAGGAATTGCATTACATCTTGTTCCGTGAGCCTTTGCTTCCATTCAATAACTTCTCTCTTTTTCATGATTTAGTTAAAACTAATATTGTCTTTTAAAACAGGATATGGATGTGGTTTCTGGAAATTACTTTAGATGTACAAATACATACAAAGCAAGCAATGGGATGTACAGTGTGGATGTGGCAGTTATTAGCTTGATCGCACACAAATGTGGAAACTATGTGTAAAGTCGCCCTAACAGTATCATTGAATAACATTATGGTCTTGAAAAAGGAAAGGCCACAATTAAAAAAAAAAAAAAGGAGTAGATACATTTTTTTGGTTTATTTGTCCTGTTAATTTTAAGGACCAATGTTACTGCTACATTGGAAAAAAAAATGTTTAAGTGTGTGTGGTCCTGAAACATGTCATATGATCTTGCGGTATGTTTGTCTGTACAGTCAGCATGTGTGAGACCAGTGCCTCCCATACAACTAACTTAAACAGGAAAACAAATGCTTGCGCACACACACACACACACACACACACACACACACACACACTGGCAGTTTCCCGGCAGAGTTGGGTAGCTAATCGACAAATTATTGATTTTTTTTTTTTTCTGAGAGAATAAAGAGGAAATGTACTGTAAATGTCATTGATGGTTTATGGTACATTGGTTGCCGGACTTTGATGTAGGCGGCGTGGGTTAAATTCCCACTCACTGACTGTGGGACCACGCCTCTTGTCCCAAGTCAGCAAGTCAGCTGGGATAGTCTCTCCTTCCACCCTGAGAAGCGGTATAGAAAATGGATGGATACAGTGAAACTCCACTAGAACAAAACCTACATGGGCGAAAATCCCCCCTAATGTGAAAAAATCTTCATGCATTAACACCATTCCCATTCTCCTGCCCCCCATACGACGAAAAAAACCCTGTTGCGTTATACGAAATCATTTTCTCTGCTCTTGCCTCGTTAAGACATTCACTACAACGAAGTATAATCCAACAGCGACCTCTACTGCTTCGTTCGGAAGCGGCAACCGCAACCACCACACTGGTTTAGATAGTGAACGGTGTTTATTTCGGTCACAGCTGCAAGTTTCCTGGACGCAACATACTCATAGCTGCTCTGCCATTGGCTTACCGAGCATCATCCTGGCCTCCGATTGGCCAAGAGGGACCTCACTGTCTATGTGTGTAGATGCTTTAGCTAGATCCGTGGAAGATAGCGTGGAATGCATCCGATTAGCTGTTCAGAGTAAATTGCTTATGGCTCGACGGACATTCAAATAAACGAACGTTTCCTCGAATGCTTTACTTGTTATCATGCTAAAAAGCTTACGCTAACTGGAGCGCTAATTAGAGAGAAGGCGAGTTCCATCGCGCTAACTATGGCCACCGAGGACTACGAAACGTCCCGTGGCTGGCTTTAAAAGTTCATCAGCTGATGATGGTTGTGCGTGTGCACAAACGTTTGTGTGTGTGTGTGTGTTTGTGTGTGTGTGTGTTTAAAATCTGAGGTAAAATTTGCTACAGTGAAAAACCCCCTGTTGTGAAAACATTCTTGCTGCAAACATGATTTCGTTGTAGAGGAGTTTCACTGTACCTCCAATGTCAAGTAAAATGAAGAAATTAACCAGAAAAAAAAAATCATGACTGCATTGATTAACGTAGACGGCGGAGAACTCTGACATTATTAAACCCGTCACAAGGTATTGCTAAGACACCTCAGCGAGAGATGGACCCGTGCGCAGCATCTGTCAAGGACAGCACAGTCGGTTTGTGTCATCACAGCATGTCATAATGTGGGCAGGTGTTTCACGTGTTCTTAACAAGAACCAAAGTGGCATCGAAAATGAACAAACATTTCATTTCACACTTCCGAACCATGGGGTGAGTGCAAATGAAACTGACTCCTGCACCTTCCAACCTCCAGTTCTCATAGCTGTCAGCAGATGTCAGTTCACGGCTTGCCTGCGCAGCCTGCTCAAGAGTGACTCGCCTCGCCGCTGAAGCCAGCAGCATTCTTTAATCACGTATGGTATCATGTACGCTTGCAAAATTCCAGGAATAGGGAAGTTGGAAACATTCCATAGGAATTAATGGAAACAAACCAGGAATTTACACAATTGAAGGTAGCTTGTGGAAAGATGACATTTTTTATTCAGACTTCACACATTCAATCCCAGGTATTTATTTTATTTATTTATTTTTCTATAATTTTTCAGGGGTTAGGGTAAAAATGGATCTATACAACTTATTCAAAAAGAAGTGTTATTATCACACGAAGAGTTCACTGAAATAATGACAACCTTGAAATTTCAATATCAACTGAAACTTGCCAATTTCCGCCTTTCTGCTGTGCTTTCTCGTCTAAATTGTGTACGCCCTCCCTACTTTCTCCCCGCGTAACCTCCCCCTGCAGTGCTTGTGTGTCAGAAGATCCCCTAGGGTGTGTGTGGGCTAATTAGGGTGAAGCCGATCTGAGGGAAATACAGGTGTTAGCCAGACCGCACTCTCTGTACAGAGTAATGACGGTATGACGCCACCTCGTCCTCACCCACCCTCCCCGCAGGGTAATTTGTCGCTATCCTGTACAACCATGCATCTTCTCTGCTCCACTTCTGTTTGCCTTTCGTTAATTCCTTCCATACGGTTATTTGTTAGCATTATTTATGACCCGCCCAAATATTAATGCCATTAGCCTGATGCTCAACAAGAAGCCACCGGGGTCCTTACCAAAGCCACGAGGGCCGCAACTGTCGCGTCTTTATCGGGTCAAGGTGGTCTATTCACGTTTGTGTCGACGTGTGCGCCTGACTGTGCTACATTGGTTTAAATTTGAGACGTGCCATTTGCGAGCTCACTTCATTTCTCCTGTCTTTGTATTTTATCTGACCGACTATTGTGAACCTAATTGCAGAGGTGACAAATTCTGACAATCAAAAGCTAGCACTTTCTTTTAAGTGAGACCAATGTCTGATTTGACAACTTTTTGTTGTTGTTCTGGCTCTAGGCCAGGCATATTTCATGACGTGTGAGGCGACATTAGTTCCTTGCAGACAGGGTCTTTGTAGCATTTTCCAAATAAATCGCCACAATGAATTCATAAATTGCCATACAGTCAAACCTTGGTTTTCGTCCATAATCCGTTCCAGATGGCTGTTCGAAAACCGAAATTGTTCGAAAAACGAAACCACGCTCTTTTTAAAATAAAAATGTTTACTGAACACGTCTGCTCACAATGGAAAGCAACACGAGGAAGCGTCACTTCCTCGTCTACCTGAGGAAGCGTCACTTCCTCGTGTAAGGAAAGCGGGAGGAGTCAAATGGTGCATTCAAGTGCGCTCAGTTTGTTCGAGAACCGAAATTTGTTTGTCATCCGAGGTATAAAAAACTTGACATTTTTGGTCAAAAACCGAATTGGTTGAGAACCGAGATGTTTGAAAACTGAGGTTTGACTGTATATCCATTCCAACATATATCACACAGTGTCCCGGTCTTCAAACTCAATTTCTATTTTAAAAATGCACACAAAGCAAAGCACAAGAAACAACAAGCTTTTTGGTTTAACGACGACAAACGTGTCCCCTCCGCGTCTTCATGGTTCGGTGTTCACAAATTCACCTATTGTCGTTTTTTTTTCTCTGCTGACAAACTGTTGTGCTCTGTCGATCAGCCCTAAGATGCCACCAGGTGAATTCAAACATGTCTTACTTTTGCCCTTTCCTCCACTAAGTGGGAACGCGACCTCGCATTTTACAGGACAGCAAGAAGGTTTGTGCCTAGGCACTCGCTGTGATACGTACAGACTATAATTGTATCTATTAGATGCCCGTAATGTCGGGCCTTGTACTGATTTCCCGGGAGCCTCCAGTCAAAGTCGGGTGGGTATCACTGTAACTGAAATTAAGTCAAATTAAATGATGCTCACAAGCTTGTGTGACTCCGACATGGCATGACAGTGCAAATCGAAGAAAAAGAAAAAGGCATGAGAGCGTCCCTAAGCTTCTCTCTTCTGATCATTAAATTATAACTAGGCTCAGAATAAAGAATTCATGAGCACAAATCGACAGAGCTGGAGGAACAGACAGTAAAGGGAGAGAGTGAAAAGGGTGAGTAATGGGAGGAGTGTGAGATGCAAAAAATGTTGAGACAACGGCAAGATCGACAGAGGATGAGGAGCGGTGGGGGGGGGGGGGATATGCTTCTGTTAAGTGCATAAGTGGCAATATGCACCCATTGAGGTGGAACTGGACGTGCTGAGAGAATACTGTCCCAGGTCAAACCACGTCACAATCACTTGGCTGACGTTTGCTCGCTCGAGCAGAAAACAGCTGAGGGGGGAAAAAAAGCCTGAGTCAGCGCCATTTTGCCGCTCATAAAAATGCTTTCCGTGCTACTGTGACGTTTTACAATGACTGCAGGAGAGAAAAAAAAACTACAGTGACGAAGAAATTATGTGAATCATGAACTTGGCTCACAATACTGTAGAGTGAACCGTATTTATTGAGGAATCCAATTCAAGAGATCGTAGTTGGAAAATCTGGAATGAGTTTATTTGCTGGGCGGCCCGGTGTTTGATTGGTTAGCGTGTCGGCCTCACAGTGCAGAGGTGAAGGGTTCGATTACGGCTTTGGCCTTCCTGAGTTTGCATGTTCTCCCCGTGCCTGCGTGGGTTTTCTTTGGGTACTCCGGGTTCCTCTCACATTCCAAACACATGCATGGCAGGTTAATAAAACACTCCAAATTGTCCCTAGGTGTGAGTGTGATCACAAATGGTCGTTCTATTATGTGTGCCCTGCGATTGACTGGCAACCGGTTCAGGGTGTCCCCCGCCTCCTCCCTGAAGACAGCTGGGACCCTCCTCCAGAACCCCCTGCGACCCTTGTGAGGATAAGCAGATCAGAAAATGGACGGATGCATGGATGGATAGTTCATTTTCTCACTCTAAGAAATGGGATGAAAATATTCAAAGTGGCGTGCAAACTATTGTTTGATACAAAATCAAAGTGTAATTGATGCCTAATTCTACTGGAAATCAAAAATGTGCCTCGATATAGATTCAGGAGTGGCTGGACAAACATGAATACATCCATGTAACAAATCAGCCACATCTCACTTTTAATTGACTCATTCATAAGTCAACAAAAGCCATTCGGTTTGTGATGTCAGAGAGTGAAATAGTGTGATTCATTATTCTCCACCTGTAGTGTCCAAAGGGATGTTAATTCTCTTGAGATTTGATGGCCTTTGAAATGATACGCCAGTGGAGACCATCCTCCAAATAAGAATCGGTCAGAAACATCTCAGGACTGTATTTTTTTGGTTTTTTTTTTTACAGAGACAAAGTCTGGAAGCTGAAAAGGGTCCGACTTGAAAAATGCCGACAAATACGAGGGTTTACAATACTTGTGTCTACTTTGACTTGACTATGTACCAGGCTTTTCATTTGATTTTCTCTTCATTCCCCAGAGTAAAATTTCCATTGAAATGTTTTCAGGCTCAAAAGCACTAGAGGGCCTTTAACTATACAATCCGTCACTTGGGGTTGCCAAGTCATATTGAGAACAAAATATACCTTGCGCAGGCTCATTGTTCACAGGAAGTCAAGTTGCACAGAAGGGGAGGGGCGAGTTGTCTGTCTATCTGAAAACAAAACGCATCTCACAAGGTTCTTTTGCTGAACGATACACCCGCGCTCTTCTCTTCATCTGACTTGCGTCAACAGTTTTATTTATTCTCTTGTTCTAATTTGTATTGCCTCAAAGTTCAACGGGTCTAGACCGCTTCGATGCAGGAAAAAAAAAAAGTGACAGTGACGTCGCTCTCTCCCGGTGGCTGATGGTGAGAATCAAAAGGTGACATTTTCAGATAGAATCTGTCACAACAGCATGTCTTTGTATTCTAAGTGTTGGTCTTGAGATTTGATTCCGACAACGCATTGAAAAATGGAACACCCCATTATCACGTTTTACTGAAATTCGTACAGCAGGTTTGATGTTTTTCTCACAAGAAACTACAGCAACAGCTGCAAGTGATGATGGAGAACCTCATATTATATATATATATATATATATATATATATATATATATATATATATATATATATATATATATATATATATATATATATATATATATATATATAAGAAATGATACATGAGAAAATACTGAAAATTACCCAAGACAATTCACCAATTGTTTCATTTCCATGCTCCAATTTTACCCTTAAAACAAATGAATGGAAATGTCCTGTGCAAAAATCACGGTATCCTGAACATAACGTTTTATTGCAGAACCGGTTGAGGCAATCATTGCAATCAATTTCTGTAATTTCAGTTTTGGCCCATCAAAGCGCCGATCCACCAATTTAAGAAGGTTCAAATTAGGAGCACTGTATCCAGTATGGGAGGAGTTGGCTGAGTGATTTCAGAGCGCGAACAGCAAAAGATTGGCAGACTTGTCCAGTATGACATGGAGAGAATGAAGTAAAAAATAATAATAAATGCAGTGTCCAGAGCGTGATGTCGGTGTGATGAACAGTGATGAATGAAGATCTTCACCATGTAAATCAAAATCCATATGGCCGAAGTGCAGTCAATTTTAAGTACAAAAGAGCGGGAAAAACCTCCAGGCTACTTCCTGGTAGACCACTTATTAATCAAATCCGGGCAAGTGAACATAACAAAGGGATGATGGTTCACCCCAATTTTTGTTTGACTTATGAGGCATTTTTTTTTTTTCAGAAAATGTTCATTCAACTTTAAATTTTTCAGCCATTGGCGTATATAATGAGGAGGTTCCGTTGTATTAGTGATTAAAGTAAAAGTCCAACTAAGGTGTGACAAAAGTCGCACGTTACATCAAATGTTCAAGTATGGCAAGGTAAGAAATTGCCTTTTTTTTCGAGTTTAAAATACATGATTTATAAGACATAGGCCTCTTTGTTTTTCCTTGTCAGATTCGATTCTCATTTCCAAAGCTTTGACTATCAGGTCTTTATATTCCGTTTTGGGACAGAAAAAAAAAAAGAACCAAAGAAGCCCAATATGGGGCCTCAAAGACAGCTTACAAAAATATTCATTAGCTGGGCTCTGCCTAATGTTTTCTCTGCATGGGTCTGTGTATTATCCTCGGTAATTTTCTGGACTTTCCTCTTGCCTCCTCAACCACGTACATTGAGTCACTGCATCCTCCACCTGAGGTGGTTAGCTAGTTTCCACATTTCATTAAAAAAAAAAAATAATAATGAGAAATAAAATAAAATAAACAATTGTATGTTTGCCACTTTGTGGTGCAAATGAATTCCGAATGTGGTTCATCAAAAATATTTTATAATTATACTCTCATGTTACATGGCCCACAAATTGCATTGACATTGCAAAAACCTGATATTAGGTCTGACTTGAATTGCTGGCGAAAACGGAAGTAATGAATACCTTTGTTTTATTTAAACTGTGTAATGGAATGAACTGTATTCGTACATTTGATTATTTTGATTTTCAATTGTTAATGTGTTTTTGGCCCGGTTGTCTGTAAAGCAGAACCTACCAAAGACTATGAAGCTGAACTGAGTCTAATGGTCTTGTGTCTTGGACAAAGAATTCAAGCACAGCCAACATTCTTGTGTGATGCACCCCCTTTTTAATTATTGTGAAGTGTTAATACATGTCGGGGGGTCTTTTTCCACGTTAGATTTTTCATGATTTTTTTTTAATGACCTCTATGTGAAAGGCAATTTTTTTTTTTGAGTCATCTGTGTTATGAGTTTTGTATTCACACCCAACCTCTGGAAAGGTTAAGTGCTAATTAAAAAAGAAAAAAAAAGAAAAGAAAAAACAGAATACAATGCATTAAATGAGAGGCTACCAGTCAGTCTTCCTGACATAGTGGAGTCAAGTCTAATAGCCTGGTGATCTAAAAAAGTGCTTCTCATCTGTTGTCACCTATCGGGACCTGCATTTTGTCGTTGCTGGAAAATTGTGACGCTCTTTTATAGACATTAAGGTTTTGCTTAAAAAATAGCATCTGAAAACACATATTATAGTGTGCATTATATTCTATTTTCAAACATTTTTTCATCTGAATTTAATGTAAAGTACAGTCAACCCTCAGTTTTCGAACGTCTCGGTTCTCGACCAATTCGGTTTTCGACCAGAAATTTCGAGTTTTTTATGCCTCGGATGACGAACACATTTCGGTTCTCGAACAAACTGAACGCACTTGAATGCACCATTTGACTCCTCTCGCCTTCCTTACACGAGGAAGTGATGCTAGACGAGCAAGTGACGCTTCCTCGGGTAGACAAGGAAGTGAGGCTTCCTCGTAATGCTTTCCATTGTGAGCAGACGTGTTCAATAAACTTTTTTTTTTAAAAAGGGCGTGGTTTCGGTTTTCGAACAATTTCAGTTTTCGAACAGCCTTCTGGAACGGATTTTGGACAAAAACCGAGGTTTGATTGTACCTCCAAAAACATAACGACTGATCGCCAGAGGCTGAGCTTCACTGTATTTGTCTACAGAGTAAACTAGTTTCTCCACAGTTCCACATGGAAAATTTGTATAATATGGGCTATAAAAATTCAAATAAAAATACATGCACTGTATTATTATAATTTAAAAAAATGTTTTTACTAGCTCTGCTTTGCTTTTGTATGTCGCTAACTGTTGAATGTTAAATGCTTGTATGTTAAATAAAACTTGACTCCTCTTTGTCATTTTTTAATCCCAATCCGCCGTTTGATGTTCTCATGTTTTGCAGCGGTTGAATTATTTCAATATTTCAGCGACAAGGTGGCATGGTAATTAATTGGTGGTTCCGGCATCCGCCTCACAGCTGTGAGGTCAGGGACTCGAAAGCCTTCCTGTGAGTTATTTGCATGCCCCGTGCTGATCTCGAGCGTTCATCCTTCATACACAAACTTGCCACTGTGGTGGACAGTTACGCTATAGACACAACTCGACAAAAATTGTCACAGCAAACAATTCTGCAACATATTTCAATATGGAATAAATTCTTGAACAAAGACATCCAACTGGTTAGTGCCAGGATGTGAAACACATAGCAAAAGGCATTTTTACCCCCCTCCAGGAAAGTTTCCGCACAGTTATCCATTCAAGCTGTGACAGTGACGCAATTGGAAGTTTAGCAGTATCCACAAGCTGCCTGAGCACCATTCCTTGATATGATTATTTCTACCGTTTCCTTCCATCGTAAACGTGCTTTTCTCTGTGATAGGGGAGTGAAACCATGACAAGCTTGTAAATCCCATGAAGTGTTCTGGATTTTCTACTCCTGTCATAGTGTGGTTCTATTTTCTGGCTGCTTTTTGGGGTGGCATGCCCAACCCCTCTTGTCCTAATCATCGCGCCCGCCGTAGAATGTCTGGCAGAGCTCACATGTGCAAGACCTGTTGCTAGTGGGCCGATGCAATAGCAAAGGTGATGCTCTAAATTTAGTCTTGAGCTCAGAGGAAAAAGCTCAAGAGTTAAGAGCCTGCTTAAAACATTGATCTATTTGAATAAAAATATCGACCGCTTAATGCCATCAGTAATTTATGAGCAAGGGGCTCATATCTCCTTTTTTTTTTTTTTCTTAAATGTTTGGCTGGTAGTTGGACTGTTCATCGTGGAGCCAGCGGTGATACACTCCCCTGTCCTCAGTTTTGCCTCCCACCGTGCCCCTGCAGTGCAAGGGTTCATGGGAATGACCAATGGGAAGAAACGCTTTGCTCCTTCCCACAGCCACGAGACAGCTGTAATGCTTTCACCCTTTTCCCTAAATCAGTTCCAAACATGCGCACACACAAACACACGCACACACACTATACACGCACACACATTCTGAGCATACTTCTATTCGAAGCAATTTGAAGGTGCAGCACATGATCTTATGTATTGTACACGTTCTGTATAAAGTAAGCGTGCTCAGTGGATTTGTGATCCGGCGATTGAATTGATGGTGGTTCCACTTCGCCATTCTAGATAGCCTCTAAGCATTAATCAAATGGCAAACTGTGGCCACTGGTCTTCACGCTAACACGGGGGGTCGGCAACACCGGCTCCAGAGCCGCATCAGTCTTGTCTTGTATATCTTGTTTATTAGCACGCCACCAAGTAAAAATGCCATTAAAAAAAAACATCCTGAAGTAATGACTATTTATTGATGTAAAATGTTTTGTTTTTTTAATTTAAAAATCATTTTCAGACACATTAAATGAAACTGGATAAATGTCCAAGGCACCCCTGATGATCCCTCAAGGCAACTTTGGTTGGGCTAATTTACCATCTCACTCATGTTTTTCCCTTCTCTGGAGCTCTCGTTCTCGCTCCCTCTCTACACCCTCCAGTCTCGGTGGACCTCCCTGCAACTCCTTTGTCCAACTACACCACGTCTCCTCTCACTGTTCTCTATCTCGTGCTGCAAAATATTTGGGCATCGACTGTAGCTCAGAAGGTTGAGGGGGCTGAAAAATGGAACAGAAGGCAAAGCAATGGGTGGAAAAAAAAAGGTGGGATGGTGCATAAGGAGGAGTGGGAGGAGAAGGAGCTATGAGTCTATAGTCCTCAGAGAAGGGCAGTGAAAGCCAAGTGTGCTCATCTAAGGAAGCGGGTTTCATTTTGGAACTGTTTTACTTCAGCGCCACAAGCATCATAACATTCGACATTGTTGATAAAGCAACGGGGAGAGTGTCCCCCATTATGAATTATTTGCTTGTTTGTTTAATTTGTTTTAGATTGTATGCATTAAAATGAAAATTTTTGAAGAGCCATACTAAATGACAATTGTTGTTGTTGTTGTTGTTTTATTTTTTCATACCCGTGTGCTGCAGTCGATGTAAATGAGTTTAAACAACGCAACATACAATTTTACAAAAATTGTAAAAGTATTATTCCTGAATATTTATTTTACTTTCAACCACTTGAGATGTTCAGTGGCATCAGCGCTACACATTCACATATAGTTCTTATTTTTTTCTTTGTATTTTTGCCCTCTATGGACAATAAAAGCGGTACTCTGCTATGACCAAAACATACAGTATATAAAGTCAAACCTCGGTTTTCGTCCATAATCCGTTCCAGAACGCTGTTCGAAAACCGAAATTGTTCGAAAACTGAAACCACGCTCTTTTTAAAATAAAAATGTTTACTGAACACGTCTGCTCACAATGGAAAGCAACATGAGGAAGCATCGCTTCCTCATGTAAGGAAGGCGAGAGGAGTCAAATGGTGCATTCAAGCGCGCTCAGTTTGTTCGAGAATCGAATTTTGTTCGTCATCAGAGGCATAAAAAAATCGAAATTTTTGGTCGAAAACCGAATTGGACAAGAACCGAGACGTTCAAAAACCCAGGTTTGACTGTTTTATCTTTGATTTAAAAGATGCAAAAATCTACAATACGCAAAAATCACACTACAAAAAGGGCGGCCCGTTGTAGTAGGTGGGGTAGCTCCGGCCTCCCTGTGTGATATGTTCTCGGCTTGCGTGGGTTTTCTCCGGGTGCTTTGGCAGGCTCGTTTCTAAATTGTCCCAGGTGTGAAGTGTGCGAGCTGGCAACCAATTCTTCCCCCCGCCTACTGCCCGAAACTGCTTAGGCTCCAGCCCCCCCGCGCCTTGAGGATGAAGTATGGATGGAATAGGAAGGTAAAAATATCTGTTACGTGCAGTCAAAAACAACATGGAGCACTAAGACTCCATGTTGTAGTCAAATGTCCGCCCGATTATCGTCGTTTTGCATTCCAAAGCACGTACAGGCAGTTCAACATCGCGATGAACATTTGATGTGGAAAATTTTGAGACAGAAAAAGCAAAGAATGTTCTTTGAAGATGTAAATAGATATCCCATTAACTCAAAACACTCATCGACACAAAACTTTTCTCTCATTAGACTCTTACCTTAGTGGCCTTCACAAAAAAACGTCTTACCAGAGTCATGAATAATAATGGGCCTAGGCTATCATAAGGCCAATGTCAGTATGTGCATTGCTTGACTAGATTCCCCCCCCGAGGATTAAGATAAGCCACGGAATGACCACGGGGTGTGAAGCAACATGAGAGAAAGAAAGCAACGCAAGAGGGACTTATTCTATGGTATCTGCCTGGTTGAGCGTGGAGGCGTGAATGTCTCGCTAATCACATTAACGCACTGCGCACACCCAATCACAGGGATGGAGCAACACGGCTCTCCGTCTGCTTTTTGCTCGGGCGGAAGCATTGTAGCGTCAGCACTTAAGAACAAAGATTTGGTGATGGGATGAGGGAGTGCTATTTAGCGGCGATGGTCTCGCAGTAAGATCATCTGTTTAGCGCTAGAGGAAATTGCGAATCAAGAGACAATGTAAAGAAGGGGGGGACAATCTGCCGACAGTCAAGTCTTTAAGTAAGATCAATCTTAAGGCTCAATGTCGAGGAGCTTAGTGGGGGGAGAGCTTCTCAGAACTGCGGTTGTCATCGCCGAAGGAGAAAGGACTTAATGTATTCAAGAATTATGCAGTTGGAGGCAAAGGCAGGAAGAAAAGAGTCGAGGAGGTGTCGACAGTCTGCATTCTGTCATAAACACGGGAATAATGAAGCGGGCATTTGTTTGATTCCGTGAAAACACTGCTTTGAGAAGATGACAAATTAAGAGAACCTTAATCACGCGGTTGGCTTTCAACGGCGATGACATCGGGTAAATCTCATCGCGCATGCAAACGAGACAGGATCTCAATAGCATTAGTGTCAAGTAGGGGGGAAGCATCACTGTCACCTGTGTCACTTCTGTACAATTGCTCTGCTTGTGTTGGAACTGGTCTCGTGCGTTCTTTGCTGACATCTCAGAGGCAGGCCTTGTCTCTTCTGCCTGCCCACTCGCTAATGTTATGTGGCAGAACAAAAGCCTTCGCGCTCATGCCAAGGCTCGCGCTGAAGGAAGTTCCTGGGCATGAGTTGCGCTCAAGGTAATATTACGGCTCTTCCGGTGTGTCAGGCGATGGACGTCGGGGATACAATTGTCATGTTTGCTTTGTTTGCCGTGCGGTTTCTCCGCTAGCCTGCCTGGCCCGTCTGTCCTGTTCCTCCTTGCCTTTCTTATTTCACGTTCTGTCTCCGCATCCTCACCTCCCCCTCATATTCTCTGCTTGACATCTCGTTTGAGTTGTTTTCTCTCGCGCGCTCACCTTCTCTCTCTGCTTTTGTGTCTTTGATGCCATCACGGACGGATGAATGACTGAAGCCATAAGGCTGATCCGCCCACGCACGTTGGCTGAGCTGTCCTGTGCTGTACTGCCGGTTCTCCCCCCCCCTCAGCCCATCTGAAAGAGACGGCAGGCTGAGTGTGACTCAGATGCTGAGGTGGGTGGTACGGGCACAGGTGGGTGGTTAAAAAAAAAAAAAAAAAAAAGGGAAAGTGTAGCATCTTCAACACACTCACTTTCACTCGGGAGATGCTCTGATGAGTCGCTGAAACACGGCAAATTGGAGATGCGAACCGCTTTCAAATGTGATTTACAGTTCAAAGATCGTTGCTGTTGTATCTCTAGGTTGTTTTGGAGGCAAACCAAAGCTCTCGATTTGATGTGCTGGAATAAAACTGCGACTTGTTATGTTAGCTCCTGCAGCCTCAGAGTCAAAATAGCGCAAGCAAATCAGCATTATCATAATCAGTCGATCCATGCGTCTTATTTTCATATTTGCAACATAAAATGTTTACAGTACAAATGCTTTCCTAATTTTATTAGCCGGGGTGAAATGAGGCTGTGGAGAAACTTCAAAAGCATTAAAACAAATCGCGCTTGTGGAAAAAAAAAAGGATAAAAAATATAGACAAAATATAAAGCTGGCATCATGTAACGAATGGGCACCATTTTTTGGGGGTTGCGGGGGGGGGTTGTTTTGTAGTGTTTTAGAGTACACCCAATTGAAATGAAGGCACTGTTGGTCCATAAGCAAGTGAAGAGCTTTTAAATGTGCCCCCAGTTGGCCTATAGGCTTAGATTTTCATATGTGCCACGGGTAATTCTCCCTGGCAGGCTCAAGTGACTAAGTAACATTGTGTGCTCCGAGGGGAACTGCAACTGGCTTATCTTTGAATGTGATTATCTTTATATAATTTGGCTGTTTGTAAAGCAGTGAGTGAGTCACTATCTGAGGGCTATGGAACGTCTCTTCTCTGAACCACATAACATAAAGCCTTTGGCTGGACAGTTTTATATTGGACTGACAGTTTTTCTCTACATTGATAATCAAGTGAAAGGAGGATGGTTTTTGCTGCTTCAGAAAAACGCAAGCGGAAATACAAGACATTTTGTTACATGGAAGACAATATTCTTGGTGTGCTTGAAAAAGTACAAATAAGTACACAAGAAAAACTGAAAAAATGATGATCAGTGGTGGGAGTGAAAGCACTTAATCGTGTTGCCTGTCACTGTATGTCGCTTGCAGGGAATAGTGAAATAAATAGAGAAACTTCATTATTTGTCAAAAATAAATCGTTTTTGGACCAATTAAGTGAAAGTGGATAATTGAAACCTGACAAACTCTAATGTGTAACCCGAACCCTAAAATGAACCCATCCAATTCTAACCCTAACCCTTTACCCTAATCCCTAATCCTGAACCCTCACCCCTAACTAATACCTGATCCAAAACGTAACCCTAACCCAAAACTCTAAAGCCAACCCCGAACCCTAATAATAACCCCAATCCTAACCCTAACCCTAACCCTAACCCTAACCCTCAATCCTAACATTAAACCTCAAAGTAACCCTAACTTCTAACCCTAAATGCTAAACTTAACCCGAAGACTAAAGCCTACACCTAAACCCTAAACCTGGCCCCAAACGCTAACACTAAACCCAAATCCTAACCCTAACACTAAACTCTAAACCTAACCACAACCCATACCCTAATCAATAAACCTAACTCTAACCTAACCAAAACTGTAACTTGAAAACTAAGCCTAACCCCTAACCCCTAACCCTTACCCCTAACCTAACCTAAACCTAGCCCCAACCCTGAGCCTAACCTAACCCTAACCCTAACCCTAACCCTAACCCAAACCCTAACCCAACCCTGAACCCTAATGCCTAACTCTAACCGCTAACCCATAACCATTACCCTAACCCCAACCCCAACCCTAAACAAACCCTAACCCAAACCCAACCTTAACAATAACTCCTTGCCCCCCCTCATCCACCCACTCCCCAAAAAATCTTTGCACATTTTCTCTCATGTGAGGGCACGATTAAATGCCAGAAGAGTCAGTGAGCCACAATATCTTCGAAAAGATAAACACTACTTCATTCATAACAGCCTGTTCACCTTGGCACGGCACAATGTACTATGCTATTAATGTTCCATTTTACAATAACTCAATGTTTTGGTTGACATGAATAAAATCATTTCAACAAAATGCTATTTAAAAAAAGCTGCAAGAGATGCAATAGTTTCTGTATGATGTAGAGCACTACCAAACAAAAAAAGGGCTCAAGAGAATAGTGTCCATTTGCATGCAAGAAAGATCTCTTCAAATCACTTTTTAACCTCAATAATGTGTTTGGCTGTGTGCCTTCCCAACCAACGCGCGAAATGGGCAAACAAAACACCATAAGTTCATTTAACCACTGTTATTTTCTCATTTACAGGAGAGAGCTATTTTGGGGTCTGCTTCCAGCATTCTTACAAATCGATAGCCATCAATTAGAGGGAAGTTAGCGTCTTGACTCCAAGGAATTCCGTGTTTCCCTGCGGACCATGTTGAAGTGGGAAAATAGGCATCGGAGTCTGCTGTTTCTTCTGCCTGGAATCTGTTTTAAAAAAGTGTGAAAATGAAGTGGGGTGATGGATTTTGGAAGGACTTAAAACTCCAAACTAGTAAGACTGATTAATGTGCTGAAGTTGATTCGCCTGGCGGTTTGTTTGCTTTGCAAATGCTGATGTTCTAGCTTATCTGAAACGCTTTCAACAACATTGGCAGTTTTTTTTTTTTCAGCACAGAGATTTATAGAAGACTTAACGCCAAGCTCTCTTAATTTTTCAGCAAAATATTATTTTAAGTAACAGTGGCTGAATTACGCACACAATCGCATTTGAGCATATTTCGCTGCCAGTATGCATCCTGGATCCTTCACATCACAGCTCCGTGTCTGACGGAGACATCACCAGGGCTGTCTACCTGACACCCACAACCATCTGTTGGGAGCCCGCGGTGGAGCCTTTATGGCTGTGCATTTGAGTGGTAATTGAGCCTGAAATGTGCTTAATAATGATTGTCCTGCCTAATACGCCACATCAGGAGCTCAGAGCAGCGTGACAACCTCCAACAGCCGACGCAGGCAGGCAAGTAGGCCGATAGGAGAGACGAGCAAAAACCCAATTTCTCTTTCTAATTAGTCTGAAATAATGAGAACAGCCCGCATAAAATGCACCACTAAGAATCAGGTATAAAGAGAAGGGAAATTTTGTAGCTTTCCCCTCATTGCACAGTACATCATAAATCTAAAACACTGAGGGGAGTTTTCCTGCAATAAACCAGTAAAAAGCAGTGTGCTTTCCAAAAAAAAAGGCAAATTAGGTGTGACGATCTATTTGCATTCTAAATACATTCGCCATATCTTGGACAATGTTCGGTGCAATTGACTTTGTCTGCAGTTAGCGACTTGCTTTAGGTTCAGCAGGCCTTAAAGATACTTTACAAGCAGACCATTCTTTGCACAGTGTCTCATATTACAAATACAACCCAATTCCAAATGACTGATGAAACAATGCCTCTTCAGTAAACTAGCTCCTCTCATTCCACCGTCGTGTTTTCTTCAGTGCATGCCGGCGAGCTACGAAGGCAGCGACAGGGAAAAATAAATTTACCGTATTGGCCCGAATATAAGACGGTGTTATTTGCATTGAAATAAGACTGAAAAAGCGGGGGTCGTCTTATATTCGGGGTCTAGATATTATACCCATTCACAACGCTAGATGGTGCCAGATATCATTGAAGCGAATGCTGAACTTGACTCCCCACTCCGCACAAAGAGCCGTTTGGAAGATTGCTGTGCCCAGAAATGCAACATTTCAAATACGTTCCCAAGAATTACCTTTCGAAAACAGAAATACCAGTTGAGATGAACCAAGTAGCTGTCAATATGAGTCCAGTTCGTGTTTATTTTATTTTTCGTGCTCAGTTCACTGCTCTGATTGAGAACAAAGCTCCTGTGAGCAAGGTGCCCCCGCATTATTAATGAGCGTAAAACAAGTCGTCGCTATTTGTCGGTGAGTCACCCTGACAGAAGCCCCGGGAGAGTAGAAGGCCTTAAGAGGCACTTGTCAAGTGTGAGTTGCCGGTCGGCAGGGGATACACTCCGGGATCAGAGGGCGTGCTCCGATGTCCGAAGTCCCCACTGAGGATTTAGCGAGCACAAATTCCCATGCACCTGTCAAACACAATGGGGACTCAGTTTGACGACGTGGCACTCTGTACACGCCCCTCGCCTGAGGTGTGTGTGTGTACAGTAATCACCGTGGCTTCTGTTTCAGATCTACAGTATAATCAGTCATTCAACGTGACACCAAACACTGTGCCGTTGTGTTGCGTTGTGCTACGGCTCACGACATTGGCTGTTTGCGGTTTGGGGAAAGGGTAATTGCCTTACAAGTGAAGTGAGTCATGAGGAAATGAGCATCCACTGGGGTAGGGGTTGGGATGTTTTACAAAGTAACTCATACGCACAACAAGCGGTGCCTGCTGGTGGAGCATTACTTATTCCCTCTTAACTGCTTATCCTATTCATTTTGCGTTCGGCTTACGGTGTGTGGGTGCCGCCGCCTCACCCAGTTGCATGTGTAACACGTTCAGCGGTACCTAAATGTTACTCCGGGGACGCGGCTTCATAAGAGCAATTGCAGGCATCACACAGGCCACATTTAAATAGCAAATATTGCCCATTCGTTTCTCCCCGCACAGCACCGTGGTTAGTGCAGGCCAGGGGGATTTGAGCATGCAAACAGATGGGACCAGAGAAAAGATATGGATAAGTTACAAATGAGAACAGGAAGTCCCCTGGGAGCCCCCCTCCTTCTTCTGGCACCCACTTTCATGGTGTGTTTGTCGCCTTACTCTGTATGAATCACAAATGCACGCATTGGATAACGCTATGAATGCAAAGTTAAGAGCGAGCGGTCGGATTATTTTATAGCAACAGTGGCTTCGAATATGGAAAAAAAGGGGTCTTGTTATTCTCAACCGGTATACTGTAGCACAGCGCTATTGTAATCATCTTCTGTTTTACACATTAAAAAAAATGCTTTGTGGAAAAAGTCTATAATCAACTCTGAAGATATTGTGATACGGCGGTGCAGCAATCAGAGCAACATTTTCCACTTTTTTTTCCTTCCGCGCTGACGAAACTCATGTAGGAGCAGAGCTGACAAATCGAGATACAAGATGGACGCTCTGACCTTCCCCTGGCACGCCGCCTACAGCCTCAAACCCACTCAACATGACGGGTATCTGCGCATTCTTGCTGAAACTGTGGCAAACGTAATTGCGCTTCCTGTCTAAGTGTGATAAAGATATTCTTAAGGACCTTTTCTCTGTGCATCTCTGAGACGCAACTCAACAAGAGGGCTCGTTCTCATCTCAGGATCAGGCCCCAAAGGTCTCTTGCTAGACTCGCAAATGTAATGAGACACTGTTAACTCAATTCTCTGAGGGGGAAAAAAAAAAATGAAGCCTTTGCAGTCGGATTTGCACAGTATTCCCGGCCTTTGATGGCAATGGAACGTCCAAAGTGGAGCTCAGTCTGTGCTGCCGGTTGACTTCAAAGTTGTTCGACAAGTGGTGGAGTCGTTTTCAAACCCATATTGACATTTTCAATGATGGAGAAACTCGTGAAAGGCACAGTTTTACATAAGTGATACCCAACCAGGGTGCAGTGGCCATGAGAGATCACCATGGGCGCCGGGGGAAATGTCACTGAATTTGGTTGAAAATTATTAGTTAATGCTGAAATACATGTTTTTGACAGTCCACAATAAAAGCAATTGGTGGTAAGAAGACGCTCCAGAGACCATATGATTTTTTTTTTCATATGTCCCCTTTAACGTATCGAAAATGAGGTAGACAAACAGTCCTGATCCTACAGTTATTGTGCAGCGTAGCACGCTCAGGGGTCGTTGTTCAGATGTCCTGACACGTATTGTACACGGCCTGCTCAGCCCGCACGAGTCATACTGCCCTTTGAAAGGAGAGGACACCTCCGTTACAAAGAACAGCACGTGGCGCATGTTTGAGAGGCTGAGGTCACGCTGAACTGTGTCACAGTAAGCCCACGAAACAAATTAGGTGAGCCGATTACGCCAACCGTCGCTTACACAGATGCATGGACACAGTGGTGCTTCACTTAGAGTCAACTCACTCTGAATAGAGTTTGATGAAAAAAAAAATCACAAAAGAGGGTCACACTTTTGTCCCTCTGGGTCTCCCATCAACTTGACAATCATCATTTGGCGAAAATTAGACCCCAATTTTTGTATCGTGCTGTTGATGTATGGTTTGTATTCTCTGTGGTGTAGAAAATGTTTTGTACCTTATGCATGTTGGAGACCAAAAGTACCTCACGTGCTTGGCCAGTCACTTTGGCCCACGCGCAACCTGACATTGCTTGCTTTACTACTTCCCTAGCTAATTCTGTGTGAAGACTCGATGTGACTCATTTATTTTCACAGTGTGATCCTTGTGAAGCTAACAGCTAACAGGTACAGAGAATGAATGTGGTGGATGGCTTGGCTTGCCATACCAACATGATACATATACAGTCAAACCTCGGTTTTCGTCCATAATCCTTTCCAGAAGGCTGTTCGAAAACCGAAATTGCTCGAAAACCGAAACCACGCTTTTTAAAAAAATAAAAGTGTTTACTGAACACGTTTGCTCACAATGGAATGCAACACGATGAAGCGTCACTTCCTCATGTAAGGAAGGCGAGAGGAGTCAAATGGTGCATTCAAGTGCGCTCAGTTTGTTCGAGAACCAAAATTTGTTTGTCATCCAAGGCATAAAAAACTCAAAATTTTGGGTCGAAAACCGAATTGGACGAGAACCGAGACGTTCGAAAACCGAGGTTTGACTGTATATATATATATATAGACACACACACACACACCGTATTTTCCGCACTATAAGGCACACACACACAAACACACACACACACACACACACGCACCATATTTTTTACACTATAAGGCACTTCAATGAATGCCATATTTTAAAACTGTTTTCATATGTAGGGCGGGCCGCATTATAGGCGCATAGAGGCTACAATAGTGGCAGAAATGGCGTTATGCATGCACCAGATGGAGCTACGCTAAAGGGAATACAATACAATACAGCTTTATTTATATTTCACACAACCTCTGCAGCGGTAACAAAATGTTTTTCAGAACGTTTAAAATACTCCGTCCAAGAAATTAGAATATTGATCCATATATCAGGTGCATCGGATTATCAGGCTGTTGAGAAAATCGAATGCTTTTAGGTGCGCTTTATATTGCGGAAAATACGGGATACAAAATCTTTGTTGATACACTCATTATGTTCAACATTCATATTTCCAGTCCAAATAAAACTTAAGGCTCAGAACTGAGTCAAAAGTTTTTGTTTTTTCCAAGTTTTGCTAAAACACACACAAGATCATCATAATATCATGCTTCCAGGGGACTAAACAAAATGGACACCACCAAAAAGCCTGCACTTCACACCTGACATGAGGCGTGTGATATAAATACCTGCCAAATCATGAAATGTCCACTACCGTGGGATGGAGGAGAGGGCAATCAGGTGAATAATGGCCATGGTTTTTCCACAAGAGTCTGCAACGTTGGTCGCCATCAGTAGTAATGTCCACCTTGAACAACTCTTAGTGTGCTGTTTGATCAATGCCGCCTGATGGGAAGAGAAAATCAAGCCCATAAACAGGCCCTTGGATGCTAAAAGAGGAGCGAGACCTGAGGGAGAAAGTGCTGCGATGTGCGCAGAGAGGGATATTGATGTCTGTATTCCCAGAAGTGGAGGTGCGGACCCTGTAGCACTTTCCCCTTAGTCTAATACCGTACATTTACAAAAATGACGTCCTTTGGCGAATGTAATTATGACTAAGAATGTGTCAAGCATTAACATCACCGAGAGACAGATATGACCTTTTTGTTTGTCTTTGAAATCATCTTTCCGTGGTTGAAAAGTTCATCTCTACAAATGGAAGCGAGAACGTCGACGACTTTTCTTGAAGCTGAGAACAGCGGCAGAAGAAAGACAGCGAGAACGAAAATGCCACAAAAAAAAAAAAAAAGTCAGAAAGAAAGACGCAGGCAGCGAAGTTTCTCTTCTCGGCGAAGAAGGCGACATGTTTCTGTGTCACTGTTTTCCCCTTTTCATGGCAAAGGGAGAAGAGCCAAGGTCGAGTGTGTCAGTGCGAGTCAAGCCTGAAAGTGTGAAGACTCCAATTAGACGTAGCCTGGGGTCTGACTCCAAAAGACAAGGATCACGTACACCCCTCCACGAAAAATGTGCCAAACAATGCGCCGTGCAAACACACGCGCATCGACACGTCCCTGTTTTACATGAAATGCATCTTGATGCCACAGCTGTTTGCACCCCATCTATCATCTCCAGCAAGCAACAGGCACAATTATTAACAAGCAAAATCTGTCATGCCCTATTAGCACAACAGAGGAACCTGTTAAGGCAAGTCAACAATTTATTAACGCATTGGCTCATGTATCTAATTATGGGGAGGAAAATAACTCATATAATTTCGCAGTCTATTTGCACTTCATCCAAAACATTGTTTAACTATCACAGTATTAATTATTAGATTCGTTGCCAAAGATGGCAACACATCATCTTTTAACTCTTTCTTCTGTGCATTTGACGAGAGTGTCAAGTGTCCCACTGGGTCTAACTTCCTTCGAATTATTATTATTTTTTCTTGGATGAGCAGTGATACAATTTGGAGGAAACAATAGACGGTTATCTTTATTTCAGTGTCAAATACGCAGCCTCCTCAATTCATCTGCTCCCTTTGGCTAGCAGATGTGGTAAACCGGCATGAAGATAAAATGTCCAACTCATTGTCCCATTTTATGACAGCATATGGAAACGCATGGCCGGAAATGCCCAACACACATTTGGTTTGTTCGTAGTCAAAGTGACAAAATTGAATCGGAGTGATTACAGAGGAGAAAATCAGAACGCGAAGCAGCAAAAGTTGACGAAAAGCGTCAGGGAAGCTTTTATGGGGAGGGCTGGAAGGCAACTCTCAGAAAGCGAGAGTGGAAACGGATGGTGCTTAGTTGTTTTGCCCGCTGGTCTGCGGCTGACGGTGTCAGGGGTACAAGTGACCCAAAACCAGAAACTCTCCCTGCTGTCGTGCATCTCCTGAGACCTTCGGTCCGCTGACCCACTTAATTAAAGATTGATCTTCTTCCAGACTCTCGATGTGATCTCTGCGCCACTTTTCACTCCCCCCCATGAATTTGGACTGTAACTTTATACATCGATTAAAATCCCAATGAACACTCCCCCCCGCCCCGCAAAAAAAAAAAAAAAAATTATATATATATATATAGTATAATAAAACTGTTTCATATATATATATATATAATATATATATATTTATATTTATATATTTATTATTTTTTATATATATATATTATTATATATATATATATATATATTTAATATTATATTTTATTTTTTTTATAGTTTCTTTTGATATAGGTTATTAATAATAATATATATATTTTATTTCTCATCATACTAATAAAGCTTGTATGTGCATTAAAACAAGCATACATAATTTACAAAACACTTTAGATGAACAAATGGCAAAAAATTTTAAGGTTTGCATTGCAGGTGAGTTTTATGATTTGAAGGATTTTCAGTACAGTTGCGGATGATTCCAGAGGGTCAGAGAAGGTTAATTGCGTTGAATGGAGACATAGCATTTCAGAAAATGCTGCATCAGGTGGTTTTGGAAAGCAAAATGCATGTTATTTTAGAGAAGAATGCCTGCCACATCATGTAACTGTACTAGACAGCTGGAACCGCACTATAAATAAGAAAATGTCAGTTTTTGCTCAGCCTGCACAAACTCCGGCCATAATACTGCAGTACAAAATTAGACGAGACTTCTCTTTCCAATTTCACTCCGTTTGACGAACAAACAGTAGTTACCGTCAATATGATCCTTGTGACATTGCATCACATTTTACGTGAACGTTCAAGATGCTACTAAGGTAATACATTTGTATTTTTGCATAGTACGTTTCATGTTTTTTCATGCTTGTGCGGCCACAATTACTTCTTCAGCAATTTTGTCTTTATCCTAACAGTTGCCATCACCAGGTATGGAAAAAAAAAATGATTGTGGGACAACATACTGTATAATTTATGTCATTAACCCGATCAGAGCATTCTACGTTGACTTCCAGTCCAACTTTGGAAAAAGATGCAGTAAAAACGCATGAAGAGATTGAAACAAATTTCTGTAGATCCGAACTGTGCTCCTCTGTCCAAGCAGCATATGAGTTAGACGGAGTGGCCGCGCTCCAGCACGTTGAATAATGAATTAGAGGCTGATATCCTGTGACGGAGACTGGGAGAGAGCACTTCCTCCCTGGGCCGGAGTGGGGCTTCAATACACGTGAATAATACATGGTCAAAAGTGGGTCTGTCGAAATGACTCAATACAGGGAATCAAGTGCAAGATTATCTTTCCATGGTTATGAAAATATTGCGGCCTTTATGGCCCAAAAAGAAATGTGAGAAGATGAGAGAATAAAGTTCGTCTGTGATCCGTCTATGTCAACAAGTCAGCTTGCTTCACACAAACGTTCCATTCATTTTTTTTTTTTTTATGTTGAACAAGCATTATGCACGGCCAGCTTTTCTATTGTTTATGTCAAAGTCAACTTAATGACACGGTCGTCCTGGTGAAGTGGTGTTTCATTTTAAGGACTCTGGTTATGCTGAGTCACTCACTTGGTGATCCGGTTCAAACGAGTGCCGTTGGCCCAAAACAAAAACAACAAACACTGTCACAGTCAAACAACAACAACAAAATGGGATCTCAAGTGGCCTTCAACCTTTTGTTTATCGAACAAATGTGATAATTATAATTACGGTCAATTTGTAATGTTGCACAACTAATTCTTCAGGACTTAGAGGACCGGTTGAGAGACCTCAGATGTGTGAGTACAAAGATTCCAAACCCTAACCCAGGGGTCGGCAACCCAAAATGTTGAAAGAGCCATATAGGACAAAACAAAAAACAAAAAACAAAACAAATATGTCTGGAGCGGCAAAAAAATAAAAGCCTACTATAAAACCTTATAACCTTATAAAGCTCCATGGAGCCACTAGATGTCGCTAAAGATGCAGCTCTGGAGCCACGTGTTGCCGACCCCGTTAACCTGAGGTGATTCAGATATAGACCAACTTTTATCTGATGAGTTTGAGGGCACTAGCAAAGGATCTCAAATTGAGGTTCAGTCTTGAAATGTTACAAATTCTACTTACAATGGAGACAAAAGAAGGAAATCAAACGACATGATTTCCTTTCTGAAAGCATCGGTGGGATGTCAATTCATCACAATTCATGTGATGAAATTCCTAAAATGATCTGACAGCCAGGTGAGCACATTTGTCTCAGCAACAAGAGATCTGGCTGGAGTTTGAGCTCCCTGTGCGGCTTCTCAATATCAAGAGTGCAGACAATGGTCTTGTGAACTCTCTTCCTGAGAATGTATTCCCGAAGAATGATAGTCCCTTTCTAAGTGGAATGCCTGCTTACTTGTGAACTCCCATTTGGCTCTGACGTATTTCTGTCCTCTGCTCAGCCATTTTGACAGCAGCATGAAATGCATCTTGGGAAGGTTTCCCGGCCAAGTCTTCACAAGTAGCCAATCGATGCAGACGGGAACGACATCTGGGTATTCCGTGCGTTCTTGGTTTATGAGTACTTTCCTTTGGAACGGGACTTGGACTGCGACTGATGACGTCTCACGAGATCACTTGGACAGAAGAACGGACAAGAATGCAAACTGAGAAACGGCTGATGATTTTTTTCCAAGTACAGTAGTCCAATTTCCTCACACATCCCCGCCATGCAAGTCCAGGTTAATTGAAGAAGTTGTCCAAAGGTGTGAGTACGTGCGCCCTGTGTTTGGTTGATACCAACAAATCTCTCCAGGAGCATGAAATACAATGCAAAAGACTAAATAAAATAGCTTTGATATAAAAGTGACACGGTGGTCCAGTGGTTAGCGCGTCGACCTCACAGTGCAGAGGTACCGGGTTCAATTCCTGCTCGGCCTCCTTGTGTGGAGTTTGCATGGGAGGCTGATTGCACACTCTAAATTGTCCCTAGGCATGAGCCTGGATGGTTGTTTGTCTCTGTGCGCCCTGCGATTGGCTGCCAACAGGTTCAGGGTGTCCCCCGCCTACTGCTTGAAGACGGCTGGGATAGGCTCCAGCACCTCCCGCGACCCGTGTGAGGATAAGCGGATCGGAAAATGGATGCATGGATGGATAAAAGTGACCCACGTATGACAGAGAAGAAAAAAATGCTATGACTTTTACTGAATGTAGAGCCTGTTCCGCATGGCATGCACAGAACAGTTCAAGCTTATTTCTCAGTTTCCCCTTTCTGCGTTTCATCCAGGGATTCTGGTTACATGGATGTGGAAAACGGTAATAACCATGGCACCTGTCTGTTAAGAAAAAAAGAAATGCACTCTGACAGATTTATAACATATTTACTTATCTTTATACAGATGTCAATTTACACTTGCAGGCTCCCACAAGACCAAACGGGGGCCCCCTGTCCTTCCCAGGGCCGAGTCAGCCTCCAAAAAAGCTGGAAACCACAGGCTCCCACTCGGCCCCAGCGCGCCCAGCTAACCGCTAATCCATGTGTTTGATACATTAGACGCTCCGGTTGGCTTTGTTCTGCTGGGATGTGTTGTCCATTCTCCTGCCAAGACCCACTCGCTCCTCTTCGCCTTCTCTCTTGCTCCCACTGCGGTCCAGAGGATTACGGTGGAGTCCACTCGATTTGTCTAATTGTGTTTAATTAGGGATGGTTCAAGCCAGAGTCACAAAGATCGGGTTGGGTGACCCGCTTTTGACCAACCTTTTACACTGCCTGTAAACGCTGGCACTTTTCCTCCTTTTTTCCCTCAAATGTAGCTGCGTTTTAACGGCAGTCAGAGGCAATCAGGAGGAGCAGGTCAACCTGATCATTTTCTGCTTTTGGCGGTAGCATCAGAGCGGCAACAGAAAATGGGACGACATCTGGCTGTATAAAAATTCCGCAACGCCGGTTTGGCGCCTGAACGCTCGATGCTCACTTGTATCACGTTGACAGCAATTGTCTTTGTCCGACAAGTATTTTTATCGTGTATCTAATGAAATGGGATATCGTGTCGCTGCAGTAGTGTCTGTATGTAAGGCAAAGGCAAAAGAAAACCTGGTTTTCTTCTGTTAATGTGTCACTTTTGTTGTCCGTAAAAGTGGCTCAACACTCCGCACCGTGAGGCTGGCGTGCTAATCAGTCGACCGCCGTGCC
The DNA here is from genome assembly GCA_018466805.1 of Hippocampus abdominalis. Lineage (NCBI taxonomy): Eukaryota > Metazoa > Chordata > Actinopteri > Syngnathiformes > Syngnathidae > Hippocampus > Hippocampus abdominalis. Next base: position 5,818,725 of record CM031698.1, on the reverse strand, counting down.
GCCCTCATGTGAAGTCAAATGGTTGGAATTGTTGACGTTGAGTTATTGCAGGAGCAAAAAGGAGCAGCTTTGAATGACACTTGCTGAATGACTAAATTGCCTTGTATCCAGTTACCTTTCTGAAGCGAAGAAATATGAGCGATATACAGTCAAACCTCGGTTTTCGTCCATTATCCGTTCCAAACCGTTAGAAAACCGAAATTGTTCGAAAACTGAAACCACGCTCTTTTTAAAATAAAAAGGTTTACTGAACACGTCTGCTCACAATGGAAAGCAACACGAGGAAGCGTCACTTCCTCGTCTACCCGAGGAAGCGTCACTTCCTTGTGTAAGGAAGGCGAGAGGAGTCAAATGGTGCATTCAAGTGCACTCAGTTTGTTCGATAACCGAAATTTGTTCGTCATCCGAGGCATAAAAAACTCAAAATTTTTGGTCGAAACCGAATTGGTCGAGAACCGAGACGTTCGAAAACCGAGATTTGACTGTAGTTCCCTTTTTGGTCATTAAATATCTTATTCAATCGTTTGAATTCAAATGATTATTTTTCAGCTACCTCGCACATAAAACGGTTGCATGATTGGGTCCTCAAATGGATTTGCTAGCGAACATCTGTGTGACTTCAGCAATGTTGTTGACACCCGAGAAAAAGCGAAGGGAGTTTCATCACATCGGACCGGAGATGGAAGAAATGAATCGGACTTTATTATTTATCACCAGGTTGGCGTCACGAAATAGGGAACACAATATATCCATTTGCATGCTCCTAACTTCTCAGTCGTCTGTCATTGCTGACATTAAGAATTGAGCGCTGTCCTGGTCAACACCTTTTGAATCTCAGCAGTCTCAAGGCAGAGCGTATTCATTTCAAACTGACTTGTTCCAGGAGGGGGGCGGGAGTGGGAGGGGGGTCTCTGTTTTTGTTTGCATACAGCAAACTATACAGTTATTCCATCGAAGAAGCCTACCACTAAAGAATTTTGAAAATATATTTGCTTAGTTACAAATGTGAGAAAATGCTGGTTCGATTTCAGGAATAATAATGTTCAAGCAGACCGTGTCGCTGGGATTGAAAATATTTCTATTCCTATATAGGATTAAATCATAAGCATTGGGCGTCATAACTGGTAAACCCGTGATGAAGTCAATGAGGAATGGAGTGAAGACATGCCAGACTTTTCATTGGCCTTCAGGCCATTTTCATCTGGCATCTAGTCCATCTTGAAGTCATGATTTACAAGTTGACACAAATAAATCACATACCTTCAGAGTTTGGTACGTTTAAATTAATATATAATTGTGCCCTCAATTTCTGACAAGAGGAAACGTGTCGATGCGGTAAATACGTGATGACGAGCAAGAAATGTGTTCCACGCCATTCCTATAAGAGAAGCAATCGGACATGGCGCCGGATGCATGGCCCGAAAATCAACCCAATATTTTTAGCTGAATGGCAATACACAATGTATATCTTTGATTTAACTATACAGTACAGTCAAACCTCGGTTTTCAAAGGTCTCGGTTCTCGATCAAAAATTTTGAGTTTTTTATGCCTCGGATGATGAACAAATTTCAGTTCTCAAACAAACTGAGCGCACATGAATGCACCATTTGACTCCTCTCGCCTTCCTTACATGAGGAAGTGACGCTTCCTCGGGTAGACGAGGAAGTGACGTTTCCTTGTGTAAAATGCTTTCCATTGTGAGCAGACGTGCTCAATAAACATTTTGATTTTAAAAAGAACGTGGTTTCGGTTTTTGAACAATTTCGGCTTTCAAACAGCCTTCTGGAACGGATTATGGACGAAAACAGAGGTTTGACTGTATATGTTATTGAAATTAGAAAGTGGTACAGTTTGACTCCCTATTGTCGTCAAAACAAAATGCAAAATAAATGCAAAAAAGTCTTTCAAGATACAAGCTATTGTTTGGCCATTTGCTTGGACTGTAAATAAAAAATAAAAAAACTGGATTGGGTTAATCTTGCTTCTGTGGCCTTGAGCTGCAATTACAGGCTTTGCTTTCCTGCTAAATATCCAACAGTGCAAATAAAAATGAAGTCAAAGCAAATACTTTGAAAATTTGAATTAGCCAAGTACATTCGAGCGTATTCAAAAGCACTTGCGGATACGTTTGAAACTATTTGCCAGTCAAAGTATTTTTGCTCCACATTGGCAGCTGCGCGCTTCCGTAATATTGGTTATAAGGGTGTTCGGTTTGCTGTGTTTTCATAGATATTTTAACTGTGTTAATCCTTCGCAATTATCACATAAACTGAAATACATAGCATACCAAAAATAATAAACAAAGAAGGTCCCGTCTTCTTCGCAACAATGAAGTGCCTTTATCGAAATGCAAATGTACAAAAACAAAAACAGGGCATCAGGAAGAAAAAAAAAACAAGCCTAAAATGTTGACGTGTGTGTGTATGTGTGTATATATACCGTATATATATATATATATATACTCTTTTTTTTTCCAATCAAAATCTGACTGATGTACAAGGACTAGCTATAAAAGCATTTGATGTACAGAGAGAGGAGCAGAACAAGAGGGTTGGGTGCCGAGGAACCCTGAGTGCCAACACACCTAATTGCACAGTTTCCCAGGAGAACCCAAGTAAGCGTTTTCAAACCTAATACAACAATACAATCCATTTTTATTTCAAGCGACATCGGATGTCTCATCCTATATCGCAACAGGAAACACATCGCCGCATTGGAAAAAACTCGACATACTACCGAGCCAAAGTAGGGCATAATGCGAAGTGTGTTGGCCCGACTGCACGGGTTCTAAGTGGGACGCGGGCAGACTTAAATTAAAGAGAGGGACAGCAGTTGCATGCGTGCACAAAACATTGAGGCTGGTTGCCTAGTCACAGCGGAACAAAGCGCTGCATCCTGGTCCCGCGGAGATGCTGACTCAGCCAAATCCCTCAATAGCAGCCTGCAGTTGGCCTCCAGGAACACAGTCTGACCCACATAGAACTCCATTGGAAGTGTGGCGCAGCCACTTCAGCGTAACACCTTACTTCAAGTTCAACGAAAACAGTGGTTGACATGGGAGCTTTGCTCCAAAAGACGCGACATCATTCGGCTGATTTTTAAAAAAAATACGAATCATAATTTTTGGACTAACAGGGGATTTTAAGGTGACTCTCTTTGTGTGAGCCAAATCATCTCATTTGAACAGAATCATTTTAATTTGTCTCAGGTTGGCGGGCCTGAGAAGCTGCTATTAATTGAGTAAATTGTCTTCATTTTACCCCGAAAGTCCTGTCTGTTTATCAGCCATACACTACTCGGAAAAGAGGGAGGAAGAGATGCGTGGCCGCAGGCTTTCTCGCCTGTAGCAAGTGAACACCCAACAATCACCTCCAATTAACCGGCTCCAAACGGGGAAAAATACTGCAAACAGACAAGGGCTGGATATTTTATATTTAGAGGTGGACATGCAAGGCTCTGCTAGTGACCTTCTCCATTGACGTTCCACCTTAGAAGGAAGAGCTTGTACAACGGCAGCATCCTGGCAAGAGGTTAGGCACACTTAATGTGTTCTTCTGTTAAGAAAATATTTGCCCGTGCAGCATAGTTCAGGTAAGCTGCATCTCAGGGAAAATGGTTCAAATTGCCTTCAACTGCAGAAGTGATGCGGGGTGTTGGGGGGGGCTCATTAGAGCACCAACTTTCCTTCAAGAACTGGAAGGAAAGAGGGAACCTTCCTTGCATTTACCAATGTAACCAGTGTTGTTGAAGCCATGGCTTGAATCAGCACTTAAAAAGACGATGGGCTCCCTTCTCACTTTGCATCCCCTTTCTTCTCCACTCAAGATCAATGTACTATGCGTGTATTGTATGGGAGTGAGGAGTACTCGAGGGCGTAAGAAAAGCTGTGCTTGCGCAGGAAAGACTTGCTCACTACATTTCTCAGCCTATGATCATTTAAGGCTCAGTGCCATCAATCTTTCTACAGACCTGACCAAACAGCATTTGGGGGGGGAAACTGTTAGGACTCAACCGCACAATATTGGTTTTGTGTGTTTATTTGTGTGGATTGTGACTAAAGGTACACCAAAAAGAAAATTCTCGGCTAGAACGGAAAACTGAAAAATCACATCTGAAAACCCAAACAACAAAAGAGGTTACAAACGTTAATTAAAAAAAACAAAACAACTCCTTGGCTGTATAATTTTTTTGCAAGTTCTTCCCATCGGTGCCTACGCTTTCACCTCCATCAAGAAGCAGGCAAGTCTCTCACGCTGGGCCACCCACCTCCACTCAGTTCAGCAGTCGTCAGTGCATGCCTGGCCGACCAACGTGCACTGTGGGCGGCCACGATACCCGGCTGATCGCCGTCCTCTCGAAACCCCATCTTTTTCTTCTGGATCGAATCTTACCCCGATCTCCAAGGTAACTCGCCCTGCCACCTGAACAGTAACAGGGAGGTTTTGCGTCATTTTGGCGTTAAATGTTTTCGCTTGGTTCCTCGCAATATCGTCACTTTTGGGCCATTTTTTTGGCCAAAAATTTGGGGTGACCGAACATTCAGTGCAGCCTTACTTTATGTTCCCAGCACTAATTGAATTTTGGGGTCATTTATCTCAAGGCACATTTTATTCAGTACAAAAATCTGTTTGTACTGAATAAAATGTACACGACCAAAAAATAAATAAATAAATAAAAAATAAAAAATTTCAAGAAGTACTGCATAGAAAAAAACGCAAAAAGGTTCTGCCATCTGGTGGGACAGCATTAAATTTTTCATGTCATGATATATCGGTGACGTAGGTCAAGTAAATGAACAAGTTACTGCTGGCAAAAACTTAGTGCTGCAAAGTCTGATGTTTGGATTCAAACGTTTTGCAAAAATGATCATCTCGCAAATGGAAGCTTCTTTGTTCGAATCATGGCTTTCTCATCTTGCTTCAAGTGTTGTCGTCAATCCCCTGATTGCTCCTTAGTTTAGTGTTTCCCAATGATGACCGAGCCAAGGCACCTATTTTATATTCGAAAAATCTCCTGGCACACCAACAAAAATGTGACGCAAGTATATAGTGTACGTAAACAACAATATATGTGGCTCAATTTACTCACAATTGTAAGCATGTATTGATTCATTTATTGAGAGTATATTAATTATAAGGCACACCTACCTATCATTCTATCAAAAAGTGTTTGCTTTTTTCTAACACATAACACGGCAATTAATTGACGACAATGTGCTCGTTACTTCCTAAGAAGCCTTCTGTGTGTAATATTGTTCTGAAGGACAGCTTTCCGTCATCTGGATCAATAATTCAAGGTGTTGTTTGAGCAGTGAGTAAACAGGATCCAGATCTAATCGGATAACTTGACCTCCATTATGACATCATGAAGGTCATCGATTGATAGCGGACCATCAGCACCTGCCAAGTACATGCGGCGGCGGCGGCGGCGGCGGCTGATTTTAATAAGCAACGTGGCCGTCAATGGAGTGTTTGACGACACGGCGCATAGATAGATGGATTCTATTTAAAGCTGGTTTCAAGAGAGCTCCACAGCTAATGCAAAACATCAAACAGGTAATGAGTGACATCATATATACACTCGAGCTAAGACAACTTTCACTGTTTTATTTCTTAGTCTGAAGCACGGACGCTTATGTGTACTTTTCCACGCCAGCTTTAATCAGAGTCCTCGAGGAAAAGGGTCATCTGGACTCTGTAAGGAAAACTTGTCTTAATTGTTAAAACTAACACTAACAACCTGCGCTGTGTTCTCCGCGGCTCGCAGTGAGCACATCGGCGGTCTGCTTCGTTTTGTTGTCTCGTGCGGGATGACACGAAGGAGAAAAACAACATGAACTTGTATCAGAAAAAGAGCAAACTGGGTATTGTTAAGCATTGCAGACCCATGACAGTGAACAGAGGAGTCTGTGTGAGCTGCCTTTTATTCCACCGCACCCCCCACCACCACCCCCTTCCATATAATGTTCCTCCACCCCTGAATCCTATGAAATATGTACAAGGCAAACAGAGGTGGGGTTGATGCGCGGACCTTGCTCCTCTCTGACTAACCGCTACACGTCCAGTACCATTACTTATTCATAAGGCATGCCGTGTAAGTGCCGGAGTGGCCTCGCTCGCTTCCCTCCATGCCATAAGGGCACTTTCATCACATCCCTGTTTACATTTCAACCACCACGAGAGGAGTGATAACAAAAAAAAAAAAAAAGGATCTCCAATTAGTTACAGTGTCCAGAGTACTGGCGAGACAGTGATCACAGTGAAGCCACTGAGAAATAGCAGTTGTACGAGTCGTTGGCCGGCGCTGGTCATCATCCAAGATTATTGGAGAAGATTAGTTGAATATTTATTCAACGGGTCTCCCCGGTGGTTGTAAAATTCGCAGAGCGAGAGAGGCACATGAAAGGTTTAGTTTAATTAAATACCCATCAAAGGCCAAACCGTGTGATTTTTTGTTGTACAGTGGAACCTTGAGTTACAAATTTAATTTCTACGGGTGAGCCTGTTCTCAAACCAAAACGTTTGCAAACCAAGGTATGGTTTCGAATTGAAATCAATGTAATTGCAATTAATCCATTCCAGCCACGTCATTTTTTTGAAGTGTAGCATGGAAGTCAGCCAACAGAATGCAACAGATTGTGTTCAACTTCGGAAATAGAACCCAACATTATATTTAATAAATGAAATATTCAAATAAACACAGGGGTCCTTGCCAAAAATGAACAGTAAAAACGACCCTCTAAGGATTTTAGCCACACTTCAAAAACAAAACGAATTGATTTATTCGTATTGGTTATTCAGATTGCAGGGCGACATTGTAATTAAGCACGTGCATATGATTTTTCGTCTCAATTCATACGAAACCATTGCAGCCAATTCAAGGCACACTGCAAACCGTGTTATAAAATGGAAAGCAAACCTAAACAAAAACCTCGATAAGGATACTTAGAAGCCTTTGATTAAAAAGAGTTAGCATTAAAGTAAGTGGGAGGATTCACTGTTGCAGAGTAAACAAAGCGCTGTGACGAGCTAATACCCCTCACTTCTGTTTTTGTAACCCGAAGACAAAGATGACAAATGGAACCGTGCCTTGACTCAAAGAATGAACTGCTGGTGGCATTTTACACGGACCTTTCCATTGCAAGCATCGCCACGGTACACATGGTTATAATAATAGACGAGATCATGTTCAATGGTTGCATTGATTCTGAAAAAAATCATGATGCAGTGACTATTTACCTGCATTGAAAGAAACTTAGGGCAAGTACTGAGCATCCATTAAAAGGTCAACTCCAAGGGTGTGTTTAGTTTTTTTCTACGGCTTTGGGGTTTCTAATACCTCCACAGAAGAGAATTGACAAGAACAGAGTGCAAGTGAGGCGTATGAGCAATAGGGCAAATCATACAGTCCACAATGACACTGGTATTTTTAAAAATATACAAACGTAACATTGTAATACTGACTATATTGCCTTCATGCTCACATTTACAACTTTGGACGATTTTAGAGACTTCAGTTAACCCGAAGCCAACACGGCCGAGAGCGACTGAACTGTGACGCAGCGTGCAAGGGTTGGCAGCTTGTAGTTTTCATGAGTGGTTCAGCTTGGCCTCTGATTTTGCTGCAATTCATAATCCTGGGAATAGCGACATAACGTCGCGAATGTAAAAACCAAACAAAAATGAGCTGCCAGAAGAAAAAAAATAAATTACAAGTTTGCTAGTTTTAAGATTAAGCGAGACCGAGGCAGCCGGTGGCCAATATTCTCACTCGTCTCTTTCTTTGTGGCAATCCGTTCCTTCCTTTACAACCATGCCATGTTTTTGTGGTTCAATAAAAATGTTTTGGGAACTTGAGTGGAAGCCGGAGGGGGAACTGGCCAACTCATCATAGGACGCCTGAGCCGAGATTAGAACCCAGTGCTTGTCGACTGCGGCTGGTCGCGTATATGAATGCAGACAACGGCAGACACTGCAACCACAGCTCCACCCTGCTGCCTACATGACTTCACTTTTTATGCGTAACATGGATTTCGAATTCGACCAACTGAAGGCAACAGAAAAAAAGGATTGCCACATTTTGCCACCTACATTATTTCCCATGTGTAAAATTGCTTTGGAATGACAACAACTTGGAAGTCAAATGTAGCCTCTCCCAGAACAGGCAGAATTGAGATCTATAAAATTCTGAATGTTCCCTGCTGCCCAAATTTGCGGCATTTCTCCTATAGGGTAATGTAGGTCACGTTTTCCTCAAACTCTGTCTCGAGGGTCTCACTATGAGGCTAGACTGGCTCAATCTATGAATGCCACTAAACACAGAGCTTGCACTACCTCATGGGGCACACGCATGCACTCTGACAGATGTTGAGCCAGGGAAGCCTCAGACACGTTAGCCTACTGCATCAATGTCTGGAACCGCCATTGTCGCTGTATCCCCAAACCGCAGCTCATAGACCCTGCCTCAGGCCAGAGCAGGCCTGTGATCTTGCGCAGACCCGGCTGACAAGTCTACCCTCCTTCCTCCATCAGCTGCTTGAGATCTCATTCACCCGAAGCTCTCGTATCACTTGCGTCTCCAGCTTGACAGCAGGCTTTTGCTGCCATCGTCCTTGCCGTCGCCATCTGCTCGCTGGGCCAAAGGAAAGAGACAGGAACGGCTGTGTGCATCTGCCAGTCAGCGAGCCGGTCTAGCAAAAGGCCGCGGTGTCCAAAAACACCGCGCCGTGCCACACATCCTGAACACGCTGTCACGGTGGCGTCCAGCGTGATTGATCGGCTCCATTTAGTTGGAGCAACCAAGTCTGGAGGAGGCCTGGTCATTCGTTGGCCTTTCGACTGCCCTCACTCAGGACTTCCCCGCTCGAAAAGTGCCAGCTGGCCCGGAGTCCTTACATGCTGATCTATTTTGGTGCTTCAACCCTTTCGCAAGCCTTAAATGACTGCCCGCATCATCTTGGGCGGTGATCGTTTTGATTTAACAAATGAACATTTTAGAAATGTTAAACGCAGCTCACAGAAGAGACAAGTGCTATTTCCTTGTTTTGTCCGCTGTAGAGCAAACGCAGCTATCTGCACACCACTAACATCTCGCGTGCTCTCAATGGTAGCTAAGCGATACGATCGATGTGAAACCGGCCCGTACTGCTCAGTGGATACGCGTCTTCAGTGTTGCCAAGTCATTTGAGGTCGACGTGATTTGTTGTCATAGATGTGACGTTAAGCCGAAACATTGCTTTCAAGCTTTAACCGTGGACCAAAAGAGGCAGACCTTTTAGTTCCCAGTCCACGATTGAGAGGAGAAATGGACTCGCAAGCTGAGTGGTTGTCGGGAAAGTTGCGTGTCCTCATACTTCAATATTTAAAAAGACCAGAGCTTTTTCTCTCTAACTTTCAGAGCATCCTTCCGGACACTTTGGACATTTTTTTTTTCCTTATAGAAGAACGCTCACCCCTCTCACTCACATCGTTTGTCCAGTTTCTGCTGTTAAAAGCTGCATGGCGGCCCGGTAGTGGTTAGCACGTCAGCTTCACAGTGCAGAGGTTCCGGGTTCATTCCAGCTCCGGCCTCCCTGTGTGGAGTTTGCATGTTCTCCCCGGGCCTGCGTGGGTTTTCTCTGGGTTCTCCGGTTCCTCCCACATTCCAAAAACATGCATGGCAGGCTGATGGGCACTGTAAATTGTCCCTAGGTATGAGTCTGGGCGTGGATGGTTGTTTGTCTCTGTGTGCCCTGCGATTGGCTGGCAAAGGGTGTCCCCCGCCTTGCCCTAGACGGCTGGGGTAGGCTCCAGGCCCCCCGCGACCCTAGTGAGGATAAGGCGGTTCTATACAGCAGATATTTTAATATAGATATTTTAATACATATATTTGTAATATACAGCAGATATTTTAATATAGATATTTTATACATATATTTGTATATATATTTAATATATATATATATATATATATATATATATATATATATATATATCACAGTATATACAGTATATGTATATATATATACTGTATATATATATACATATATATATATATGTCAGATGATTTAAAAAAATGACCGCTGCCTTGACAGACACTCAATTGTCATTGGATTGAGAATTTATTTTCATTGTATTTCCCCTATCCTTACCATAGCTGGAGCCCGCACCGCGGTGTGACAAGCAAAGCAAACTCTTTATCTGGCCGAGGAAGTTGGAACGTGTGTCTGTGAGCCGTCCAAGGACCACCACCATGGGAATATTTTACGCGAAGGCTTGGCTCGAAGGATTGTGGGAGTGCAGTGACAGTTGGGGGACTTTTCTCATGTGAAAACGACCCAGTCATGCCATAGAAAAACACAGCACTCCAAACAAAGAGCAACCGTGACCTGATAATAGGGCACTCGGAGTTTGATCATTTTAAAAAGTAGTGGCAGAGCCCACCCCTAACCTTTTTTTTTTTTTTTTTTTTTGCCTATGCTGTATTCCTCATGCAGTTAATTAAGAATTTTTTTTTCACGTCCAAATTCCCCTGAATATGAACCATGGCTGTTATACAAGCAGAAAGGTAATACGAGCTCGTATTTTTCTTCAGTGATGCTAACCATACTGCAAAGTAGTTTGAAGCGTGTCTCCAACAGTGACATCTCATCACAGCACAGTATAAAATGGTCCTGAAGTTGAATGAGACTCAAATAAAAGCAGGAGGGAATTAGTGCATGTGAGGCACATTTCCAGAAAGTGTTTATGTTCCTCTTAAAGCCTTTCTCTGGCAGAAGCGATTACATGAACGTCTCCTACTTATTTGTTTTCATCTGAACATTTGGCTGAGGGGTTTATCCATCTTGACAAGCACATAATATGGCTTTTGGTGCTGTGAGGGAGAAATGAGCAAGATTGGAGAAGAGAGAGAGAGAGAGAGACTGAGAGAGAGAGGGAGAATATGTGAATGTTAAAACAGAGGCTCCATGGTGTGGTTCTATCACTTTTCGTGCTCCTCTCGTCAACACCGTGCAAAGATGCGTTGAAAGATGGCAATAATCCCCTCCAAATGACATTAGTCCTCACTTTCCTCTTTGAGTAGGTGGAATGTATCCGAGCCAAATTAGTGAAGACACTCTAGGGTGTTGGGAGCAATGCGATAAACACAAAGTTCCCAATGTAATTTGATTAAGTCTAAAAAAAAGTATAAATATGGCATCGTTTCGGGATGCCATGCTAAGCCAATTAGGGGTCCTACAGTCACTGAATTTGGGCTCACGGGATACTTTCTCAGTCGTCAAAATGGCACTTTTCAACATTGACTTATGTTAACTTTGGTGCACACTTAAAAATGGGCCGGAAAGACTTCAAAGTCCTTGCAAGGCTCCCTTTCGTGGCCTAATCCTGATACTTGAACTACTAAACAGATATGTCAACCAGAATTTCGTTTTGCAGTTTGGTACCGAAGTAGAATAGAAATCATCTCGACCACTTGGCCATGACTTGAAATACAGTTAAAAAAAAAAAAAAAACACTGGCGACTTCTCCCTCCCAGCAACTCAACATTGCCGCAAGAGCACCAAAGTGCTCATTTCTTCTGGCTCAAATGAAGACGGTTCATGTATTCGAAATAATAGACCGCTGACTTCTTTTTTTTTTTTCCTTGTCCTTTCCTTTTACCGAGTTACCTGTCTGGTTTGCACCTACTGCATGTCTGACGCTGTTCTTGCAACAGGCCGCGCAGGTTTGTATGAGTGTTGCTTTGTGTGAGCTCATCCACTTCCCTCGCTGTGCAGACATGTTGGATAATTAGCCCCCTTATCAGCCAAGGGACACGGGCCATTGTCCTCTCTCCTGACAGGTCATGCAGCCCAGGACCAGCAGGAGCTAAGGAGCAAGGGAGGTGTTGTGATGATGAGGCCACACGAGGAGTGACAAGAGAGAGAGAAAGAGAGAGAGAGAGAGAGAGAGAGAGAAGAAGAAGAAGAAGCTGAAGGGAATGGCGCTCAGGAGGAAGGGAAAAGAGCCAAAAGATGGGATGGGGATTGGGGGGGCGGGGGGGGGGGGGGGGGGCAGACGGAGGAGAAGATGGAGAGATGGATCAGTTAAAAAGGGAGAGACAGTTAGGCCCCGCAAGGACAGAGCAGCTGCTCTGGCCTATCAGCTCGTCCATGAGATCTTGGCACTCATTAGCATAAATTCAAATGACAAATGTGGCTCACTTTGGCAAAGACTAATTAATTCACGGGGTGTTGAGGGGGGGGGGCTCACCAGAGTAAGAATTCAAATCATTCAATGCCACGGGCGTGAACAAGTGTTAAGAGAGATGATTTAGACCACTATTGTCTTTTGGAATTAGGACCGACCCCCTAAGATGACCGGATAATGTTTTCATTTCAGTATTTACGAAGTTCACAAATCCAGCGGTCAGTTGTGGGACACTTGTCGAACGGAACAGTGTTGCCCTGAAAACAATACTATCCCCCGTGCGGTGTGTCAAGGTGGCCAGTGTTATTTTATTGACTTGAGTTCAGTATTTCCTCACATGGAGACACACTCATGACTTCATGATTTAGAAGCGGAACAATAGGCTGGAAAAGATTGCTTTGCTCGACAGTGACAGCTCATGTGCGGCGGCAGGGATAGGATAAGTGCGCCCCCTTGTGTTTACAAATCCAAGCACTTGGGGGTTTTTTTTTCCCCCCACTGCTTCACAGTGATTTCATTTTGACCATTCATTGCAGACCAGTTGGTCACACGTGAGAAAAAAAAAGTCAGTAAAATTCTAATGTGCTATTTGTTCATAATTTAGTGTTAAATGTGTGTTTTGTCCTACAGTCACCAATTCTTAATTATTAATGTAAAACGTCAACCTTCAATGGTTTAAAAATCTGGAGCTCAATGTCAAAAACAGCACCCGAAATTGCCCGAAGATTTAATATTTAGTCATATTAAAGAAGCAAAGAATGATGAGCATTCTGATTGACTGCCTTTCATGAATTACATTTGTGGGAAGAGTCACAAAGCTCCTGATAGGTCTGTGTATCTCCTGCGCGACTACCGTAATGACCAGAATAAGATTAACCAGAAACCAGTCCAGGGTGGAACGTTGACAGGATGAGTAGCAAGGAAATTTCATGGGTGGATGACCGGAGAAGTCGCCAGAAAGTGCTACAAGTTACAGTAGGACAATACCCGAGTCCTCCTCCCAAACAGAGATGCAAAATCACTTTCTAGAAAATGCTTAGCATTGAAACAGAGACCATAATTTACGACGGCGGTCCAAATGGTCTCCATAGATCTCAAGACTCGGTTCCCTGACCCAACTTGTGTAAATCCCCTTTGTTTCCTCTTCGCAGTGAAGTTCCAACATCTGGCCCTCATCGAGTTCAGGTGCTCCTGGCAACTGTGTAGGAGTGCGCGTCGTCTCCATCTCTCGGCGCTCGCTTTGTCTACGTCTTTATGTCAGTCGCCTCATCTTTTTCCTGGTCCAAAAGCACATCACGGAAGGCCAGGTGCAACCGTTTGCAACAGCACCCCCCCCCCCCACTCCCACAACCGTTAAAGAGCTTAACCGTCGCCCGAGAGCCCTCCCTCCTAAACCAGGCTTTTCCCCGCACCATAATTACATCAAAACAGAACATGTTGTGCAGTGTGAGGAGTATTTTTACATCCCCATCCCGAGAGCCAGCTTTCGCTGCTTCTGTTTCCAAGGAACATCTTTCCGTGCCGTGCGTGTGTGTACAAGGACTAAAGAGGCAGCGGTTAGCAAGGAGTAGTGTGATTCTCCAGGTGGCGTGAGGAGGGGGGGCCTGCTGCCACCGACTATTACCAATTATCCCTGGACTCCTTTACGGCCTGAAAAACGCATTAGAACTCACTGGACGTATGCGGGGCGCTTCTGGTCTTGACAGCAGTGGACAGTTTAAGGGATTTGAAAGCAACGCCATAACCAACTGCTGCTTCGAAAGCCGCAACTATTATAGGGCCACTATTCATATCTTCTGGACAATTTCCACACAAAAACCGGTCTCTGTTCGAAAAAATACAGCGTGTTCCTTGTTGCGCGGATCACAAAATCATGCAAAGTTCCGAGCGCTGATGGGCAATTACACTGCAGGCAGAGTCATTTATTTATTTAAGACCAGCGCTGCCATGGCAATGACATTTGTCACGTTCATACCGGGCATGCTGTGATTGAGTATGGCGTCTAAATCGACACATTTGCCAAGAAAAGGCGCCTTTGGTTCTTTTGTCCCCCCCAAGCGGCAAGACTTCACCAACAAAGATGATTCGCATGAAAACATGAAGCATTGAGGAAATATTAAAAGGCTGAGTTTGCAGGTATGGACAAGAACTCTTTTCATTTGGGAATCACGCTAGACCACGGGTGTCAAAGTCGAAGCCCGGGGGCCAGATCTGGCCCGCCACATCATTTTATGTGGCCCGCGAAAGCAAATCAAGCGTGTCAAGTTCCGTGATGCTTGCTAAAGTCTAAAATGTGGCCCACGACAAAAACGAGTTTAACAGCCCTGCGCTAGACTGGGAAGAATTACAGACCTCATGCAAAAGCTTGAAAATGTGAGTTCCCTTCTCAAGGCACGCTCGAGGGGTAAAATTATAATACATACGTAGAGATATCATATTTTTATCATATTCTTAAATGATTAGGGCAGGACTGTGGATAGTGGATAGTTTGCATGTTCCGCATGGCCTTCCTCCGAGTACTTCCAAAAAGGTCTATGTTTGGTTGATTGAAGATCCATAGATCCCAGTGGGCATCTGATGTCACTTCAACATCAACACGAATTCGAAATCCAATTTTCAACATCAAATTGATGTTAAATTGATCTCACGTGCCCGCTGGGGTGTGACTGTGGGTGTGAATTGTTTGTCTATATGTGCCCTGCGATTGGATAGCGACCAGCCCAAGGTGTGCCCAAATTTAGCCGCGATGGGCTCCAATTAGGATAAGCAGTCAAGAAAATGAATGAATAATGACATTTATATTTTTTAAATAACATTACAGATGGATTATATTGGATAAACCAATATAATCTTGGATCCACATCAAGCTTTGTTGACTGAAACGTTTTTTACAGTTAACTTGGACTTGACATGTTGCGCCCCTCATATATATATATATATATATATATATATATATATATATATATATATATATATATATATATATGCACACACACATTAATATATATTCTGCTTCAAGCACAAATAATGCCAGACGACATAAAACATACTGAAGCACTCATTGGAAGTTCAATTCTGTCTAAATGTGTCACTTAAGGCAACGTCTATTGCAGACGTGCGGTCTCGAACAGAAACACGCTGTTGTATTTCAATCAAAGAACTTCTCCTGTTCTTGATGGTAGCACCTCAGCGGCATGCAAAATTACAAGCACTGTAAATATAATTCAGTTAAGTAAAAACAACAGCACATAATATTTTTTTTAAAAAAACACACACACACACACACAATTATGCAACCCATATATGTATATGCATATGTGTCGTATTATGGGACAGCACAGTTCAATTTTGTCGATGTGCTTCTTTTTGACATATTCCCCAAGGGTAAAACCCAGAATAAAACGAATTGTGGCCTTCGCAGACGAAGGTATGCTGCACTTTGGGGATATCCTGCTGAAAACATGCACACACACACATAGGAAGAGAGTCGAGGAATCGAGGGAGGGAATGGTTCCATGGCGATGCTGACTGTTTGGATTAGTCTATTTGCAATGGGCATCGTCTGCTATCACTCTGACATGGTGTTGCTCTTGCCTTTGGCATGCATCCATCCCTTCAGAATGACACCCTTGTACTCACACACACACACACACATTTTGCATTTAACTTGCCGTCCTCCGACCTCGCCGTTGTGTCTGACACAGCACCCATGATCCTTTGCCTGGCGGGCTGTGAGCTGTCAGACCGACGGGGATGAGGAGGCTGACATGTGACGCCGCCAGACGGGGATCAAATGTGTCATCGTCTTCCCAAACAAAGGAAGGAAGAAATGAGACATCCCTTTTCCAAACAGTGTGCAAACGTATCCTTGCCAAGTCAGTGTTTTTTCTACCTGTTTAATCACTTTCACCATTGACGTGTTTTTTTTTATATGCAAGTAATATTCAGGGGTCAACAGTGAACATGCTGAGCGAGAACATGCAAATTCCATGCAGCAAGGCCAGAACTGGGATCGAACCCATGACCTCTGCACTGCGAGGTTGACTTTGTGTGGTAAATTTGCACCGCCTCCTCGAGACATTTCAAGGATTCCTCAAGGATTTTTGCTAATAAACGTTGAAGTGTGAGGTTATCATGTCGAGGAAGTGTGACATCTGTGTTTTTTGAAGAGCTTTAAGTTAGCCAGTTGGTAGGAAGTGGCTGAGTTATGGCACCTTGTGTACAGTAATTCCACTGACTTTTTAAAAAAAATTTAATACAGTCAAACCTCGGTTTTCGTCCATAATCCGTTCCAGAAGGCTGTTTGAAAACTGAAATTGTTCGAAAACCGAAACCACGCTCTTTTTAAAATAAGAATGTTTCCTGAACACGTCTGCTCACAATGGAAAGCAACACGAGGAAGCGTCACTTCCTCGTGTAAGGAATACGAGAGGAGTCAAATGGTGTATTCAAGTGCTCTCAGTTTGTTCGAGAACTGAAATTTGTTCGTCATCCGAGGCATAAAAAACTCGAAATTTTGGTCGAAAACCGAATTGGTCGAGAACCGAGACGTTCGAAAACTGAGTTTTGACTGTGTAATGGACCGACAATGTTGCTTACTCACCGTAGCAAGCAATGAAATAAATTTTTCCATCGCGTTCATTTTTATTTAGTTTTAAATTCAAGTTCCACTCGAAATGTGTTATAATCAAACATAACACACGTACCATTGATTCCTTCCAAAAAAAAGTCATTTGAACAAATAAAGGCCTCCCCCTAAGTAGGCATCCTGCCATCTGCAGTTGAGTAAATAAATGCCCCCGGGCCACTATTTGCGGAAATCCAGCATACTTCAAAGTGTGGAGGTTCCAGTAGCGTAGTCCAATCTGTCCTATCGTGTCCAGGCCTCTGCTCTGCTCTGCGAGCAGACCACACATCCACACGTCAGCTCTTTATTGTTCCTTCCACTGTGGTAATGGAAACAGTCAATGTGGCATGGAGGAAAGGAAGCGCTGGCCAAGGAGCTGTGGGCCCCGGGCCCTGGATGGTCCCTGCACGGTTGGCATCTCATTACTCTCTTTTACTCAGACACAACCTGTCTCTCTCTTGCTGACACACACGCTCACACACACACACACACACACACACACACACATAGCCACACAGGCCATTATGAGGTAGGAAAACCGCACTGTAGTGAAAACACACATCGCCCCTGCATCCTTTCAAATGCGAGGAAATCCTGGACATGTCGAGCACATTTAGAAGCATACTTGAGGTTTGCGAGAAGTTGGGATCACCTCATCTGAGAGTAACACGATGCTGCTTATATTAAAAAGTGGAGGGGTGTCCATATGGAAGCCATTGCGGAGCCTGTGCGGACACATCCAAATCAAAGCAACTCCAGACTGGGCGCTAATGAGGGTGACCATGACGTTTTTTTACGTTGTTATCCTGGCTTAGGTAGGGGGTGGCGGGCTTCATCCGCACGCGCACAGGGGGTCCGGGGGTGGTATTTTTTACAGCCTAATCACATTTTATGCTCCTTTTGAATCATGAGTATCAGTTGGGTACAAGGTAACGTGGATTTGCCGGTTTTCTCTGCTCGATTTATTTTCCTGATATGTGTCACAGTAGCTGACAGCGCTAGCTCGCTGTGTTCACTATGGGAAAATTCAAACACGACAACATGTCAACAAACGATAGGCAAGTGTTTATTGCGCCATGTTCCACTTTCATACTTCCGAACTGTGGGAATGTAGCCGTCACGGCAATAATTGTGCGAGCGCTGGCTGCCCTCGATTGCTTTCAGGAGGTGTGTGTTTGTGCATCTGTGTGTTTACTTGCATACTCCTGCACTATCAGTCTTGCTCAGGTCCCCACCCGGCCATGTGGAGGTTTGCCTCCCCGTGTTGATGCAGCCTGTGTAATCAGGGTATTAATTATTAGCTGTTTGCTCTCCATCATCCGACTCCCCAGGGGCGGGGCACCGTGCCGGGGCTGCCAAGGCCTTGCCTCGCGTGTCTTATCCACTATAAATCTGCACGATTAACATCTATATCACCACCACGGCAGCTTAAAGCCAAGCACGGCTCTTAACACAATTACAATTGATTGAACTATAAAACGCAACGCGTGAAATTGTGTGCGAAAAGTGAGAGATGAAGATTAATGAATAGGGCTAATTCGGGTTCATACGTCACAGAAAAGCATTGCAATCCCAAGACAAATATGTCCTGAAAGGCAATGATTCTCAAAGTGTGGTACCGATATGCAACAAAAAAATAAAAAAAAATCCAATGCACAGTTCAGTTGCATTTGCACATGTTGTTAAAAATTTGTTTGGTTTTGAACGTTCATTTCTGTACTCTTTTATTCAACTTTTAAATGAATTCATTTTAACCAAAGCATTACTTTTTAAAATCACTTCCAACATTTAATTGATTTGTTTGATACGAATACCGTCTGAAAACATCGGCACCCATCCTTTCCAGGACTAGCATCGTTAAACCGTTAATCACTGTGCAAGCAAGTTTTCAGGTAACTTTATCCAAGAGGTGTTAAATGATTAACTACCTACATATCTTCACAATAAAACAGTCTTTAAACACTCTCTTGACTTTAAAGACGATTGTGGAGGACATAGTAAAAGTCGGTGGTCATAAAAACACTAACTTTGCTAACAAGCGTTGGCAAATATGGCAGCTGGCCAATCGGCGGCTAGTTAGCTGGCAGCTGGCCCAAATGGCTAACATTAGCGATCAACTACGCTCCTTTATTTCTCTTGTTCAGGATGGGCCTTCTTTTGGGAGAGAAAAACAACTGTATATTTAGATGTTACAGTCAGGCACAGAGAAAAACAAATATTTAAAAATGTTACTGACTAAAAATCCTTTCCAATTAAATTTTAAAAATTCCACTTAATTTGAATACACATTTAAGACCTCATGCTAGCTGTGTTAGCTGCTATGCTACTATGCTAACAGGTCAAAGAACAAAATTACCATAAAAAGAAAAGCTTTGATATTGACATTTTTAAAAATAAAATGACTAACAGGTTTGTGTTGGTTTGAGTGACAGACTCCATTATGGTTGAAGAAGAATATGAAAAATAGAAAAATTAGCTTGATTATGTCATTTCTGCTGAGTCACGTTGCTAGCAAAATATGGCTGTGATAAAACAAAAATGTCAATAATTCCAAGGACTGCATTCCAACAAAATCATCTAAAAATGTTAATTAATTTATTTGTTTATGTATTTATTTATTTTCATGTTATATGTGATAAGTAAGCAGGATGTCAACAGAGAGGGGGAAGAGCAAAACATCATTTTAGAGGGTTATTTTTGTTTATGATACAAATATATTATTCATTCATTCATTATTTTCCGAACCGCTTCATTCACTAGGGTTTCATGTCTTCGGGCAGTAGGCGGGGGACACCCTATTGGTTGCCAGCCAATCGCAGGCACACAGAGACGAACAACCATCCACGTGATAAGTAGCCTGCCAGCATGTTTTTGGATGTCAAACTCCACACAGGGAGAGATCGAACCCGGTACCTCTGCACTGTGAAACGACGTGCTAAACTGGGCTACCGGGCCGCCCTCAAATATATTATATCAGGCGGCCCGGTAGAAGCACGTCGACTTCACAGTGCAGAGGTACCGGGTTCGATAGCTCCGGCCTCCCTGTGTGGAGTTTGCATGTTCTCCCCGGGCCTGCGTGGGTTTCCGGGTACTGCTCATGGCAAGAACACTCCAGATGTTAGGTGTGAGTGTATGTTCTTTCTGTGTGCCCTGCGATGGCTGGCAACCGGTTCAGGGTGTCCCCGCCTACTGCCCGAAGACAGCTGGGATAGGCTCCAACCCCCCGCGAAAATAATCGGAAGATGAATTTATAATATATACCAAACAAGAAATGCAAGAGCATTCATCATTCATTCACGAACCGCTTCATCCTCACTATAGCCTTCCCAGCATCGGGCATAGGCGGGGGACACCATTGGTTAAATAATATTATTTGCCCAACGAATGCATGTTTTTGGAATTACCCACTCCACAAGAGGCCGGACATCGAACCCGGTTTCTGTGAAGCCGACGTGCTAACCACTTTGTGCAAGAGCATGTTTCTGTGATTTTTCCCACCCCCCTCTGTATTCGGTACACACAATTATATTTTATTTTCCAAAACATATGTACTCAGACTGTATATACAGCCCGAGGTCATTGAGTTCACTCATATAAAAAAAATAAAATAAAACAATGCGTCCCCTTGGGCATCGCTTAAATGGTGTGAGAAAAGATGTCTCACATTATCCGCGCGTCCTCGGGCAAGGCTGTGAATGAGACTCAACTCAACCTCATCCCAAGTGTGTCCTTTTCCCGCACCGCCAGTGGCGCATGGCCATCATTCACTGTACGCACGCCTGCTTGTGTTCATTTGTCTCCCTCCAATGCCACCGCCGGCATCGCCCCTTTCGGATGTACTTGTGAAATGAATTGTCTTAGCGAAAGTCACAGCATCTGGCAGTGATTGTGATGCCACAGGCTTTACGTACGAGGCTTGGTTGGTGTGTCACAAGGAAGGCAGGGGGCTGATTAACCCTGCTGGTCTTTCACAATTCACCCTCATATGCAGCCCCAAGGCTGTACTCATGTTCACATATGGATTTTGACTTTAACCTGAAATTCTTGAGGCTTTCATTTGGCTGCTATGCGCAGTTTATAATCGCAGGTGATTCACTGTAGAACAATTCCAGGGTTGAAAGCCATTTCGAAAAATCATTTATTGGCTGTCAGTCGTTGTCACGGTGACCGTCATGTTTCCCACGCCGTTCCAATTCAGAGGCAGTTTAGAAAATATATCCATCCATCCATCCATTTTCTGTTCCGCTTTATCCTAACAAGAGTCGCGGGGGATGCTGGAGCCTATCTCAGCCATCTTCGGGCATCTTCGGGGACACCCTGAACCGGTTGCCAGCCAATCGCAGGGCACACAGAGACGAACAACCATCCACGCTCATACTCACACCTAGGGACAATTTCGAGTGTTCAATCAGCCTGCCATGCTTGTTTTTGGAATGTGGGAGGAAACCGGAAAACCCGGAGAAAACCCACGCAGGCCCGGTGAGAACATGCAAACTCCACTCAGGAAGGTTGGAGCCAGAATTGAACCCATGACCTCTACTGTGCGGTTGATGCGCTAACCACCGGACCACCTTAGAAAATATAATTTCGGCAAAATCATTTATTGTCAATTGATTGGATGGAAAAATGGAAATGATTGCTATGATCAAAAATCAAATAAAATCCAATAACCCCAAACAGACGTTTTGTTGTTGTTGTTGTTGTTGTTGTTTTCTGGAACCATAACAGAGTCTTCTCAGAGGAGCAAAATTACACCATCCAGGATAAAGGCGAATGTCTATGGATTCAATGCAAAAAAACAAAACAAAAATGTTTGTTTTCATCTTCGGAATCAGGAAAATAAATCACTTGTACAGAGTCTGTTGTATTAATTAACAACTCCCAATATTCCCCTGTGGTTCCCAACTGCTTTGAAGATTCCTCCACAATAGAAGAAGAGACTTAACCATGTAAAGCACGAAGGGGGGGTTGAAATCCTGTGATTGGATCACAATGCCACATGTTGGCTGATTGCAAGCGCAGCAATTGTGTCGTAAAGAGAGAGAGAGAGAGAGAAAAAAAAAAAAGCCTCTCGGGAATCTGAAGAGGAAAATACTGCCAAACAGTGTTCACCGTGGACTAGTAAAAGGAGATTTTTCTTCTTCGCTTGAAGATAGCGAGATGTTCTAATCCTCTCTTCATTGTCAGAGTTATGTGAGACCGGCCGAGGATAATAATGTGTTTGATGGCGATGGAGGGGGGAAAAGGGAGGTTTGCCAAAGAGGCCTTCATCAGTTAATGGGGCCGGTTTTGATGCTGACAGTAAAATCTTGGCTATAGAGACACGCGCAGCGTTATCTAATTCAGCCGTTTTGAAAGATAATCTTGAAACGGAACGTAGAGGAACGGCAACATGAAGAACAAGAGAGACGTCTCAACGGCAAAGGTTTGATCTAGCCATAAACCACACGGAATTATCATCAAGCTAAAGCAGATTTGTGTCGAGGAGGCACGATCGTTTGGACAATGTTCTTCCCAGGATGCATCGCCTTGAGAGAGGTGTCAAAAGTAAACAAACTCAGCGGCGGATTTCGCAGCGGCAACGCTTGAAAAGCGGCTCCTATTGGTTGGGTAATCTTTGATCCACTGGATGACATGTTGCCTGAGGTAAACATTGCCCCGGCACAACAAGGAGCCAAAAAGAAAATGAGATCAAATTTCCTCAGCGAGCGTATGCGGGTTGCCTGCTTGCGAATGCCAACCTTTACTCCGGCGAAGGCGAAGAACAAAACAGGAACTTCGTAGGTATTTTAAGAATGGTATGCTAGTGCCAAACAACAACCAAGTAGAGTGGGAAATTCAAGAGCACTTTGAATCGGTGGGTGGGAAAGAGCGGCCCTCTTCCTGAACGACTCAGGAAGTGGGGTAAAATATGGAGAAGGATGTCACATAACGCTGACCTTTTGCTTCTCGCGGCCCAAACAAAACACGCCCGACGAAGAAGAGAGGATGAGCGCTGGCTTATGAGCGTGCCGTTGGAAGACGGCGCTGACGCAGCTACCAAACATAATTAATCACCAAAAAGTTGCAGCAAAACATCACAAAGACAATGACAGGCCGGGGTTGAGGAGCGGCAAGGAGAAGGAGGTTGCATCTGAAATGCGAGCTAAGAATAGGAGCGTCTGCGGTCGCGTGTACATATTGTGTGTTTTGTATGTGTGTGTGTCTACGTATATGCTTATCCTTTTCCCTCGAGGGTATCTTCGAGGCTCCTGGGCTGTGTTGGAGAGCGGAGACGCAGCCAAGGAGCCACGAGCCATCAGCAGCCAGGTCAGATTAGGTTGCTGTCGTTGGCCTTTGTGCTGATAAACACAGCAATGAGTGGCACCTCCCAAACCACCACTTCACCCGGGTCATCCCACACTTGTCAGTCCTCCGCCGGTCGGATAGGCTTTGACAGTTAAGTAAGAGATAAAAGGGGGAAAGTCAGGGGTTTGTGTGTGTGTGTGTGTGTGTTTTAGTTGAAGGGGTTTTGTAACAGATGAGGGTCACTGAATGAAGGGAAGAGCCCTCGGACAAAAGGGGAAGGGGAAATTGACTGGCACATTAGTTGGTGGCTCCCTATCAGCGGGTTTAATGAGAAGAGACAAGGGATGTCTTGGTTGTGGGGATGACCATAGGAACACGGATACGCAGGAGCAGGACACAGCTGTCCACACCAATTTGCTTTCCTTGTCTCAAAGACCCCCCCGCTCCCCGCACTCCCTCTCGCTCTGTTGTCTTGAAAGGAACATAGACTAGGACAATTCAACGTGGGGTTCTCGCTCCCTATATAGAGTTAGAAATGCATATATGCACATATTTGTGACCCAAAATGCACATATGAGCAGTCAGCCATTTTTTTTTTTTGTGGCGTACACAAATTTGAGATATGAACGCAAGATGATGGCAGCAAACTCAGCTCAACTCACTTCACAGAAAGCACTGTCAAACTAAACATAAAACAAATTGAATTACACATTTTGTTTTTCAAACAAGCATCAAATTCCTTCACTTAATCCGGTGACGAGGCAAATCTGTGTTGCGGTGTTATGGCCGTTGAAACAACGGATATTTGACAGTGGACATGTGACAGGCTGAAAGTATTGCTTATTGAAATGCTCATGACTGTCATCTAGGGATCATGGGTGAACCATCAACTAACACAACTGCGCATTTCCCTGTTTTGACTTTTCCAATTCCAAGTCATTTACCTTGCCAATGTGAGCTGTTTTTTGTTTTGTTTTGGGGGTTTTTTTTGGGGGGGGGGTTGTTTTTTGTGAAATCACACAATCAAAAAGCACCACTTCCAGAAATAAAAATGTCAAAACATTTGTTCTTTGCAAATATAAAACAATTTTCAAGAACAGGGATGAACAATTTAAATGTTGGATGGAACGCCCAATTTTTCACCAGTGCTACTGAAGTGCCACATAGGACCACGCACTTCCTTACCAGATGTATGACAAAAATTACCTTATGGCCAAAATACGTGCAGATGTTCAAAATACACTTTTGTAATGATTTATTTTTCATTATGCATTTCTCATAATCCAGTATAAACTATATCAACAATATAAAACTATACTTTTTTGCAGGTTTTTTTTTTCATTTTTCCCCCCCCATCTGCTCCATTCTTTGTGGAAAACCTATGTTTGATGTTAATCAGGATTTTTGAAGATTTTTTTTTTTAATTTGTAAATAAATAAACAAAAATTTCTGTCCATTAAACCAAAAGAGCATTTGTGGGGTCAAAAATGTTTGGTCCCTGACAGAGAGGCCTGGCTCAGAATCTCCGTTGTGGTTGATGTATTGGAACAGAAAAAGGTACCCTCCCCAAACTGCTCATACAAAGTCAGAAGCTGGTTGTCTGCGGATCACCAGTACAGAGCATATGGAATCATATCTGTGGTTTTGGAAGCCTTGTTAAAAATAACATGTTGGAAAAAAAAAATAAACATTCTTCCAAATCACTCCATCTTATTCATCTCATACTTTTGTTTCCCTGTGATTTTCTCGCAACCCAATTAGTATTTAATATAAAGCGCATCACCTTTCCACACTCATCACTGATGATTAGCCTTGCGGAATAAGCGTGACAGAGTAGTCTGCTCAAGAGATGTATTCAGTCTGTCAACAAGTATCATTTCAGGGAGGATGAGACCCATGTCAAACAAACACTGACTTTTCTCTTCAAACACCGGCGCATCTGTTAACACTCTTATTGAACTGGCAGCACAGGAGCGTAACCTAAGCCGACCCACCTCTCTTCGTCCCGTAAATGTGAAAATTGTGCGCTTAAGAAATATTAACGTCACATTCAATCAATCATTATTACCCAAGTGTGTGCGTGTTGGAAGGGGGGGGGGGGGGGGGGGGGGATCCTATTTAAGGTGTAGCGGCATTAGCAATTTTTAGCTTTGGATGTACCACTTCTAAAGTGTGCCTAACAAAAAAGAATCTTTTATTGCTTGTCAAAATATTTTGCTTGTTTTGCTCTGAGGAAATGTTTTCAATTCGGTTCACTTTGGCTCAATGGGTGACATCGTGCACATTGGAAAAGCCATTGTCTCCACCTATCGGCAGTGATAAGAAACTACACCTGGAAATCTTGACAGTCCTCTGAAAGGCAAATTGAGTCTGCTGGCCTAAAAAAAAAACAGACGAAAGCAGAGGTGGCAAAAGAACAGATACTTAAAAAAAATGCATGAAAATAAAAATATTCATTCAGTGTTGTAAGTAGGTAAAAATGTATCAAAATAATCTCGTAGTTAACAGCAATAAAATGCCCAAGTATTTGTTGTCATATATGGTGAGTAATTAAAAAATAAATACATAAAAATCACGAGAAAAATAAATACCCAAGTAAATTACAGTTACATGTAGAAAATCTACAGGAAGAAAATATTTATACTCTTACTTGTCACAATTGGCGTACAAAGAATAGGTGAAAATCAGATGATTCTGGAAGGAGTCTGAGTGTCATAAAATTACGACTGTAATTAAAAATGTTGCTTTTCATTTCCTTTTTTTTTTATGTTCTCATTTGTCTATGATCACAAATTGACTTCATACGCAGCTTGTTATTCACTCTCATCTTTTGTGCGTTGTGCCTGACTTGCATTATCTCCTCCTGTATGGAAATGTTTCAGAGCAGTCACACAAATGTACACATTCGTTTTGATAAACAGTCATTAAAGGATGGGAGAGAAACATTTTAATAAAACAGTTTGCATATCTTTGTTAAGTCTGGAGTAAATACAAACAAAATAACCATTACAATATTCAATATAGCTCCGGTTTCCTCCCACATTCCAAAAACATGCATGGCAGGCTGATTGATCACTCTAAATTGTCCCTAGGTGTGAGTGTGAGCGTGGATGGTTGTTCGTCTCTGTGTGCCCTGCGATTGGCTGGCAACCAATTCAGGGTGTCCCCCGCCTACTGCCCGAAGACTGCTGGGATAGGCTCCAGCACCCCCCGCGACCCTAGTGAGGATGAAGCGGTTCGGAAAATGAATGAATGAATGAATATTCAATATACAACCCGAAAAGGAAATGTATGTTGTCGCTGTACATTTTTATATACAGGGTATGATTGTATTTAAGCCGATTCCAGTCTGAAGATGTTTTTCGGTGTTATACGACTTAATTAAAATCCAGCGGGGGGCAACCGAAGACAAGTTAATCAAACGATGTAAGTATAGACATCACCATGACAACAAAACACAGCATAGCCTCCAAGATTGATGCAGAGCCTTTCAACTCTGCCGCTGTGTTCCGCTGCAGTTAATCAAGATATAAAAGACTGTCAGTAACAAATATAGTGCTGTAAAATATCTCAGGAAAGTTGAGGAGATGATTATAAGTTGAGGTCTACATGTATATTTTGATTATACTGTGTAGTTATGAGCAGTGAAGTAAGTTTTTGTAATGAGGAATGAATGTTTCTTATATGTTTGACTCCACAAGAAAACTTATACACACACGCACACACACAATACAAAATCTGTTTTGTGTTTCTTAAAAGAAAAAGCAAGTTTGTGATCATTTGCCATTGGGATGTGATGTGATCCCGCCCACCAACATTCGTTCACTAACTCCTGAGGAAGTACGATATTTTGGTCCCAAATAAAAAGGTCCTGACTCTTTTGTTTGAGGATGTGAGGCTTTGTTATCACTTAAGTGTGAAAATATTGATTTTTTTCCCTTTTTTTTTTTTTTATTGTATTTTATTTTTTGAAATCAAGGAACATGACGATACATACAATCAGATTTCTCTTCACACTTTATGGAAAATACACAGACTGGATGGGAACACAAAGGTTAAATTGTGAGGGATGATGGCGTCCCTGAGAGTGCTAGTGGGTGTGTGTCTGTGTGTGCGCACAGATGTGCTATATGGTCTCCACGTAATTGGCAGGGAACAAGCCTTGGCGTCCATCTTTGCTCCACCCCCTCCACCAAGCTTTATCCACCGTTTCCACGTCCCGGATGATGTCACCAGGTTCAAAGGAGATCTCAGATGCGTCCTCTATGGGAACCGCAAGATAATATGCTGTGAGAACCCGCTAATCACACAGTCATTACGGTAAGTGGAGGCACTTTATGTGCTCAAGGGAGATTATCCCCTAAGTGGCATTTTACCTGCTTGGTAGTCGTACAGCGCTCTGACGCATAGAAGTTGCTCAGCTAATAGCTTGAGTGGAGAGGGAAAGAAAAATCACATTGCAATTAGAAATATAAATCGATCAAATAAATAACCCTTGAAATCAAATTCATAAGTGAATTTTATTTTTATATTGGTGCCTTGAAAAACAAATTTAATTCATTCCGTGAACATGCTAAGAACTCACAATGCCTGTATTTTACAGTAAATCATCTTTCCCCATTAGAATGAATAGGAATGCCATTAATCTGTCCCAGCCTCCTACCCATTGCTATCTGTGGCTACAGTGGCAGATATTTTTTTTAATCCAGTACAGTATATTCTTTATCTACAGTTCAGTTGTATTTAACTTGAAACTGTTTATGTTCATTTTTTTTTTTGTCGGTGCGTCTTGATGTCAATATATTTTGATTGAATGGTGATCAAGTGCATTTTTTTTCCTATTTTGAAGCACAGTTTTCATGTAGAAACTGTGCGGGATCTTTCAATGGCTGAGAATAACATTAAATATAACATCTGCCATGTTTTCGAACACTTGCCGTGGTACACTTGGTGTACTAGCCTACTGTGTTTTAATGTGGGGTGTGATGGAGAGTCAAGTATTTTTTGAGGTGGTACCGAGGTGTAAAAAGTTTGAGAAGCATTGCGCTTTGTTAATCACGCAGGTCAGGTGACACAGCGAGGAAAATGAAGGGGAGGCTCGGTGTTGATTTGATGGTTGGATCAGGGCAGGGAATATGAGGGCTGCTCAGTTCAGCCTAATAAAGAAAAATAATAAAAAAGAAATAGAGCTCCATATGAAAACCAAGTTTAACTATGGAAACCAATTCAAAACACCATCCAACAGAACCTCAGAAGTGTAAAAAGAAAATATGAAACATACAGTTCATGAGAACAATAAGAGACATGTTTTGTTTTTTTAAGGGGAAATGCAAATTATAGTGATTTTATTGTTGATAAAAGTCCTTTGCAAATGCATACCAATGATACTATAGGTGCAAACTACAGTATTTTCCGTATAGCAGAAAATATGATTGATGGTTCACCCCCCCCCCCCCCCCAGCCCACCACCACCTTCCTTTCTGTTTAGTACTTAATCTTTGTCTCCATGATTTCTCACATAGAAGCAGCAGTTTGAAAAGAGCATTTGCTGCCATCTACAGGATCAATGTGAAACTCATCACAAATGATCAAGATGAACTTTTGCAACCAGTTTCACGGGTCTGAAAAAGCCCCACACACAGGTCGAAAATGGAAGGACTGATGGCTTCAGAGCCTCTGGTTTGGGATTTGTGAATGTGTTTTTGTATGGACAACATTTGTATTTATTTATTCTTTTAATGTCATGTGTGGGAGGATTGATCAATTATCTGGTAATCAATAATCAGTGTATTACCTTTTGCCCATTTTCTGACGTCTCCTTCTCTTCGTCGATGCCATCGCTCTCTGCGGCGTTGTGAAGGTCATAACACCCGCTCAGCTCCGGTGAGCTGATTTCGGCATCGGACGGGCTCAAAGATCTCCCTGAAGAACAACAGCCGAGGAATCACTGCTGACATTTAAAGTTGCGCAAATGATGTTTTGTGTCGTAGTGGACTTCAAACAAACCGATGCCGTTCTCTTCTTCTCCATGCGCGAATCCGTTCGTTGGCAGGACCGCCGTCTCAAGCTTGACGGTTTGACAAATGTGGTCCTCATCTGAAATGATGATTTGACCTTCATCTTTTTATGAAGTCATTCCTTGTTTGGCATCAGAACACTGAGAATGTTTGTGACAAAAGTGAAGCAAAAGTACCTGTCAGCTCAGACTTTTTGTCTTTTCCCGAAAAATCGGCGCTTTCGTCTGGGCTCCGGATGTCCTCAAATTGGTCTTTGTGCTCTTGATCGTCATCGACCTCCTCTTCATCGTCGCACACCTTCTCAGTTTTTTCTTCTGCTGCACGCTCACCATCTTGCTCCGATTCCTCTTGGTCCTCCTGCTGCACCATCTGCTCTTCCTGGGCCGGCTCCTCAGTGGATTCACAAGGCTGCTGTTGTACATCAGCTTCCTCCCCTTTGTCTTCTTGCGCCTCGTTCTTCTCCTCCGCACCTTCTTCCTCCGTTTCATTCACCGCCGCATCTTCTAGCAACTCCTTCTCCTCGACGTCGTCCTCCTCCTCCTCCTCCTCCTCCTCCTCCTCCTCCTCGTCTACTTCCAGCAGGACGGCTTGCGCTTTGTAGCCGGTGTCGGTACGCACAAACATGGTGGTGTGGAGGTCTGTTGATGGAGAAACATTGTGGCACAAAATGAACATTCATACGGACGGTATGTAAAAGTCGAGTGCGCCTTTTAAGTTTAAGATGGCGTCACAGTGAAGCTTGAAATGCCTTTTTCTTTCTTTTTCTTTTTTTTAAATTATGCCTGGCCTGTAGCAATATGGCTGTGTGTAGCAGAGCTTTGATCCAGTCTGTTGGCAGTGCTCACTGTCTGGAATGTTGCGGATTTGACTTTGGCACGAGCATCCGTGTAACTTCAGTCTTTCATTTTTGAAAGATGAAAATAGATGACATGATTCTTTTGGGCTAAGTAATGAGCCCAAGGAGTGACTTGAAAAAGTGCCACTTGTGGTGATTATTTTTCAAAGTTCATTTTGACGAACCTTCACCTTACCAGTGTTAAATTGCGGGATCTCAGGGATAGGAGATGATGGAGGCTGTGGAGGTGGACCTTCGAAGTCAAAAGTGGAAGGCTCTGGCTCGACCGGCGTATTCGGGGGTGAGGATGGCGGAACCCTGGGGAGTGACTCAGTAGGAATGCTCGTTTCCGTGCCAAAGAATAAGGAGGCGTCCAGATTAATGGAGGCCGGCGGCGCAGAGGGCTCTGTGGGTGACGGAGCTTTGGTCTCAGCAACGGGTTGCTGGTTAGCGGGGGGCACTACAGGCACTGGCGCCGAGGTCGAAGGGGCATTCCGAAGTGGGGACGTGGGCGGTGACACGGTGGAGACTTTGGTCCTGGTGGGAGAGGTGAGAGGACGGAAAACGGGGCACGTGGGAGGAGATGCGGCGCGGGTGGGGGAGGGAGGGGCCCGAGAGAAGGGGGAAAAAAGGGGAGAACTGAGCGGGGAGGTTGGCGTGCTGGCTTGTGCTTTAGAGAAGATGAAAGCGGTGTCGGTCAGGCTGCGCTGGTATCGTCGGAATGGCTTGCCTGAGGTAAACAGAAAGGTTGACATGGTAAAGTGGCAGCTTACGATCCGAAAATGGTGAGTCACCAACTATTCGTGCCACACTCATCTGAACACCTCAGCAGCGGAGTGCAGTCACACCATAGACGCATATGACATATTGCCACCAAGAATGGGAAACAAACTTTTGTTTCACAAATGTGTGTGTGTGTGTGTGTGCGTATGCAGCGTGGCTTTCGTCCACAGCACCTTCCCTCGGTTCGCGTAAAGAGAAGGTGAAAGCGCTGAAAAGCGCTCCCCAATAACAACAGTCTCTGTTTCTTCAACCAATAAGGAAAGAAAAAACATTCTCACCAAGTTCAAAAAATGAATCATCATTTCGGGACGATAAAAATAAGACACACATGCTATCTGCTACTTCAGATGTCCACATGCTAATGTGTGAAAATGGTCAGGATACAGGATGCATTTTTGGGGGTGAATTCTATTTTAAATTTTAAACTGGAATGTTTTTCTTTTTGTAAAGTAGCAAAATGTTTGTTTTTATATACAGTAAACATTCCCATCCCCGGAATTCTATGGAAAGGAATATCCTTCACCCGTAATAAAACCATGCATTAACATTTTGACTACGATATTACATGTTACCGGAACTACGTAAGCGGAAATTCCACTAGCCGTAACCCGGATGGAGACGTCAAGCCGGGGTAGCTTAAATACACGCAACGCTCCACCCGATACGCGGAAAGACACCAACGGAGACACCTTTTCACGTCGCATTTTTTGATAATCAGATTCGAAACGACGACGTGTAAGTGAGTTTTTATTGGCGTGCGTTTTACTGTAATTGCGAACGATTTCTAACTTTATTCACTTACGTCCTGTTGCTCGCGGCACTAGCGTAAAAAAGCAACGCCCACTCAACACAACTGGAGAGAGATGGAAGAAACGTGTTTGCTTCGCCGTTTATGTCATCGAATTCGAAACGACTTTTTGTGTCAGTGACTTTTTATTGGCGTGCGTTTTACTGTAATTGCGAACGATTTTAACTTTATTTACTTTCGTCCTGTAGATCATGGCATGGAAACGAGGAAGAACCCAACAAACAAAACAACCCAAATAGACTCATTTTTCCCAAGACTGAAAAAAATCAACATTAAAATACTGTACATACTATACTGTGTTGTGGTTTTTTAAATCTACACCTTTACTGTATACTGTACTGGTGTTTTTGTTATATAAACAGTTTTTGGACAGTATATTTTTGCATTTTATTGCTTGTGTTGTTACACATGCAGTTTTCAACATACTTGCAGGTTCATAAAGGACATGTACCATGCTCATTTCCCAAAAGAGGAATTTCTGTTATAAGGACAGGTTGGACAGCGCAAACATGAGTCCGTACTAGAGAATATTTACTGTATATATATACAGTCAAACCTCGGTTTTCGTCCATAATCCGTTCCAGAAGGCTGTTCGGAAACCGAAATTGTCCGAAAAACCGAAACCACGCTCTTTTTAAAATAAAAATGTTTACTGAACACGTCTGCTCACAATGGAAAGCAACACGAGGAAGCGTCACTTCCTCGTGTAAGGAAGGCGAGAGGAGTCAAATGGTGCATTCAAGTGCGCTCAGTTTGTCCGAGAACCGAAATTTGTTCGTCTTCCGAGGCATAAAAAACTCGAAATTTTTGGTCGAAAACTGAATTGGACGAGAACCGAGACGTTCGGGGTTGTTTTGCATATTAATCCTTTATCACCATTTTTGAATGTGTGTTAAATGCAAACCAAGCATATTCATTTTTGCTACAGAAATGAGCAATGTCGATAGACTGTCCTCAACATGTGCTGCCCTTCGGCTGCTGACACTGTGTCCTGCAAAAGTGGCTCAAAAAAAAAAAAAAAAAAAAAAAAAAGAATTGGAGCTCCCCGTCCTAGCACCTTTTCCTCAGCAATGACTTTTCAATGGATACTGTGATTGGCGTGTACATACCAGCACGCGAAGATCCCGGGCTTGTTGGACTTTGCGATGACGATGACGACAGCTGTCTGAAGAACTCCCGAGGGTTCATAGAGCGCTGGGACACTAACACCGCTGCCTCCTACAAATACATCCGATGTCACTGATTGCCGAAATTGACCGGTTCATCCGTTGACGCTGAAGGTGAATCAGCTGTTGACTTACTGCAGCCTTCTCGATGGACTCACTCCTTCTCAGATGAGCCCTCATGTCGTCCTCATGCTCTCTCTGCTGTTGTTCCTGTTTGCACAGACACAGATTTAAACTATTCAGTCTTATGTACAAGACGTCCTCATTTTACCGTATTTAACCCTGGAGAACCCAAGAACCCTTTTCTTCTTTGGAAAATGATGAATTTTACATTAAATGACTGCTATATGATCACTGAACACCAAAATATATGTTGCTTCAAATATTTTATGCTTTCATCCTAATTTAGGATTCGGGCTGAATTTGACCCTTTGGGATTTAAGGGTAGCATTTGAGTAGCAGAATTTATAAGGGCCAAATTTGACCCCTTGGGTTCTCCAGGGTTAAGGTCACACCTACAGCGGATTCCGATATTCAAGCTGTTATAACAAAATGTGTTTTTAGGGAGGTTTCCAATATTTCCTTGAAAATGTTTAATTAATAGAATACAGAAAGAAAATTGAAACCCCGTGCTACTCACCCATCTAAATTTCTCCTTTCTGCGCAGTTCTTCCTCTTGCTCTGCCCGCTTTCGCCTGCATGACAGTAAACGTACATGACAAACGGTTCAACATTTAAAGTGTCCACAGTCACACAGCGGTCGCACAGACAAAAGGGGAAAAAAAATCGTCCACTAGGCGCCGCAATGCGAGGAGGCCGGCAGGCCTTCTTTTCACCTTTGCTCCTCTATCAGCCGTAGTTTCTCATTCATTTTTCGATCTCTCTCTTCTGATTCTTTCCGTTCCTTCAAAACTCGTTCTCGTTCCAGCTGCCGTCTCTCATCAACAGCTCGTCTCCTCTCCTCTTCCCTCCTTAGTTCTTCTTCCCGCTGACAAAATGAAGGAGAAGACTATATGGGCTACTTATGTGACAACAAATCCAGCGATGAGCGGTGGCTAAGTCAAGAAAATAGGAGGAAAAAGAGCTTTTCAAATACCTCTGCGCGTGCCCAAAAAGAGTCTCTGTTGATGAGTCGCATCTCCATGGCAGCATTGGTCTTCCTATAGTTTGTACCCTTGAGAGTAACGATAAAGACTTCAGACCATATGCAATATCTACATCGCATGACATTAGATACATCATCATGAAAGAGCTTTATCAAAAAAATAAATAAAATCTTGCCTATCCAAAAAAAACTCTTAATTGGGCAATATTGGCCGTCATGACCTGTAAACTATTTTCAAATGTGTTGAAAGAATCTAGGCAAAAAAACATCAATAGAAAGTGAGTTACAAAGTAAGTCTCTGCCACCATCTAGTGGTCATGAGGAGGACTGCTAGCTACTCACAACTATGTCCTCCCTTTCTGAGAACCTGGAGCTCTTCTTGGCCCACTGAGGATGAGCTTGAGTCTTGCTGAGCTCGGCTCTTACTTCTCCTCTGTCACGTCATCCGCTTTGTGAGCACTAATGAAGGCGTGCGCCTCCTACACGTGAGAATAGAGGGCAAGCAATTAGGGTGTGACAAATGCGCATGTAATGTGACATAGGATCGCGGCTCATGCGCGCACACCAAAGTCCCATCACACCAGAGC
The DNA here is from genome assembly GCA_018466805.1 of Hippocampus abdominalis. NCBI lineage: Eukaryota > Metazoa > Chordata > Actinopteri > Syngnathiformes > Syngnathidae > Hippocampus > Hippocampus abdominalis. Next base: position 5,784,341 of record CM031698.1, on the reverse strand, counting down.
ACAAAAGAGGCCTTTGGTGGTTTTCACTTGGACCAATCTAAAGTTATGCGAACTCGGAGCCAAACTGTTGTGCAACTAAGGATGGAGGGAAAGGGAAAATAAAGTCTCCCTCGACTGTGAGGATGTGGATGTTTACAGACAGTAAAGACAAAGATATCACATGATTCATACGGGACTTAACTATTGTGTCTGTTCGCTTTTGTTCACAAACTTGACAATAATAACCAATTTGAGCCGTGGTACTCACTCCTTTTACTCCAAGTAAGGAAAAATATCAGCATAGAATTGTACTTACAAAACAGAGAGGCCTAGCGTTCATCAAACATGAGGCAGCGCTTTTAATCCCCAAGATATATATTTATTATCGTAAGCCACTCATTACTGTTTACAACGTTTGCTGTTCGTCTATGTCAAACTCATTTTTGTCGCGGGCCATATTTTAGTTACCGTTTCCCTTGGAGGGCCGTCATGACTGAAACCATATAAAAAAAAGTCAATAATAACGGTTTATTCAACTTTTGTTTAAGTTCGTGTAATGAGGGGTTTGCTCACAAGAAAATGCGTACAATATGTCTCTTATTTATTACATATGAGAATTTTAAATTTTGGGAGAGATTTTAGTAAGCATCATGGTTGTTGACGTGTTTGATTTGCCTTTGCGGGCCGTATGAAATGATGTGGCGGACCAGATCTGGCCCCCGGGCCTTGAGTTGGACACCTTGGTCTATGTCTACCCTGCGATTGGCTGCCAACCGGTTCAGGGCGTACCCTGCCAACTGCCAGCAGGCCGGCGACCCTTGTGAGGATCAGCCGATTGGAAAATGGATGGATGGATGGATATTTCGGGCAGCAAGGTGGAGTTTTCTCACAGTTCTGAGGATCAGGCGTTCCACTACTAGTTCAGCGGGAAGCTTTTTCACGCATTCCAGAAACATGTCTGATCACTGGAAGACTCTATATCACCCCTAGGTGTGACTAGGGGTGCTCTGCGACTGGCTTGACAACCAATCCAGATCGTACCCCGGCTCTCGAATAGCTCACTAATAAGAACGAGCATGATTGACAAGGGAAACATTTGTGTTCATTGGCAAATTTATTTCTTGACCTGCCAGCCACCACTTGAAAACCAGCCAGGTAGTTTTGCATGTCACAAACCAACAAACTAAACAATTGGCAATAAAACTACACACGAGTCCGTCAAATGAAGCTCCAAAGAAGCAATAAGGGACAATCGAGTTGACTCGTCAAAGTGCTTCCAGCTTCAGGCTTGCTCCTTATTTACAATACTTGCACTTTCCTTTGTTGAGTACAAAATCGCCTGTCGCACCTTGTAAACCTGGTGGCCTCGTCCCAAAAGTGCGATAATGTGGCGATAATAAAGTCAAAGACAAATGTTACGAAAACATTCAACTCGTCCCATGTACTCATTTGCTGTTTCTTTAGCCTTTTTGTATCTACCTTGTCATCTGCAATCATTGTGCCTGGCCTTGTGTGCGTTATTTGAGTTGAAACGCGTAACAATGGAAACATCTGCACCCTATTCACAAGTTAGCTTTCACTGCAGCAAAGTATGGAACACACCCAGGACTCGCCTTGACACAACCCCCCGTTTTGGCTAGCTGAGACACGCAGTCTTCAAAGAAAGAAAGGAAGATGGAAAAAAAAAAGATTCAGATGGAATGAAACTTTAAAACTCCTTCACAACCTCATCGTAAAAATATATGTCCAGAATATTTGGTGCAGAATACACGATTTGTACATTTTCGAACTGAGAATTTAGTTGGATTGTTGATTGACTGAAATTCAGAATACATAACTGTCGGAAGTAGTGTTATGGCTGAATTATCATTAGAAAAAATGTTTAATTTAGTACATTCGTCAGTCAGTCATGCAAAACTAAACGGTAAATTATTCCGTTTATTGAAGTCAGACGTACAATGCGGAAACGTTAGCATATCATAGCCCATGAGAGGTCCTTTTTCGTGAACATCAACACAAAAACTGGAAAAGAAGGCCCAGCCTCAACATTGTAGGCTCACCTGATACTTATTTTTGACATAACCACACGCATTAGCATTTTGGCAATGTCTAACTTCTTTTTACACTTGTAGGAAACAAGTCACGAGTCATAAAATGTTCCTTACCACATTGCCTATACAATCAATAAAGCTTTTATCATGGCCTGAATTTGAACCGAGAAGCATTCACATTATATCCTGTGGGAAAAATAACCACCACCTCAGATTATAGTCATGGCAGTGACACAATGTATGGGAAAAGGTCAAAAGTTATAATTCCCAAACTGTGCAATGAAATATGTCCACATTTGTAAATCATTTGTATCAGTCTTCCATGCGCACTCTTCTCAACAAAAGACGTTTGGGGGGGTGTCAGACGGAGGCTCACAGTGGTCCAGACTTGACAAAAACAACAACAAACATTCCACAGAGTCGACTTGGTGATTCCTTTGTAATGGAAACTCCTCAATTTTCGGGGTCAACCGCCTTCACGACTAAACAAACACTGATCAAGACGCACAGATACATGGGAGACGCTATGCTATAGCAACTATAGGGCTGCTGGTCCCTTCGGATGCGCCTGCCTCATGACGGCGCTTGCTCCTCGCCGTCCTGTCACTACTGGCCTTCTCGGTGAGGAGGAGAAACAATAAATCTTTTCGCACCAAGGCTAGCCTAAAGTTTCTTCTGGTATCACTAGTGGCCACATACCACCGACAAAGGAATCAGACAGGAAGTGCAGTCGACACAGGAAACTTACTAAACAATACCCAGTCGACTTGAGTGTGTAAATATAGAAGAACAAAGCCTAAAAAAATGTCTCTCCTTGGAGGGAATTTGGGGGAAATGAGCGCAGTTTGGTGCATTTGCAAAGCTTCTAAAACACAAAGTAAGACACAAACCTACTAAATTGGTTTGATGGTCACCGTCAAAAATATTTATAAATTAAGAGCAATTTACTCTACTGAACCTTGAAGAAGTGTTTGATGGCTGGAATGTGTCTGGCACATTCCGTCCGGCGGTATTCTTCCACATGTTCACCAACCTGTAGACAAACGCAGGATTCAAACACTTACGTTCATTCCAAACCATTACGAGCTTACTGTCAAACTTAAGATAAAACAAAGACAATTACAGCTACATTTAAAGCAACCATGTCACTTTGACTGTCTGCTAGCATAAGGCTAACACATATTGCAAAATGCCAAAGATGTTGCAACAAATGGCATATTTGCGGCTGTGCTGTTATGCTTTCAGGATTCCAAATTGTACAAAAACACATATAAACAACTATACTCAGCGGCATATATTCTTTTTCCTCAGCGAAAAACAAGTAATGCAGAAGGACTGTCGCACTTATTTGTGAAGCTCGTCATCAGCACAGAGGCTTGAACGAATTAATGGCATTTCTATTCATTTCAATGGGGAATGATGACTTGAGATGCAATATTTTGAGTTGCAAGCATGGTCACAGAACAAATTGAACTCTTAAGTCAAGGCGTCACTGTATACGAGGGATTTGCTGTCTTGTGCAAAGTAGCCAAATAAGGTCGCCTAAATATTAGATCATAAGTATGATGCTGTATAATTGCACACCGCAATTAAAGACATTTGTCGTTAAATGAATACCTCCTGACGCTCAATCATCAGAATAATTTATTTTCTGGACTATACGTGTGTGTTGTGAAAATTGGAATCCGAATACCGATGAGGGAAAAACACCACATCCCAGTTTTGTGAGTGTATTATGTAATTTAGTTTTTTACCCAGGCGATCATAGCAATGCGGGGGCCTCCTGTGTCTGCACTTCCCACTCTGCACAGTCCATATTGTGGCTTGGATGCATGGAACTTGCTGGCCAACTCTGCAACACCGCCCACTTTCACACAAAAAAAAATAAAAATAGCCGGACATTTGTAATACATGCGGGCACAAGAACTCTTCCAAAACCAAAGCGGCTTAGGAATTCGAAATGTGTATTTCTGACTTATTTAGATACGACTTACCCCCTGAGTCAGCTAGTTTGAGCTTGTTGGTGAGGCCTTCATAAACAAATAAAGCCCTGTGGACACACAGACACACAAGAGGTCAGAATATGTCACAAGGACATGCCAAACACATCCGTTGTGTTGACATTGAAATGAGAGAATCTTGACGGCTTGAAAATGATCAGCGTCATCACGCGTCGCCGTCACATCCGAAAATAAAGTACACGGATGCAACACGTGCTTTGTCTGTTACACACGGATTTTGCTCAACGCGTGGTTATTGTGGAGCATCGCAAAGCGTCCGGTAAATGCACGGGTGAAAAAAGTTGCGTAAAAAAATGTATTGAACCCATTTTTGGCGGTGAACACAGATACTTGGCAGAAGTATAGCCATCTCTCATCATCTTTGCTTTGATGACTGCTCAGAGTGACATTTCGATAGCTGAGAAGCTGATCAGAGTAAAAAAGCAGGTTGGGACATTTTGCAAGTAATAACGTGTTTGGACCACGTCCACACTCAGAGATGAGACGCACCTAAGCATTAAAATGTATAAAAGCAGTCAAAACTGTTTTTTGGCGAGGATTGTAATGCTCTTTCCAAATATGTGTTCAGCTAGACATCACCACATTGGCACGCACGCGCTCGGACAAGGACGCGTTCATCCAAACCCGACTTATTTGGTTAAAGCAGAAAAATGAGCTGTCAAACCCCCGAACACAACTCTACCTGTGTTTGTACCAATGTGCATTCAGGAGGTATGTCTCGTGTAGTGAGAGTATAAATATATCAATGTGGCGCATTAATCCTGAGCTGTTTGGAATGTGCGTGTCTGCATTTGTCAGTAAATTTTTCCCTCTGACTCCTGAGGGAATTTCAATAACATCTGGAGCTGCCGAGTGAGTGCTCAAGGCCACTAGCAGCTATTACTATGGGTCAAAGGTGAAGGACCTGTGTGTGTGTGTGTGTGTGTGTGTGTGTGTGTGTGTGTGTGTGTGTGTGTGTGTGTGTGTGTGTGTTTGTATTCATGACATATCAGGACAATTTTATGATAACACACCTTCAAAATGAGGACCTGTGGAAAAATGAGGACATTTTTCGCGTCCTCATTTTTCCACGCAGTCTACACTACTCTAGAGCTCACGAGGATACTCCCACACCAAAAATAAGTGATGTCCTGAAAGAGCACATTTGTCAGAAATTGTGTGTTTAATTGTGTTTAACTTTCGACTCACTTTTCATTTGGAAAACTAGTGGCCAACTTCTGTACTTTTACACACTTTTAACACACTTTCAGTGACGTCATTGTGCAGGACCTCAAATGTCAGCTTTTTCGGACTTACTCACACACTTTCCCCGCCCTCTTCCTGGTAAGTCACATCAATTAGCAGTCACACAGAATCCAACATGTGAAGCAGCCAGACAATCCTACAGCCAGATATCTATTAAACTCTCTTAAACAAACACGACCACGCGTGATTGACCACCTGGTAAGCAATTCCTTTTCGTTTTTCTTACCGTAACATAACATGTTTAACAGTGCCCACCAAAGGTAATGTCATTCAATTAGACAGCTAGCTAGCTAGCTAGATCGATCGTTAGCATGCTAATAAGCTTCCAATAAAAGTAATGTGGACATGTCCTGCAGGCAAGGTTCTGGAAAACTTTTCTAAATCTTTAACAACACAGTCTATGGAAGTTGATTTTGGTGCCAAATGTTTATTTCAGTGCAGTATTTGTTTTATTCCATTGCAGTTAATTGAGATTAGTTAGTACAGGTAGCCTAATGAAAGTGGGCCATGCACTATTAGCATTTATGCTAAGTCCGGTGTATTTACACTGTTTATTCTTGTGTTGATTAATGTTCACCGTTTCAAAGAAAAAACAAACGTTTGCAATGAAATTATAGCAGTATTCATCTTTGTCGGTCAAACCTCTGGTATTTTTCTTTGCTATTCCATACATTCTGTTCAATTAATGGCAAGGAATGTAAACAACTCTGATGTAAGGAGCCACATTATTATTTTGTGCTGATACAAATTGCTAAAGAAAATTATCAGCGATTCTGATAATTGTTTTTAGTTTTACATCGAATGATTTTGTTGTTGCACCACGAAACATGTTTTTTCCCCCTCTCTTTAAATTTTTATTTTTTGGTCTGCATGTATTTTTTAATATCTGATTAACTGCATTGTGTAAGCCTGATTTGGATTGTATTCATCGACATTTAAGTGTCAACTTTTCGTGTCTTAGGACGTGGTGTATTTACAAGTGAACCAATCGAAAGGGGTCCTTTGTGGTTGAGTACCGTGGAGAGTTAATCTCAAGCTATGAACGAGACAAGAGACAGAAAAAGTACACAGAGAAGCAAAATTGTTTCCTGTTTGATTTTGAATGGAAAGGAAGCACATGGTGGTAAGTCAAGATCTAGAAAAACATCATGTGGTTCTGTACAACATTGTAGTTTTGCTGGAAAAACAATTCATGTTTCATTGTTCAATTTCAGCATTGATTCCTCCCATGAAGATGGTTCATTGGGTCGACTGGTCAATGATGCTCACAAAGGCCCAAACTGTAGAATGAAAAAGCTGACAATCCAGGATAAACCTCATCTTTGCTTGTTTGCAATTGAAAATATCCAAGCAGGGAATGAAATAACCTATGACTATGGAGATTCTCAGTGGGCATGGAGAGCACTGGTAAGTAATGCCTGAATATAGACAAGCAGATCTAATAAGTAAATCATTATATTTCATAGGTGAGTGAAAGATCATTTTCATCAACAGTTTATTACCTTTTAAAAGTTAACACGAGTGTCTGTTTTAGAGTATTATTTGACAACAACAGAAATTCAAAGTCAGGAACATGGACTCCACATTTTCAGTCATTACATTCTATTAGTCTGAAAGAGTATGTTTCGGGTGTTGTCTTTATTATTTGAACTCAGTCGTGTGTGTTGCCCTGAAATTGTTAGCTATCAGAGCTGTACAGTGGTAAGTACCATGAAGAGCCAGCTTGTGCTGTGAATGTGGTCACTGAAAAAGTACTTTAATTTATTCAAAAGTCATATAACTATGAAATATTTCTGACACTCTATGGTTGGTATAATGTTGCTTTTAATGTTTTCAGTCATGCCCTCATACTTCTTCAGTTACTGTAGAATACTTTAGAATATTTCTGATAGTGTAATGTTGCTATGTTGCAGACACCAGGTGTTGGGATCCTGACGAAACCTTCTGGAGACCAAGAAAGGATTGGGAGATCCACTTCATCCTTACAACAGGTTACTACGTCTTATCATTATATACTAGGTTTGAGTTTACAGCTTTCTTTGACAAACACAGGAGAAGTTATAAATCAGAAACATGGACTCTCCATGATTTCAGTCGTCATGTCCTCATATTTCTTTAGACCTGAAAAACCTGAGTGTGTTTCAGGTGACATGATTTTTGTCTGGACCTAACTCTGGAGAGCTTGTGTTCGAATGTCCCCGTATTGCTCTTCCACAGAGCTGAACAGTGTTAACTTTCTATAGTGTGGTACATTAATCCCAAACCCTCCTGTGAGCGATGTTCAATGAGAAATAATGTTTATTCATTTATTAACTGGTCAGAATGAAGAATGCAGAATATTTTGACACCGTAATGTTGTTATGTTGTAGACACCAAGTGACGGGATCCTGACTGAACCTTCTGAAGATCAAGAAGGGAGTGAGAGATCCGCTTCATCCTTACAACAGGTTACTATGTCTTATCAGTATATACTAGGTTTGAGTTTACAGCTTTCTTTGACAAACACAGGAGAAGTTATAAATCAGAAACATGGACTCTCCATGATTTCAGTCGTCATGTCCTCATATTTCTTTAGACCTGAAAAACCTGAGTGTGTTTCAGGTGACATGATTTTTGTCTGAACCTAACTCTGGAGAGCTTGTGTTCGAATGTCCCCGTATTGCTCTTCCACAGAGCTGAACAGTGTTAACTTTCTATCGTGTGGTACATTAATCCCAAACCCTCCTGTGAGCGATGTTCAATGAGAAAAAATGTTTATTCATTTATTAACTGGTCAGAATAAAGAATGCAGAATATTTTGACACCGTAATGTTGTTATGTTGTAGACACCAAGTGACGGGATCCCGACTGAACCTTCTGGAGACCAAGAAGGGAGTGAGAGATCCGCTTCATCCTTACAACAGGTTACTACGTCTTATCAGTATATACTAGGTTTGAGTTTACAGCTTTCTTTGACAAACACAGGAGAAGTTATAAATCAGAAACATGGACTCTCCATGATTTCAGTCGTCATGTCCTCATATTTCTTTAGACCTGAAAAACCTGAGTGTGTTTCAGGTGACATGATTTTTGTCTGGACCTAACTCTGGAGAGCTTGTGTTCGAATGTCCCCGTATTGCTGTTCCACAGAGCTGAACAGTGTTAACTTTCTATAGTGTGGTACATTAATCCCAAACCCTCCTGTGAGCGATGTTCAATGAGAAATAATGTTTATTCATTTATTAACTGGTCAGAATGAAGAATGCAGAATATTTTGACACCGTAATGTTGTTATGTTGTAGACACCAAGTGACGGGATCCTGACTGAACCTTCTGAAGATCAAGAAGGGAGTGAGAGATCCGCTTCATCCTTACAACAGGTTACTATGTCTTATCAGTATATACTAGGTTTGAGTTTACAGCTTTCTTTGACAAACACAGGAGAAGTTATAAATCAGAAACATGGACTCTCCATGATTTCAGTCGTCATGTCCTCATATTTCTTTAGACCTGAAAAACCTGAGTGTGTTTCAGGTGACATGATTTTTGTCTGAACCTAACTCTGGAGAGCTTGTGTTCGAATGTCCCCGTATTGCTCTTCCACAGAGCTGAACAGTGTTAACTTTCTATCGTGTGGTACATTAATCCCAAACCCTCCTGTGAGCGATGTTCAATGAGAAATAATGTTTATTCATTTATTAACTGGTCAGAATGAAGAATGCAGAATATTTTGACACCGTAATGTTGTTATGTTGTAGACACCAAGTGACGGGATCCTGACTGAACCTTCTGAAGATCAAGAAGGGAGTGAGAGATCCGCTTCATCCTTACAACAGGTTACTATGTCTTATCAGTATATACTAGGTTTGAGTTTACAGCTTTCTTTGACAAACACAGGAGAAGTTATAAATCAGAAACATGGACTCTCCATGATTTCAGTCGTCATGTCCTCATATTTCTTTAGACCTGAAAAACCTGAGTGTGTTTCAGGTGACATGATTTTGTCTGGACCTAACTCTGGAGAGCTTGTGTTCGAATGTCCCCGTATTGCTGTTCCACAGAGCTGAACAGTGTTAACTTTCTATAGTGTGGTATATTAATCCCAAACCCTCCTGTGAGCGATGTTCAATGAGAAAAAAATGTTTATTCATTTATTAACTGGTCAGAATAAGAATGCAGAATATTTTGACACCGTAATGTTGTTATGTTGTAGACACCAAGTGACGGGATCCCGACTGAACCTTCTGAGACCAAGAAGGGAGTGAGAGATCCGCTTCATCTTACAACAGGTTACTACGTCTTATCAGTATATACTAGGTTTGAGTTTACAGCTTTCGTTGACAAACACAGGAGAAGTTATAAATCAGAAACATGGACTCTCCATGATTTCAGTCGTCATGTCCTCATATTTCTTTAGACCTGAAAAACCTGAGTGTGTTTCAGGTGACATGATTTTTGTCTGAACCTAACTCTGTAGAGCTTGTGTTCGAATGTCCCCGTATTGCTCTTCCACAGAGCTGAACAGTGTTAACTTTCTATAGTGTGGTACATTAATCCCAAACCCTCCTGTGAGCGATGTTCAATGAGAAATAATGTTTATTCATTTATTAACTGGTCAGAATGAAGAATGCAGAATATTTTGACACCGTAATGTTGTTATGTTGTAGACACCAAGTGACGGGATCCTGACTGAACCTTCTGAAGATCAAGAAGGGAGTGAGAGATCCGCTTCATCCTTACAACAGGTTACTATGTCTTATCAGTATATACTAGGTTTGAGTTTACAGCTTTCTTTGACAAACACAGGAGAAGTTATAAATCAGAAACATGGACTCTCCATGATTTCAGTCGTCATGTCCTCATATTTCTTTAGACCTGAAAAACCTGAGTGTGTTCCTTTCAGGTGACATGATTTTTGTCTGAACCTAACTCTGGAGAGCTTGTGTTCGAATGTCCCCGTATTGCTCTTCCACAGAGCTGAACAGTGTTAACTTTCTATAGTGTGGTACATTAATCCCAAACCCTCCTGTGAGCGATGTTCAATGAGAAATAATGTTTATTCATTTATTAACTGGTCAGAATGAAGAATGCAGAATATTTTGACACCGTAATGTTGTTATGTTGTAGACACCAAGTGACGGGATCCTGACTGAACCTTCTGAAGATCAAGAAGGGAGTGAGAGATCCGCTTCATCCTTACAACAGGTTACTAGTCTTATCAGTATATACTAGGTTTGAGTTTACAGCTTTCTTTGACAAACACAGGAGAAGTTATAAATCAGAAACATGGACTCTCCATGATTTCAGTCGTCATGTCCTCATATTTTCTTTAGACCTGAAAAACCTGAGTGTGTTTCAGGTGACATGATTTTTGTCTGGACCTAACTCTGGAGAGCTTGTGTTCGAATGTCCCCGTATTGCTGTTCCACAGAGCTGAACAGTGTTAACTTTCTATAGTGTGGTATATTAATCCCAAACCCTCCTGTGAGCGATGTTCAATGAGAAAAATGTTTATTCATTTATTAACTGGTCAGAATAAAGAATGCAGAATATTTTGACACCGTAATGTTGTTATGTTGTAGACACCAAGTGACGGGATCCTGACTGAACCTTCTGAAGATCAAGAAGGGAGTGAGAGATCCGCTTCATCCTTACAACAGGTTACTACGTCTTATCAGTATATACTAGGTTTGAGTTTACAGCTTTCTTTGACAAACACAGGAGAAGTTATAAATCAGAAACATGGACTCTCCATGATTTCAGTCGTCATGTCCTCATATTTCTTTAGACCTGAAAAACCTGAGTGTGTTTCAGGTGACATGATTTTTGTCTGAACCTAACTCTGGAGAGCTGTGTGTTCGAATGTCCCGTATTGCTCTTCCACAGAGCTGAACAGTGTTAACTTTCTATAGTGTGGTACATTAATCCCAAACCCTCCTGTGAGCGATGTTCAATGAGAAATAATGTTATTCATTTATTAACTGGTCAGAATGAAGAATGCAGAATATTTTGACACCGTAATGTTGTTATGTTGTAGACACCAAGTGACGGGATCCTGACTGAACCTTCTGAAGATCAAGAAGGGAGTGAGAGATCCGCTTCATCCTTACAACAGGTTACTACGTCTTATCAGTATATACTAGGTTTGAGTTTACAGCTTTCTTTGACAAACACAGGAGAAGTTATAAATCAGAAACATGGACTCTCCATGATTTCAGTCGTCATGTCCTCATATTTCTTTAGACCTGAAAAACCTGAGTGTGTTTCAGGTGACATGATTTTGTCTGGACCTAACTCTGGAGAGCTTGTGTTCGAATGTCCCCGTATTGCTGTTCCACAGAGCTGAACAGTGTTAACTTTCTATAGTGTGGTATATTAATCCCAAACCCTCCTGTGAGCGATGTTCAATGAGAAAAAATGTTTATTCATTTATTAACTGGTCAGAATAAAGAATGCAGAATATTTTGACACCGTAATGTTGTTATGTTGTAGACACCAAGTGACGGGATCCGACTGAACCTTCTGGAGATCAAGAAGGGAGTGAGAGATCCGCTTCATCCTTACAACAGGTTACTACGTCTTATCAGTATATACTAGGTTTGAGTTTACAGCTTTCGTTGACAAACACAGGAGAAGTATATAAATCAGAAACATGGACTCTCCATGATTTCAGTCGTCATGTCCTCATATTTCTTTAGACCTGAAAAACCTGAGTGTGTTTCAGGTGACATGATTTTTGTCTGAACCTAACTCTGGAGAGCTTGTGTTCGAATGTCCCCGTATTGCTCTTCCACAGAGCTGAACAGTGTTAACTTTCTATAGTGTGGTACATTAATCCAAACCCTCCTGTGAGCGATGTTCAATGAGAAATAATGTTTATTCATTTATTAACTGGTCAGAATGAAGAATGCAGAATATTTTGACACCGTAATGTTGTTATGTTGTAGACACCAAGTGACGGGATCCTGACTGAACCTTCTGAAGATCAAGAAGGGAGTGAGAGATCCGCTTCATCCTTACAACAGGTTACTATGTCTTATCAGTATATACTAGGTTTGAGTTTACAGCTTTCTTTGACAAACACAGGAGAAGTTATAAATCAGAAACATGGACTCTCCATGATTTCAGTCGTCATGTCCTCATATTTCTTTAGACCTGAAAAACCTGAGTGTGTTTCAGGTGACATGATTTTTGTCTGAACCTAACTCTGGAGAGCTTGTGTTCGAATGTCCCCGTATTGCTCTTCCACAGAGCTGAACAGTGTTAACTTTCTATAGTGTGGTACATTAATCCCAAACCCTCCTGTGAGCGATGTTCAATGAGAAATAATGTTTATTCATTTATTAACTGGTCAGAATGAAGAATGCAGAATATTTTGACACCGTAATGTTGTTATGTTGTAGACACCAAGTGACGGGATCCCGACTGAACCTTCTGGAGACCAAGAAGGGAGTGAGAGATCCGCTTCATCCTTACAGCAGGTTACTACGTCTTATCAGTATATACTAAGTTTGCGTTTACAGCTTTCGTTGACAAACACAGGAGAAGTTATAAATCAGAAACATGGACTCTCCATGATTTCAGTCGTCATGTCCTCATATTTCTTTAGACCTGAAAACCTGAGTGTGTTTCAGGTGACATGATTTTTGTCTGGACCTAACTCTGGAGAGCCTGTGTTCGAATGTCCCCATATTGCTGTTCCACATAGCTGAACAGTGTTAACTTTGTATAGTGTGGTATATTAATCCCAAACCCTCCTGGGAGCGATGTTCAATGAGAAATAATGTTTATTCATTTATTAACTAATCAGGATTAATAAATGAGAATATTTCTGACGCTACATTGTTGCTATGTTGCAGACACCAGGTGTTCGGATCCTGACGAAACCTTCTGAAGATCAAGAAGGGAGTGAGAGATCCGCTTCATCCTTACAACAGGTTACTATGTCTTATCAGTATATACTAGGTTTGAGTTTACAGCTTTCTTTGACAAACACAGGAGAAGTTATAAATCAGAAACATGGACTCTCCATGATTTCAGTCGTCATGTCCTCATATTTCTTTAGACCTGAAAAACCTGAGTGTGTTTCAGGTGACATGATTTTTGTCTGGACCTAACTCTGAAGAGCTTGTGTTCGAATGTCCCCGTATTGCTGTTCCACAGAGCTGAACAGTGTTAACTTTCTATAGTGTGGTATATTAATCCCAAACCCTCTTAAGATAGTTTAGAAGTCAGGAAAATGGACTTTTCAGAATTTCAGTCGTCATGTCCTCATATTTCTTTAGTCTGAAACACTTCAGTGTGTTTCAGTTAATTCTTTTATATATTGTCTCCATATTGCTGCTTCACAGAGCTGAACAGCGTTCAGATTTTTTTGTGTGGTACATTGGGCCCAGATCATCCTGTGTCAGGATTAATAATGCTGAACAAATATAAAATATGTATTTTATTTTTTTTAAATTATTGTTATTTTTTAAGGCCAGCAAAATCATTGGATTAGTCCCCTTTCACCAGACAGCTACTGCTGAGCAGGTAGGATAGCTGCTTTCTCCTGCTTCATTTGAATTGCATGTTCTTTGACTTGACATATTTACTGTCTGAGGAAATATTGTTGAATCTCAAGTAACACGAAGACTGTTTACATTTCATACATGATATGGACAGTTAAGAGCCAGCTGTCGACTGCAAAACCAGGCCAGGAAAGAGATTATCGAAAGAGAAAGGCAAATCACGCTGAGACCGATGGAAAGAATGACTGATTCGGTGAGCATTGTGGTATTGTGGTGAAGTGATATTCTATCCATATATAAATATTAAATACATTTTTTCTCTTCTTTTAATTCAGATGTCTCCTGATGAATATTCGGATTATGACGACATGGACTATGTTCCAGACACAAGTGGCAATTCATCAGAAGAAAGTATTTGCAGTACAGAGCACAGAATCACAGATTCTCTTGTTTCGCCAAAAGAGGACATGCCAGTAAAAGATGCAGTACAGATTGAGGAAATCACCACCTCAGCGATAGCTTCAAGTCATTCGATTTCAGTGACAAGTTGCAGTGCCACTTCATCGGGGAATGCATTAGAGAGTAACAGCGCTATCAAGGTCACACCATTGCCAAAGGGGGCAAAACAAAGCAAATACAACAAGAAGCAGTATTGTTCAAAATTCTCATTATTTCCTGGAATATCTTATTTTGCATTTTTAACATTAGCAATGCCATTTTTAATCAATAATGCCTTCTTTTACAGGTGGGAATAAGAGACGCAAGTGGACAGGTGATGAAGTGAAGGCTGTTGAGCGACATATGTTTGACTTCATAACAAGCCATAAAGTTCCAGGTAAAACGAGCTGTGACGCCTGTCTCCACGCAGAGCCAGTAGCTCTGAAAGACAGAGACTGGCTGTCCATCAAAAACTACATCCACAACAGGATAACTCATTAAAAAGGAAAATGAATATATAGTACATTGAAATCATCACAGTATTCACATTTTGACATAATCTTCTTCAGTTCAAACAACCTTCATCTATTGCACTGCCTTGTGTCATGAGGAGAGGAGGTGGCATGTTTTCTATGTTCATAAGTTCATATTCGTCAGCAATTAAAAAAGAAAAAAGTAACCTGACCACATATTTAACTGTCTCTTTTTCTTCACAGCTTAGTTTTACTGTCTTGTATTATCAACGTGAATATCTGAGGGATGACGGGTGTAACGACTGTTTGGCACATTCGCCTCACAGTTCAGCAATTGGTAGTTCGAATGTGGGCTTCCTTCTGTAGAGTTCTCCCCGTGCCCGAGCATGACAATTGGACACATGTTTCTAACATATACTGTTGGTATGTTACAGGAGTCAATCTAAAAAGACACACTTTATACTTAGCTGGTCTTCATAAGTCATATATACTTGAAAATGATGTGTATCTAGGGGGCTCAAATTCACAAAAACATGAAAAGGCAGTGTGTTTGAGGTGATTGTCTCCATAATACACAAAAACCTGTCAATGTCCTCATATGTCGTAGTTTTGTCATAAATCCAAAAAAATTACATCTTAGCCAAAATCTGAATAGATGGGTGTCTTCCTGATTTTTTTTTCATGGTTACCATATTTTTTTGGAGCCAGTAGGACCACGGGAAAGGCATGTACCCATATGTTGGATGAACAAACGGACGTCCTGAAAATGCACCAAAACACGTATGTGTGTGTGTGTGTGTGTATGTGCATGACGAAGTCTTTCTATGAAATATTTTGCCTTATGAAACTGTAAAAAAAAAAAGCTCTAAAAACTAGAATGGTATGGATAAGCTAATGGAAAATGTGTTGCTACATATGAAAAAATTACAAGTACAATATTAATTATATATATTATATATATATATATATATATAATATGCACTCATACACTTTGTAACACTATTCGGTGCTGAATATATATATCCATGTTGTCCAAGGCCGCAAATTTTGTAATTTTTCATGCACTTGTCAACAGTCCTTGTGAAAAATAAATTAAAAAAATAATGGCGCTGTATGTGTACTTTTGAGAGGCAACTTGGGTTGAATTCTTTCATGGCTGATAGCGTCTCTAAGCAAACTAGGCTGCTAGGTTTGTGTTGACATTTTGGTGAACATAAAATCTGCTTCCTATTTTACCTGAAAGACACACTCTCTCTTCTTCTGCCTGCAAGCCACTAGTTGCCCATCCCTCTTATATATACAGTGAAACAACGTAATCATGTTTGCAGCAAGAAATTTTTCACAACAGGGGTTTTCACTGTAGCAAATTTGAAACAGGAAAGTGGGAATGGTGTTAATGCATGAAGATTTTTTCACACTAGGGGGTATTTTCACCCCTGTAGATTTCGTTGTAGAGGAGTTTTACTGTACTGTATATATATATATTTTTTAAAATCACAATAATAATAAAAGGAAATAAAATACAATTTGTTTGACAGACAAGAGTCCTAGTGTGAATGCTTGCCTCTCAGCATTCACATAATAACAGCCTACAACAGCTTAATTAGCATCCTGATATAAAAGGTCAGTCGGAGCACAATGGACAAAGGCTGACCAAAGTCAATCACTGCATGTGTGTGTGGTGTGTGTGTGTGTGTGTGTGTGCGCGCGTGTGCACCGAGAGCACAATTACCATGTTGTTTGCTCTACAAAGCACACTACGCTACAAAGCATGCACAGAGCGTGAAAACGCAAGCCCCTTTTCACCGCACTGGTAATTGATCATATTTACAGAGTACGCAGATTTATAGGGCAGGATAGTTCTAATGTCCTTTTACACAACAGCGCCGCCATAAATCTTGCCTTCTGCGACTTGGTGCGATGTTAATTTGAGCGGAGTGGCAGATGCTGATTAATTCTTATTGGATGTTTTGGAGACGGCAGTTTGCGGCGCTGCCAAACAGTTGAATGAGCTTTTAAAAACAGACAAAGACACTGATGGAATCCTCGGTGTAAAAACATGTTGGTGTATGTTTGGTCTCCTAAAGAGTCAATATAAGGCAAGGGTGAGGGCTGAAGTGCAACATTGATCATGTTGGTGTTCGTTCGCAAGCACGTGTTGGAGGTTTGATAACAGCGGGACGCTAGCGAGCATCTTGCTAGCTGTCAATCAGCTGACTTTCAAACCACGTTGAAAGTTACGAACTGCGTGATCAGCCTTCGGTCACTCAACGTCATCTTGCAAATTCCAGACGGCGTTGTCCAAGAGTCTCTAGCTAGCTTAACTAATCTCATGTTTCTCGAGATCAGCCATAAAAAAATAACACACGCCACGAATGTATGAGCCAGAATTAAGACTCCAATCCACTGATCCTCGCTATTCGAAACATTCCAGAAGGTCATTGCCGACAAGCAGTCACGGCCAAAGGTCAGCATGCATCTGAGGGAGTCTGAAATCCCGTGTGCGCATTCCACACCCACAGTCAACAATGTGATGTCGGGGACAAATTTTTCTATCAAAATCAGATGTGAAAAGATTGTTTCCTATCTAACTGCATATCTTCCCAAAATGAAATATAAGCCCTTCTTGCATTTAAGGTTGGATTTAAATGACATGGATCATTGATGCAGAAGCACAGTGGACCAGTGGTTAGCATGTCTGCTGACTTCTTGTGTGGGCTTTACTCGCGTGGGTTTTCTCTGGGTATTTCACCTTCCCCCCACATGTTAATGAAAACTGCCCATATGTACAACCGTGAGTGTGACTAATTGTTTGTCTCCAGTGTATGTGCTCTGTGATTGACTGGCGACCAGTCCAGGGTGTACCTGGCCTCCCAGTTCAATCTTAGGGAAAATTTGGATCTTGTAGGGGTGGGTCTTATCTGACAATGGGAAAAACCGATCTATATTTTTCTTCCTTCTATTTTTGAAAGTTCCGAACTCCTTCTGCATGGAGGATTCGTGCCATTACCTGGATGAGGCTAAACAAGTTACCTTTTCTTATATCACATCTAGTTGAAGTTGTTTGTTTTGTTTTGTTTTGTTTTGTTTTCGTACATTGACAGAGCCTCTGCTGGTTGCAGCCAAGTAGTGCGCTCAACTTATCAACAATCAATACCAAACGATTATCACAATTCCTAACACTCAATTAATCAATTATAATACACATCCTTTAGTTAAGCTACATACTGAAGCTAACATTATGTCTGGTTATTTCATCATTCCTTGACGTGCTTTCCTTTCTAGTGACTTGCAAAGCTCTTCCATAATATGGTTGATTATGCAATAGCCAATTAAAAAGGAATGTGGGGTTTTTGGGTTTTTTTTTGACGATGGCATGGAAAAAATGCTTAAGCTGTTTTTATCTCTGACAGCACTCAAATAAATATGCCGTCATGCAGTTTGGCCGTATAATGTAGATGTAAAGCAGGCTTGGGCACGCTGGAAAAGAAATTACATGTAACGAACAACCAGGCAAGAAAAATCCCAGCAATAAATCAAATATTTCCGTTCCTTTAGTATCCTATGACTATACAAATGGACGATGTCAAAACTTGTTGCCAAGCTTAATCCCGCTGAGCCGATTCACAGCCCCTTATTGACACAAAAGCTGCCGTTTGTGTCCGTGACTGCAAATGCGCAGAAGCCACCGCGGCGATGCAACTTGCAAAATGTCTCCTCGAAAAACACCCACGGGAGATGTAAATGTAGCTTTGCTGATGGGAAAAACAGAGTCATCCGTGTAACCGAAGCCAGCTATGACCTCAGAAAAGAGGAAGAAGTGTAGAGAACCGACGAAAAGAAGGAGGGGCCGAGGCGAGGAACACACCATGATGTCATCATCTGAACAATGATAAATGAATTGTGTGCGCGCATGGCTACTACCGGCAGACTCTTTGGATTGGAACAGCCATGAACAAATAAGTGGCAAAAAGGACGTGAACACGGCGCACGAGCACATGTACACGCAGTCAGATGAGAACCACGCACGCTGCTCTTAAACAATTTCACGATGAACTTAACAGAAACAGATGGTCAACTGTAGTAGACATACAAAACAAATAAAAGGCTAAACCTTTCTCTGCACATAAGGAACTCGCAAAAAAAAAAAAAAAAAAAAAAAATCAGATTTATGGTTCATGTTATGCCTCCTGTCCATAAATGACACTCCGGTATTTGTTTTCCGACTTTGACCACCACGTGTATTGAATCCACTTCGATATGGTAGCTCTGCGCAAGTAAAGCAAATCCTCATGCTCTTAGCTCATAATACATATTTCTCTATGACAGGAAAATCATCCAGGTTCAGCCACATTATTCATTCATGTTGCCTGTGCCAGCAGGGGAGGGACAGAAAGGTCTGGTGTTATTGATTGATTCCATGTAGATAAAAAGAAAGACCTGTGGAAATGAACGCCGCTCCGTCACAAATCAGAGCATCATTCATTCCCTTTGACGCCAAGAAAGCATATTTGGTAACCTAATGGACAACATGCCAGAACCTAAACGCACTCTTTTGATTTATGGTGACGAATGGGATTTTGCTTTTTATTTTTGGTGCATTTTTACATTTAAGAAATTAATAAACTCATTGAAATGTCATGGGTTTTATTTTTAGTATTTTTTTTTATGGGCAGTCTGCTCATTATAAAACAAAATGTTTTATGCAGTACTAATGCATTTCAAACAAGCCCCAATTTAGCTTGCTATGGAAATTTCCTGGAAAATTTTCCATTTGAAACACATTGAAACGGTAACATAAGCAACATTTTGATCACAGTTGCCTTTCGTCATTGTTTCAAAACTGTTATCGAAACGCTGCATTCATATTTCATGTGTTTACAAATTCAACGATTTCAACCTTTACATAAGTGTCTTTTTTTTTTCTGATGGTAGATGTTTATTCTCCCCCCCCCCCCCCCCCCTTTCTCCTTTCACCCTCAAACCTGGTCACCCCTCAGTCTTGGTTTAGTGCCGACCTGAGATCCCCAGTGCTATTTTTAGCCGACAGTCTACCTCGCCGTCTGTGTTTCGGTGGAAGTCTGAGACGTCCCCAACGGCACACATAGCTCATTTCCTTCTCTCCAAATATGGGCAAAAGAGGTCCCGTCTAAATCATTGCAAGTCTGTCCTCATTTTGTCCAGTGTGTTACGCACGTAATACCCCCCTGCGAGTCATATCGTCTCGTGTCTATGTGGCCAGCCCCGCGGCAAATGCATTCCTCTGTCTGGACGATCCAGAAATATGGTCGGAGAAATGCGAAGAGTGAGATTCGATAACAGAGGAATGGAGCAAACTCATTTGTGGCAAAAAAAAAAAAAAAAAATATTTTCAACTCAAGTACATTACAGTCGAATCGACAAGAGTGTAAAAGGGGACAAGCGCGTTGTTATACAAGACGCTGATTTAGCCAACATCAAATTAAGCATGAGTGGCTTTTTCTTCAGCTGACTTGGACTTTTCTGCAACACTTTTTGAATAATAAGGACCAATATGGACAAGGGTGTAAAAAGAAACAGTAAGAGTAGGTAAGAACAGAAGAAGGGAGAAGACGTAACGGCGCATGTAACGGTTTAAGCTTTATCGTGAAGGTGGTCAGAGTCCAGAGTGCTCATATAGCCAGCAGTCAAATTTAAGGTAATATAGTGTTGTTTTGACATTTGGTTTGATTCACTTCAGCTTGGCTCATTTATACATCCATTCATCCATCCATTGCTTTATCCTCGCAAGGGTCGCGGGGGTTGCTGGAGCGTATCCCAGATGTCTTTGGGCAGTAGGCGGGGGACACCCTGAACCGGTTGCCAGCCAATTGCAGGGCACACAGAAACGAACAATCATTCGAACAATCCTAGGGACAATTTAGCATGTTCAATCAGCCTGCCGTGCATGTTTTTAGAATGTGGGAGGAACTCGAAGTACCCGGAGAAAACCCACGCAGGCACGAGGAGGACATGCAACTCCACACAGAAAGGCCAGAATCGGGATCGAACCCACGACCTCTGCACTGTTAGGTCGACACGCTAAGCACTGGACGATCGGGCCGCCCTCATTTATATAACAGTTTATCATGTAAATACAGACAAACCTCAGTTTTTGTCCATAATCCGTTCCAGAAGGCTGTTCGAAACCCGAAATTGTTCGAAAACCGAAACCACGCTCTTTTTAAAATAAAAATGTTTACTAAACACGTCTGCTCACAATGGAAAGCAACACGAGGACGCGTCACTTCCTCGTGTAAGGAAGGTGAGAGGAGTCAAATGGTGCAGTCAAGTGCGCTCAGTTTTTTCGAGAACCGAAATTTGTCGTCATCCGAGGCATAAAAAACTCAAAATTTTTGGTCGAAAACCGAATTGGCCGGCTGCCAACAGATGACAAAGTGTGTGTGAAAACTTCTCGGCCAAAGAGCTCACCCGCATCCACGAGCGGCAGCCAGAGGAGGAGAGAACAATTTGGAGGGACGGACCATGCAGGTAAAGCGGAGAGCGAGACAGCGAGAGCGAGAGAAAGAGAGATCACAAGTGAAGCATGTTGGGCCTTCTTAGCATTGAGTCAGGTGTACTGCAAACACACAGTACATGTAATTCTCCCAAGCCAACAAACGGGGCCTCTCGAATGAAAGCTGCTAAGATGAGTGGAAACATACCGCCGTGGACTCCCAAAGGACAGCTCAAAATTATGAAACATGTATCAAGTCAGAAAAAGGAGGCACAAAATACAACCTCTCTTTCATGTCTTGCCGCTCACTGAGAAACATGATGTACATAGTACAGCATGTCCTGTTGTCTGTCTAACATCAAAAACGGACTGAAAAAATCACTAACAATGCTATGTCCACCATATCAAAACAACACGCCATCATAAGAATCAGGAGGAAAACATTACAGAAGTTAAAAAAAAATTGGTTAGGGTAGGGGTCAGCAACCCAAAATGTTGAAAGAACCATACGGGACAAAAAAAACAAAAAACAAATATGTCTGGAGCCGCAGAAAAATAAAAGCCTTCTATAAAACTTACAATGAAGGAAACACGTGCTGTATGTATGTACGAGACTGGACTGTCTCAGAATTGTTTCTTATTCATTCCTTTGTTGTGTGTTCACAAACGCCCCCATTTTGTGATTTCCTCGCTTGATTTTTTTTTTTTAGGTGCATTACATTCGCTTTACTTAGTGTCAGTGAAGTGATCATGAATTTCCGTTTTTCGGAGGCTGTCTTTGAACGCCTCTCGAGTTGAACGAGAAGAGTTGTCTGTGTTTGTCGAGGCTGTTAAAAGCATAAATAAAGTGTACGTTTAAAAAAACAACACCACAGCTCTCCTTTTTTGGAGCTGCAACATGTATCTATATCTATTTGAGCTATATTATTTTCAAAATTTTTTTATGAAGCTTCAGGGAGCCACTAGATGTCGCTAAAGAGCCGCATGCGGCTCTGGAGCCGTGTGTTGCCGACACCTGGGTAAGTGTTAGGGTTAGTTCACACACTGAAATCAGCTCAGTCATCTGCATTGAAAAAAACATTTTCCATAAAAGCTTCCTTAACGGCACAGGTCAGACACGGGGCTGTGTATTTTACCAATATGAAAAGGCTCCTTTATATGCATTTGTATGAATAAGAAAACAGATTACTAATAACTATGTGATTTATTTTTAATCACTGTGTACATGTCTCCGTGACA
Source organism: Hippocampus abdominalis (assembly GCA_018466805.1). Classification (NCBI taxonomy): domain Eukaryota; kingdom Metazoa; phylum Chordata; class Actinopteri; order Syngnathiformes; family Syngnathidae; genus Hippocampus; species Hippocampus abdominalis. Next base: position 5,761,931 of record CM031698.1, on the reverse strand, counting down.
CATAAGGGCTGTGGTCCACCCATTGATTCAGAGTGACTGTTATGCACAATATTTGACTGGGTGGAGTACATAACATCATCCCCTGGAGACGATTAACAGACCACAGAGGCTATTTGAGGAGAACGGTAATTTTTTTTTTTTTTTTTTTGGAGGGGCAGGGAATAGAAAATGGATGCAAGATTGCAAGGAAGAAGAGCATGTGTTGAGAGCCTAAAATGTATATGACTGCGCTGCTAGGGCTGAAGTACTGAAAGGGCCTTGCCTGGAATGCTTGTAGGGGGAGGAAGAAAGACTTTCTCAGCAAAATTCCGTGTTTAGTCGTGGACAAAGAAAACAAATAAGTAATTAATTGAGTGCCAAGGTCTGGCAGAGAGGAGAACAGTCCTCTTGATGCTGGGGCGGGCGGAAAAGGCGGCGGCGTGGACGCCAAAGGCAGAAGGAATGCAGTTAGAATAGATGCAGTGTTTGAATGTGTGCAAACTTGCTGCCAATACGGATGCGACATATAATCTATACTTATTGATGTAAGTAGGTGACCAATTCTGAGGCTGGGCATGCCGTGTGGGATTGTTCAAACAGTGGCGCTTGTGTTTTAGCAATGAGTTAATCCTCAGTTTACGTGGAGGCCTGTGATTGGGTAAAAGTAGCGTCACAAAGACCAATTAGACAGTCGACGCGTTTCTTTTTCTGAGTAATCTAATGCGAAAACAGCATATTTGGCCTTCAGGCGGACTTGACGACTGGGACATTGTAGAGATGATTAAATAAGGCCGGCCAATGCAACAGGAAGAAGCACTTCTCGGCATGCGATTTTTAAGCCAAATATCCACATTATCAAATCGTCGTTGCTATGCATGAAGCAGTCCCATTACTTTGTCGGTGATATAGGCCAATGTCCACCATCTCTTGGATACCCCATCAGCTCGGGTCACAAGGCAATTCTTGAGTTTTGGCATTTCTGGCGCTGAAGTTGCCACAGTGGTTAAAAAGCTTCCTCGTAGCAGGACTCCTGGCACGGACGAGATCCAATTCTTCAAGACTCTGGATGTTGCCATGCCATCTTGGTAGGAACACCTTTGGAACTTCACGTGGACATTGTTGATGGTTCCTCTTGACTGGCAGAACAATGGTGGTCCCCGTCTCTGCGAAAGTGGCAAGAGAGTTTCTTTGCAAAGACACATTCCTCAGCCTCCCTGGGAAGGTAGACTTGAGGGTCCTGGAAAGGAGGTAGTGTCCAACAGTCAAACCTGGGAATCAGGAGGTGCAGTGAGGGGGTGGAAGCATTTCGGAGGGGCTATATTCAAGAGTGAGTTCACCCCGGGGGAAACGAAGACCAACGGGCGATGGAAAGATGTAAATGGGAAAAGCTGACAGCAGAGTGAATGGATGGTTGCCAAGGGGGCGAAGCAGAATGTGCTTATTGGGTCGAACTGTTCTGATGCTTTTATATGGAGGTTAGTTTATGAGAAGGGGTGGGAATCAACGAGAAACCCACAAATCCAGCATTTTGAGATGATATCACAATCCGGCACGAATCATCAAAACATATTCAACGTACACAAGAAACGTTAGTGATTGGGCATATGTCGCTTCAGAAACAAAAACCCGTACAGATGCTAAAGCTTTGAAGTGAGAGGCTCTAACACTGATTACTTTCGTTTTCAAAACAGTGAAACCTCGGGTTTCGTCCATAATCCGTTCCAGAAGGCTGTTCGAAAACCGAAATTGTTCGAAAACCGAAACCACGCTCTTTTTAAAATAAAAATGTTTACCGAACAATTCTGCTCACAATGGAAAGCAACACGAGGAAGCATCACTTCCTCGTCTACCCGAGGAAGCGTCACTTCCTCGTGTAAGGAAGGCGAGAGGAGTCAAATGGTGCATTCAAGTGCGCTCAGTTTGTTCGAAAACCGAAATTTGTTCGTCATCCGAGGCATAAAAAACTTGACATTTTTGGTCGAAAACCGAATTGGTCGAGAACCGAGACGTTCGAAAACCGAGGTTTGACTATGGTCTTGACAATTCAATACTGCGGATTGCGTTTGGCTTTAAAAGCCGCGCTGCAAAATACCTTGAAGGAACGGAGCGTGATGAAGAAGAGGAAATGGGGGCTGAGTGAGGGAAAGGAAGGGGAGAATGGAGTGATAAATTCGCTATAATCGCCGGCTTCTGGGATTACACAGGCATTTCCGGGACATGTTGTCTCACACTGTACGCACACACGAGCATCCTCTGAAAATTGGATCATTAAAACATCTTATCTTTAACCATTTCCATATAAACAAGACCAATGTTTACATTTCTGCCTCCAACTAATCTTTCCTTCCTTGTCACTCCTCCACCTGTGCTCTCCTCCTCTCGTTCTTCATCAGCCTCACATTCTCTGAGGACCACCCAGCATTTCGTCTCACATGCGGTCCTTTTCTCCAGATATTTGGCTTGAGTGTGCTTTCATTTTACGACCTTTGCCAACGTCTGCTCTCGTTGAATTTGCCTTAACAAACAACCTAATGTTCCCCACTCAGGTCGCCACAACAACAGAGACCCTCAATCCCACTCTTTTCACTAACACCAAGTTACGAGACGCCAGTCAAGTTTGATTTTGCTACATGATGACAGGTGGGGTCTGGGGGAGGGGACCCTTTGTAACCATGGTGATGAGAGAGTGAGCCTTTTAAAGCCACTTGGCAAACATTTTGAATGGTGATAGCAGACACATGGAAGTCAAACCCCACATTTTCTTTACAATTATGTTCTATGGAGCCCCACTTGTCCAAACAAGGCATTCAGATTACTATTGCGCTTGTGGAATTATATAATAATCCACCGATTTTGGTCCATCTCGCTGGGCAACTGTGAGGTCATTTTCAATTGAGAGAGTGTGACAAAATGGCCGCCACTTGAGATAGCTAAAATCATGTGGCTTTTGCTGCTTAACTCATATTCCACAACCACAATATTAATCAGAATACCGTGTTCAGACGAGTGACATATTGTATTTAGTGTGGTATTGCATTATCCATCCTCAACAGGGTGATCTGGAGCCTAAAAATAACCAAACAAAACACAGGAAGAAGCTAGCTTTGATGTTTGAATGATTTTTTTTTTTCAACTGAATCTTTTGGACATAGTACACTGATAAAAAAAAATGTGTTGGATTTACTCAATTTTATTTTGTCAAGTGGTTGCACAAAATAATCTGGATACAGATAAAAAAAATTTAAGGAGACTGTACATCTACTTCAAAATATATCTCAGTCCAGATGTTTGATAAAGATTTCCACCAACGGTAGAATAACAATCTGATTAGTATCACATTCGTGAACTCTGAATTAAACAGAAAAATCTGCTAAAATTTGCCTACACCCCACCCCCTTTTTAAAAGCATTGCATGCCAAGTCAAATGTTATTGTTTTGTTTCTGCCTCTGAAAACTAAAAAAGAAAAAACAGGGGCCGCAAAAGAGCCCCTGGCCATAGTTTGCCCTCCAGTTGTGTATGCTAATTTTATATATATGCACTAGACTAGATTGTTAGTCAGAGATGCCATAAAACGTTTTAAAAAAATAGTTTTCATGCAAACATGCGGTACACTCAAAACCACTTGTATTTCCTGCCAGTTTGGGGAGAAACTGTACCATCAACATAAAAAACACAGACAGCAGTGGCCAGTTGGCAATGTTAGATAAGTCAACTCTACATGACAGGAAATCAAAATTCCCTCCAAGAGGGCATGAGACATTGTATCGCACTATAAAAGGGAAGTAATCAAGTATGTTGTATATCACCGGTGGCGGCCTAAAAAGGCAACGTTCCCATGAGCAGTACAATATTTAAACATCATATTCATCCAACAACAACGTCAATGAATAAGGATGGGAATAATCATCGACTGATTGTTAAGAATGTGGATTCAGTCTGAATGTTGTCCAAAAAAGGAAACACGTGTTGAGCAAGACATACGCTACGCTAGCCAATCCACCGTGCTTGGGTGTTGCACACACTGATTTTCACCATTTTGCACGCTACTTGTCCACTGTCAAATCTGTCACGTCAGTTCACGTTCTGTTCGCCCACGCCGACATATGCAATCCACGCACAATAACTATGTCTGATTAGGGCCTGTCATTAGACCGCACACCTTCATCTCAAGAGCCCAGATGAGCGTAATTAGTGTTTCAGGCGGCGCAGAAAGCAGTTGTTTGGCAATTACTGCTTCCTCCGTTCTCTCACTTCAAATAAACTGGCATGTATAATAACAGCTATTGTAGCCATCACTCATTGTCATTCATCTGCAACATGCCACCCACAGACAGGCTCAAACAAGCAGCTAGGTAGGCATAAGTTGAATGTTTGGCGCAAGAAAGTTGTATTGTGACAGTGGAGATGTAGGCCTTACTTGGCACGCCATTTATTTTTATGATTCGTGGTACTTTTTTGGGGTGGGGTGAGGGGTACAAATTTAAGGCTCACAGCAATGGATTTGGAACTAGCATCATTAAGGTGTTCTAAATTCAAGCGTCGTCCCCAAGCAACGCATCATACAAATTGGACCAGGGCCTATGCAAGCATTCGAAAAACTATGAGGAGTTTATTGCCGGGCAGCCTTATACGAGGAGTGTCAACTATTACAAACAGCCCCAAGGGCAGCTTGTAGGAATGCAAAACATGTTCACGTGTTTCAAGTGCGAATGATTGAAAAATATTTTTTTTTCCACACACAAATATGTAAGTCATTTATGACACCACGGCCTGTTTTCTCACTGCATTGTGACCACCGTGTTCTGAGCTCAGGGGTAATCACATTTGAGAATGTTTGCATCCAGGCAAAGATGAGGGGGCGTCAGAAAGGCAGGATAAAGTTTTTGGGGGGTGTTGGGATTGACCATAAATGGGAAAAAATTGTGAGGTCACCTCATTCTGTCATGCCTCACCCACAGTTACACAATCGGAGGTACAGATTTCAACATGTCAGCCTTTCAAGCAAAAAGTTTCGAATAACTCACCAACTTTAGTGTCATAAATGTCACTGCTGACAGGTGGATTCATAAGGAAGCGACACAAAACAGAAGTTTTTGTCACTTCTTCTCGACATTCGGTTCCCCCTCAAGTGAGGAAATCACTTGTATGCGTACAAGCTAAACCGTTGGTGTGACTGGGTTTTGCCTCCCTCGCAGGTGTGTGTTCATCTGACCCGTAACTTTACACCCATTCCCGCTTACTCATGCATGAAGACGTGGAAAATCTGGCACACAAACACCTCAGCTCAAAGAAATGATCCAATGTGAGGGCGCCATCACTGGAGACAGGAGGACAAAAGAGGACAGAAACTTGTAAATTAAAATGCATGCATGGGGATCGTCAATAAAAAATTATTTATGAACGTGTGCATGATTAATGGATTTGACAGGGATCATGGAGCACCGCACAGCTAGAATAACAGCATACTGGCCAGGAAAGTAATCGAAGCACAGGCCTCATTTTATCTTATTACTTATCCCAAAATAATATCATGCAAATTTACATTTACCTTTTACATAAGTGTGAAGCGTAACGTGTACGACGGTACCCAAGTCTATGATCACAAACACAAGGTAGCGAATCAATGCTACCTGCGAAAGTCAGAACGTACCGGAATACCCTCGCAAGTGGTTAAAAATAGACAGGTACACTTACAATCGCGTCAGGTTATAAATGCGTAATTGCCGCATTCATATCCATGCTGCTAAAAGCCACAACTCACGGGTTCACCAACGAACCAGCCAAGATAGCCATCACTGACACCCACGTCACTCACCAGGTCAGGGCACCCTTTTAAAACCATAAACACTCAAATTCACAGATTCACAGATACTACACTACAATAGTGACCCCTAAATGTACCTCACATACAGGTTATTTTGTTTAACCATTTTTCTATTTTTACCCGGTTGCTCGATTAGTGGGATATTCTTCAAACATCGCTAGCTACCGCCCTGGATGGCAGCCAATACAGTAGAACCAAATAATTCTAAATTGGATCATAACTGTGAATTTTTATTCACACCAATATACAGTCAAACGTCGGTTTTCGAACGTCTCGGTTCTCGTCCAATTCGTTTTTCGACCAAAAATTTTTAGTTTTTTATGCCTCGGATGACGAACAAATTTCGGTTCTCGAACAAACTGAGCGCACCTGAATGCACCATTTGACTGCTCTCGCCTTCCTTACACGAGGAAGTAGCGCTTCCTCGGGTAGACGAGGAAGTGATGCTTCCTCGTGTTGCTTTCCATTGTGAGCAGACGTGTTCAGTAAACATTTTTATTTTAAAAAGAGCGCGGTTTCGGTTTTCGAACAATTTCGGTTTTCGAACAGCCTTCTGGAACGGATTATGGACGAAAACCGAGGTTTGACTGTATAGCTAAACATTGTAAAAAGGAGTCACGCATTACTTACTGAGAGCACATGGCAATCATTGAAACAGGCCCTTTTTGTGAATGAAAAAAATAAGAAATCCTGTATTGACGCATTACTAACATTCACATAACGATTTCATGGGTTCTTCACGAGCTCAAGCGTCACCTCTCAACAAAGTTTTGTGGAAATCTCATGACTGCTTTCTGAATTATATTGCATGCTGAAAAAAAAACAGCAATCATAACACAAAAGTTGGCACCGTAGAGATTGTTTTGATTACCCTGTCACTGCCTGCGTCTGTAACTGGGGCATTGTGAAACACAAGTGCGCCGCGGGCCGTGTGTATTTGTATTGTCAAAAAGAAAGTGTGACAGTGATCACGTCACATTTGGCTCGATACAGACTCCCCCCCACACCCCCGCACCCAGTTGTGATGAATACCAGGTCAAGCTAATCAGTGGCCTTAAATCAGCTTAGCACCGACACAATGCTGCAAACATTTCTTTCAGCTGATTCACACATACGCATTTTTTTTTTTAGGACTAACTAATCTGGCATCGACCTGAGTGGTTTACACTTGGCAGGAATATGTCTTTTTATTGGCGGGTCAGATGAAAATTAATACAATGTGCAAACCAAAGTGCTTTCCCAGGAATTCCAGAGACATGGAAAGTTAAAGACAAGGGACTGTTTCAGTCCTGGGCACGAACCTTTCGCTGCTGTGCTCATACAACTGAAACATCTTGGCACGATACCCAAAGTAGAGAAACAGACTCAGAGGACCACAAGATCTTTATCGAAGCTACGGTAGCACTAAGTACAGTCAAACCTCGGTTTTTCGAACGTCTCGGTTCTCGACCAATTCCGTTTTCGACCAAAAATGTTGAGTTTTTTTATGCCTCGGATGACAAACAAATTTCGGTTCTCGAACAAACTGAGCGCACTTGAATGCACCATTTGACTCCTCTCGCCTTCTTTACACGAGGAAGTGACGCTTCCTCGTGTTGCTTTCCATTGTGAGCAGACGTGTTCAGGAAACATTTTTATTTTAAAAAGAGTGTGGTTTCGGTTTTCCAACAATTTCGGTTTTCGAACAGCCTTCTGGAACGGATTATGGACGAAAACCGAGGTTTGACTGTATATTGCTAACTGTTGACGAAAGCATTTGAGTATGTTGATACACAGCTAGAAATGACAACAACAACAAAAACACACATGCTAAAGTTAGCTTACCATGTTGCTGACTTTCAATTCTAAACATTTCAATGTAATACCCCGCAGTCTCCACTTATCTATTTTTCTTGACGCCCTTAAATTATGCAGGTGTACCTAATCAGGTGTCAGGTGAGCGTAATTAAAGAGCATTTATGAGACTCAACTAGATTCATTGTCGACGGCAGCATATGTCAGACCATCCCGTGCGATTGTCTGCAACCTGACCACCTGACACCTGCGCATCCCCATGGTGACACATCAAAACAACACCCAGCTCTCATTCTGTCCCACGCTCTCATTCCGTTTTGGGTTTTTTTTCCTTTCACGTTGAATGCAGCATTCCCAGCACACACACAAAGCTTCTCCTCGGATGTGTCCGCTCCTTTTTTAATAACCATAAGCAGCCTAAATTACAAGTTGTCGCTCAGCCAAGAACTGCACAACACTCATGCGCTCGTGTGGGGGACGAGCATGGGCGACGGCCACCTCTTATTCATCTCCCTACTTCCTCCTCGTCGCTCCATGACGTTATGCAGACTCCAGCTGCATGAATGAAGCTTGCCCAGCTCAAATCTGAATGAGCTGGATTGGGAGTAGGAGAGGGGGTGGGGGGTGGGGGGGATTTCCCATCCATTCTCGGTTTCCCAGTTTCCTTTCTTCAATGCATTTGGGATCCTCTTTACCAAATTCCACGCCCATCATCATGTCGGATCGTCAATCCAGTGCAGAAATTGTATTTGAACTTCCAACCAGTCTCTCTTTGAATTGTTTGGATTGTAATCTGCCGCCCGTCAAACAATCCCATGTACACAATCATCATCAATATGCCCAGAGTCGTCCCATCTGACATGTCATGAGTCATCTGTCATAGCAGACACAATGGCACACTGTATTTAATTGTGCATGGGAGTATATTGCAGACATGATCATAGTCAGACATACTACCATTAATTAGCCTCGAGGTGCGCATGAGTGTTACCTTATACACTACCGACAATGAAAACTCTCTTGCCAAATTCAGATTTTGTTGTTGTTGTCGTTGTTGAAAATTACACTTCTCCATTTGCGCGCACTCAAGAGTTCAATTCCCACGAGAAGTCAGCATATTTTGAGACCACGGTGTACATTGTTTTTCTTGGCTTTTAAGTCCCTTTTTGCAGCACGTATTCCAAAAGATGCAAGCGCCTTATTACACCCAAATAAACAGCAGAAGTCACATTAAATAAGCCGACTCCACTTACAGTGGCGATCTTCTTTTCGTGCATTTACATGACGTGTTTTTGCAATGGATATACAGCATTTGTTTCCAAATGCAAAAAAAAGAGCGTCCCAGAGTGGATTCTGTTTATTGGATCTTTCGCAGTACTTTTAGCATTCTGACCTCTGTACAATCAATGTACCGTTGTCTTTTTTTGTTTTCCTTAAGCCAAACGCAGTACTGTACTTTCATGCAGGTCACGATGGTGGTATTGGGAGAACTATTCACTGCATGTGGTCATGGGCGTAAAAAAGTTTGATCTGATGCAGGTGCTCTTCTTAAAGTCACAATTAGGTTTTACATTTACTCTATTCACAAAACAAACTAAATACTGTTGCTGTACAGTGAACATCGCTTTGTTTTTAGCATCAACTAGAATTACTCATATTAAAGCAAGGGATCATCTTGTGGTGTGCCTGCTTCATGAAAGCGTACCTTCATGAAACATAGAACCAGTAGAAACCTGATCATGGTAGACAAGAACACAAGCCTCACGTTACCTTTGAGCAAAGGAAACTTTGGTATTACATTTTTGGGGCAGTGACAGTGAGTCATGTAGTGGCTGCGCTTTGCGTGCGTAATGGACCAACATCACCTCCTTTCGTATCCTCTCAAGGGGGAGGTAAGAAGCTCTGGTCTACTTCTAAGTGTCTCGCTATGAGTATAAGACAATGGCGTGGTAAAAATAGCCCACGTTGCGTGCACTGTCTTGCAGAGTAACACTTTGCTCATTGGATTAATGGAATAAAGCCTCCGATTGCGCAACAGCTGTTCGTTCAGTGACATGAAACTTGGAGCATTTATACACAGAACGGGATTGTTACGGACTTCACGGAACAGAAATTAATTGTTACCAGTTGGTGGAGGAGCGATGGTTGAGGATATCCTCCTTGGCCGTGAGCAGTGACAGGCTGTAGGTATCAAGGTTCACCGTTTGCATGCTCATGGTGCTTTTAAGTGTCCAGACTTCTTCCCGCAGGCTCGTCTCTTCACTGGTCCCCTACTTGTGCTCGGGGTGCGACTATTTGCTGGGGTGAGCCACAGCTGGGGGCGGGAAAAAAAAAAGAACTACGGCGGTATTCGGTGGAAAATAAGACCAAAAAAAAAAAAAAAGAAGACGAAAACAGTCCACCAAATGGGTTGGACGCAGGTTGCACGCAAACTGGGCTCAAGTTTCAAAGTGGAACGATCCGTCGTGCAAGCGCTGCGCACTCCCTGCGTGGATGAGACCGTAGTGTGCACACTGAGCTTTGTGCAGAGAGGGGGCAGCGGAATAAGTTTTCGGCACACGCACACACACACGCACACACACACAAAAAGCCCCACCTCCCGTTGAGTAAGTGGAAAGCGGAATGACTTCACTGGCTGGGTAGCACCATGCACACTCGCAGCCAACCTGAGCACCGTGTCAGCATGCATTCTCGATTGAAATAGTACAAATTCGCAACAAAAGATAAATAGGAAATAACGGATTACCTGATAAATAAAACAATTAACGGCACAAAAAATTAAATGGGCACTCACCGATACCAATTTTTTTTACAAGTACAGTAATCCCTCGTTATTTCGCGGTTCGTTTATCTCGGCTTCAGTGCATCGCGGATTTTTTCAAACATAATTCATAAAAAAAAAAAATCATATACATGTAGTACAGTACTATATATGTTGCTCTATGTGACTCACTGTTGTTTTGCTGACTTTCGCAGCTTCTCGCGGACCGTTTGCGGACTTTAATTTTTTTTTAAAATGTATGCGTACTGTATTTTGTTATTCATAAACTAACCTAACTTATACATGTTTAAATCTATTAGTATACAGCATTAAGGCATGTTAATTACTTCAAAATGTACTTCTACATGCATGTACACCATTAAATTTGACCTTATAAATATTATGTACATGTGTCTATATGGAGGGGTGGGGGGTCGCAACTTCGCTGATTTTAGTTTATCGCGGGTGGTTTTGGTCCCCATTAACCGCGGTAAACGAGGGATTACGGTAGCCTACCGTACTTACTTTGAGTCCTTGAGGATGAGTATTTAATAATGCTTTTATGTCTGGTGGCAATGAGGCGTCTTTGAACTGCCAATCTTTTCCTGGCTTTTTTTTTTTTTTATTCCCCCAAACCAGCAACTCCACACACGTGCCCAAATAAAGCCATTTACTGCAAAAGAAGGAGCAATTTCATGGGAACCGAGTATGAAGAAGCCTTTTGTGGCATAACACAAAGCGCAAAGGGAGGTTGTATGGCTGTCTGATTGTGACGCATGCGCAGGAAAATTGCGTGCACAATCTCACACAAACATTGCCATGAATTGATGCTCAGACATCTTGAGCACAAAGACTGAACTCTGGACAAAGTAAAGCAAACACACAACCATACACACTACTGTCGGAACTCTGAATGGGCCTGTACGTGCGCCTTGCGGATTTTGAAGTACCCTCATCACCTCTGGAACTCTATTGAGATCATTCTTGTACAATCTGGGACAAAAGTCAAGGATTCAAATGACAGTTTTGATTTTATAGCCATGTGATAACAGGCTATAACAGTCAATCAAAACTGACCATTCTTATTTTTGTATAGGCTCAATTTTGGACACAAATCTTGGTTTGGAGCCTCATTCATTTTTACAGATGTGCCTAATTTTGAGTTAGGTTAATGAACGTTTTCGTAATCATCACCTTTAGTCAAGAAAAGGACTGTCCAACGGAAAATGTAAAAAAAAGTATAAAGCGCATCGCCACTGTGTTGCATGTGGGCAGAGATTTAATCATGTTTTGTCTTTCATCCACTGTACTATCAAGTGTTTTTCAAACAGTGAAAAAAAAACATATATAGAAGTAGAATAATGCTATTAAAATAACAAACCAAAGCTTGAAGACTTTGGCCAATGTATTTTTGGGGAGCACAGCAGAAACGCTGGCGGGTATTGATTTTCGTATCAGTGTAAGACTCCCTGCGCGAGTTTGCAACTTTAGACAGCTGGTGTCACGTGACTTATTTCATCCAAAAAAAATATGTGAACATCAAGCATCAGAATAATTGATTGTAATTTTTAAAGGACCACAGTGGGTGGCACAGCTATGGGTGCGCCCACAAACAAAGCAGGTGCGGGGTGGACTCAAAGTGCCCTTTTCACGGCGCAAAAATGCTTCCATCGAGTTGAGACCCAAGCGCAAGATAGCACTTAAAAGGAATAAAAGTAGCTACTTTGACTCGCCATGATTGAAGTCAGCTGGGACAACTCCCAAAGCGGCGCAGCCCTCCCTTTCGCAAAGCCACCAGCCTTTGCTCATCTCCTAAATGACCAACAAAATAGAGCCCTTCGGACTATGTTTATCCATTCATCCACTTTTTGCACAGCTTGTCTTCATTAGGACCACAAATGAGAAAGAGGCTCTCTCAGGTTTGGGAGAAAAGTCACACAAGCATGAAGAGAACATGCAAACTCCATACGGGAAGGATTTAGAGCGTTGTATTCATACATACAATAAAAATTTCAACTGCTATGTTACATACAGTAAAAATATTCACTTCCTCTCAGCTGGTGTGATGCTTGAACACATGAAACAAATAATGCGGCACATCGACATGCACTGTGCTGCTCTGGATCAAGCTTGCAGGGCCAGTGGGGGGGTGTTGGAGGTTTGTGGGCTTCCGTGACAACCTCATGCTGCTATTATTCTTACAACTTCCTGTTATTAGAGGCGCTCCTGCCCCTCCATGGCTCTTCGTCCATATCTGGACATGTGAACTCCGGCACTGTTGGACTCCACTTGAGAGGACTCTGGCATTTCCTCTGCAAGGGTGCGGCAGTGATTGACCATTAGGTCAAAATATGGGAATGTGCTGGGATGTCCAGTGGGGCCTTGTACACGTGTGCTTGTGCGTTGTGTGTGTGTGTGTGTGTATTGAAACAGCCATTTTCTCCTAAATGTGCCCTTCACTAATTGCCACAAGCTCTTCATCCAGCCCCCTGCCTTTCTGAGAGTCTAGACTAACAGCCTGTGCTTGACAGCTTGTCGAGAGCTCCACTAGCTCGCAAAATCCGCTCCTAGCCTCTTAGAGTTCACTTAATTCACTTCCCATTCACCAATAAGTCTCTTGGATCATTCAATGACTTGTCTCAAGCGGATATATGCTCCGATAGTTTAGGACTGGAGGCTTTGCAGCTTCAAAATGACAAATCCTACCCCACCCCAAGCGCTCAGTGAACCAGTTGGAGGGTTGGTGCAAATAAAGTTTTCTTAAACATCTTGAGTGCTGCTGCATGGCAGTTGATTTTAACCCGAGGGGGGAGCTGAAAAGGTCAATGACGTGTTGAAGCCTTTTTTTTTTTTGTTGTCATGAGTCATCACTAATCATATGGTCTCCATCAGCTTGCACCCAATGATCACTGCTCTCATCTTGGCTAAGTGTCAGGTGGTTAGTATAAATGTAACCTTCCCTTTGTGGCGTTACGGATTTGTAAATGACCGTTTTTTGCAGTCTGAACATCTAGCTCTTTGTTACTCTTTTCACACATTTATCATCAGCAACAATAAAATATGTAAGATGCTTGGATGTAGCATTGCTCTAGCTTTATTTGGACTCAATGCTGCCTGTCTTTATTACAGTATGGTTATTCCTTTTTGTCATCTTTAACAAAAATTCGCAATTCACCAATTAAGGTATTTTAATTACCTGTACCAAACTTCTCAAAGACTCATGAATTTACATATTTTGTTAAATCCTATTTTCAATGATCCTGTCTGAGATGAATTGATACCGTCCTGATCAGTCCATCCCTTTACGACACCCCTTGTCCTCTTCAGGGTCAAAGAGGGCAGGAGCATATCTGAGCTGACTTTGGCTGGCGTAAGGCAGCCCTTATGTACACTTGTGTCTCGACTAGTTGCCAGTCAGTCACAGGCCACACATCAACTGTTCTCATTTACACAGTAACTCAGTGGGAACATATCACCGGCACCAAAGTCAGGCGAGTGAACCATGAGACCATATGACATCTTTCCATAATCAACTGTCTCATTTTTTTTAACAGGATTGTATTGTAGAGCATCATATTATTATATTTTTTTAATCAAATAGTACGGCATTTAAGGTGCCACGCTATGTTATGCTATGTTAACCTATCATATGGTACAGTACAGGGTATTACGTTACGAATGTGTAGTATGATGTTATGGTATGGCGACGTTTTGCATGTATCGGTACTGCCGGCCTATGATATTGTCTCATCTTTTATTTTCCTTTATTATTTACTTTATGTGAACTGTTTTGTAAAGCGCTGTGTTACCGCTGCAGCTGTTGTGAGAGCGCTCTATAAATCAGGTATTGTATTGTATTGTATTGTATTGTAATCTTGAATAATGTATGGTAGCACAGTTTATCCTGTTACATAGCATGGTATGATGACTTCTACTGCATAAATAAACCGAATACACTGAATCACAATGCGTGTGCATGTCTATCTCTGTGCGTGTGTGTGTATGTTTGAGTGACGGAGGGGCCGGCACGTGTGAATGTGTGTGCGTTCGCAGCAGGCCTCCAGATGAGGTGAGTGTTCAGCTATGTGCCTTGACAATAACCTTGAGATATCTTCCCCTCGGGCCATGAGTTTGTGTGTGTTTGTGTGTGTGTTTGTGTGTGTGTGTGTGTGTCTGTAACTTCCCAATTGATACACGCACGTAAAGGACGACACAATCCAGCGTATTTGTATTGTTCGCTTCACTCGTCAGATGAGCATTTCCATGGCAACTGCATTAACAACTCCAGTTTTGGAGATGGCATACATGTAATTGTTAAACTGCTTAAACTAGCAATCACAGTATTTCTTGTCACGGTGCCACCGGCTGTCATCTGACGTTGCCGCTCGCTAAACTCACCGACATTAAATGCATGGATTTCTCTGCGGCGTGTTCATATTGTTTGTGAAATGCCAATTTGTGATGAACATTTGAACCAGTAAGTCTGGTGCAAAGTTCGACATGCACATTTCAATGGAAATAACGTGATTTCATATTTTCTCTTCCAAAGTTTCTCAAAGATTCGTCTGCATCACATCAGAACAATCAGCAATGAAATCACAGCAAAGCACCATCGGAACAAAATTCGACATGTAAACCTAAACTCTTATCAGTCATAATTCACGATACTGAGATAACATACTCTGAATGGCTCAAAAAAGTTTGGGAAACACAATCGATTCATGAATTGACGAGGAGGTGTGTCCCGGCTGTCCCCAAGAGCGAAGACTGGTAATCTTGTATGCATGTTCAAATCGTGAATTTTCCTTCTTTGGTTCTTCGCCCTCAAAGTCAATATGTTTTCATCTCCTGCTGAGTCAACCACTGGTAATGAGAGCCAGATGTGATGATGTCACAGCACCACATGTGTGCAGGGAAAGCTTGAGCACGAGGCCGCCGACATTGTCAAGCACGAGTCAGCCAGTCCACGTTCATAACAGAGACGCGTGAAAGATGCCGAGGTGGTGACGACAAACGGCGAATAAATAATGATTTATGTGTCACGTGGCCTCGATGCAAAGTTGGCAAAAGTATCACATTGGACTAAAGTAGAAGTACAGATACTCAAGTTGCAAAAACTAAAGCTCTTCAACTCTTGTTTTGAAATGAAAGTGGGAATAAAAGGTACAAAAAGTTGTTGGGTCGTCAGAAAAATACTCAAGTGAAGCACAGACACCTGAAAAATCGACTTCACAACTCTTAAGTACTGCCTTCATGGCCTCGCTGACCTGCGCACGTGGAAAACATCAGCAACTATTCCACATCCCGTAACCACGACCATCCCTTGTTCAGCCGCCTCAAGAGGATGATCATCGACCACATTACAGACGTCACCATGACGACCATGGTTCCCCCGTGTGGCTTCTTCTTGATCCTTCAACAGAGCGCCTTGATTAAAAGTTCCAGCTCACCGTGCTGCTCGGCTCAATGAGTCATCACTTCAGGGAGTCACCTTTTTTTGCTGACTCGCTCACTCATAACACTTTGGTATACGACTTTGGCTTTGGTGGACACTTTTACAATGTTAGAAATGATGTTTGATGTTGTTTTCATCTCATTTTGGTCCAGTTTTGGTTAAAAGTAGACTCGCCAATATATATGTATAGAGAGAGAGAGATCTGCAAAGGGAGGCTTTTTTAATACGGCTCGTCATAAAGCAAGAGTTCCTATTATTGTGGCAGTTGAGAAATGAGTGCATCCATGTACTTATTTTTATTTATTTTTTTAATTAAAAAAAACAGCCAACAGGTTAAATTTGCCCATTGGTTTGATGACTCGTTTTATCCACTAGAGGGCACTGTTGCATCACAATTCTAGGACGAAGGAGCAGCGTGAGCAAAAAGGGACAAGAGGCCTTTGCTTATTTTACATTACAGTATTATTTCTGTATAACAGCACCTCATGACATTTAAATGAACCTGACATATGAATGAAAATAACACCCACGTGTGGACTGACGAGTAATAGATTTATGACCAAAATATTTCATGTACCTAATTGAGACATGGGCGATCGACTGGTGAGCACGTAGGCCTCACGGTGCAGAGGTGCAGGGTTCGCCTTCCTGTGTGCTGTTTGCATGTCTGTGTGGGTTTTCTCCGGGTACTCCGGTTTCCTCCCACATTCCAAAAACATGCATGGCAGGCTGATTGAACACTCAAAATTGACCCCAGGTGTGAGTGTGAGCATGGATGGTTGTTCGTCTGTGTGTGCCCTGCGATTGGCTGGCAAGCAGTTCAGGGTGTCCCCCGCCTACTGCCTGAAGACGGCTGGGAGAGGCTCCAGCACGCCCCTGCGACCCTTGTGAGGATAAACTGATCAGAAAATGGATGGATGGATGGATGGATGGATGGCGACATGATATTTTGGCCCGATGCCAGTGATATGCCAAGTAACTGTAATCAGATTACTTCACAGAGAGGAGAAACACGTTTAGTCGCTACTCTAAAAGCAGTGTATTTCCGAATAACATGTAACAGGCATCTCTGATGCTCAAAAAATATGATTTAAAATCGTATTTTCACAAACGATATTACAAATTTATGGACTGTTGGGTCATAAATGCAGCGAACCAATAACACAGGAGACAAGTTCAAAAGGTTAACCGTTTTAATAAAATCCATGTCAAACATCAAAATACTGAAATGCCCCCCCCCCCCTCCAAAAAAAGGTAATTTTATACAAATCATAGCGGTTCAAAAAAATATAACAAACCATCATAGCGGTTCCAAAAAATATAACAAACCGTTTCAAAACATCTTTGCAAACCGTAGCAAACATTCTGATTGTTTAATTAACTCTTTTTTTCTTCTTCTTTTTTAAAAGCCCTTAACAGTCAGTCATAAGTGAAGGTGGTACGTGTGCTCTTTGTTTTTATGGGAATACATATGAGCAGTGGAGGTTAATAATAGTCACATGGGAACAAATGCGCACCACAATACTATTCAGCCAATCCTCCGCAGCCCTCACATGACATTCTTCTTCCCAAATACTGGACTTCACTTTGGATCACAACGATCTGAATTCGTTAAAGCAAGCATCATTTTATACATAGTCGTCACGGCAAATGTTTGCATTTAAATCCTACGTGATTAGTCACATCGCATCTGAAGATTGGAGCAGGGATGCGGTACCACTGTACTGAATGCGGATGACAAAGTCAAAACTGTAATGAGCTCTGATGGCAAAAGCTTGTCATATCAAGACTCGAGCGTGTTGATCGCAGAACGTTTCATTATAGGCTACATCATAGAAAAGTGCAGGCACCTCATAGGGAGTGCAGAGACCTCAATTGAGAACTGCTGGTGTGCAGGGTTGCTTCGCGACTCAACTGTTGCGTAACTCGAGCAGATACCACAACAACAAGAGAAAAAAAAACTTGTGTCCTCTCTGCTGCTTTACTTTGCAAAAAGAAAAAAAAAAGAAAATACTGTACTCCAAGGTGCCGAACATTATGTCTGCATGGGGTTGCTTTTTGGCTTAATTAACTTGAAGTGGGGCATGGTAGTGGTGGTCAGCCTGTACAGCAGCGGTCCCCAAACTAGGGTTACAAGTGTGAACATTTCACTCAAGGCACATGAACGGAGACACACGACGAGGTGGTTGCGCTCAGAGTAAAAACCGCGATGACAACGACTATGACATCGTGTACAGTGTAACTTTGGCCTGTCAGGTAGCTGACTTGACACTCACAACCTTTTACTTTTGTTTTTTTATGTCCTCCAATTAACACTCATCCCATTTGAATAGACATTCCACCCCATGAGCATAATTAAGTGGCGTTAGTTCCTGATGGAAAACAAAACAAGAAAAAAAAACACTGAGAGGAGACCCAGAAAAATGCATGGGATCCCACAATTTCACTATTATTGACTGCATGCAAATCCAATTGTACTTCCCATTCGACTGTTTACAAAAGGGGTGAAGGGAATTTCGCTCAAACGCCAGAATACACTTTTGAAAAACAGCTCCTATTTGTGTGTGCGTGTGTGTGTGTGTGTGTGTGTGTGTGTGTGTGTGTTTGACTCCTCTCGTGGACCACCCCTGGTTTAGAAAACTTTGAATATCCTAAATCACCTGCACCGTTTGCTTTGATGATTGCCTCTCACTTTTTGAAACGTGTTTATAAATGTCCCTGCATGTTATTATTTTTAATGACAACGTTAAATACGTATTTCAACGTGCCCGAGTGAAAGTGTACAAAAGTCAGAGCTTGTAAAAAAAAAAAAAATTTTTTAAAAGAAAAGGGGGTTGATTTAGGTCAATCCAAAGTGAAAAACGTGTGCTACAAACATCCGGAATGAGTCATGCTAAGCACAGAAAGGTCAAAGACAAAAACAAAGAACAAAGAGATGTTTTCCTTTGCAAAGTGACATTATTGGATACTATGAAGTGGCTGCCCCCTCCTAACATAGGCTTCATTCAATAACAATGTAGATTACCTTTGAAAATATACTGATCAATTCATTTCAGGAATCAGCCTGGCACAATTTTTTTATTTTTTTTTTTTTTAATCACACCCACTCTATGTCCATGTGGTGAATCTTTCTCCATCCAAATAATCCACATAAAAACAATAATCTGGGGCCACGAGTTCACCGCAGAGATTAATTCAAAAATCATCTGCTTGGAAAATCAAGTTGCGATTCGACTGTGGGCTAATGTTTGACCCACAACCTTTTGACAGAAATAGCCTGCTACCCAAATGTTGACTCATTTTGTCCGATATAAGGCACATGGACTGAGAGAAGAGGCTAATTGGGCCATACCAAGAATTCATAAGACAAATAGTAGCCATCAAAATCTGTTCAATTCGAAATCTTTTGGTCACCTTTCAAAATTCCCCAAAAGCCCTGAACTAGGATGAGCGCGAAAGATGCAAGGCGATGTTTGCCTTTTACTTTGCTTTTTTTTTTTCTTTCTCCCCTGCCTGAAAAAATTGGCTTGGTTCTCACTTGGCTCTCGTGAGATCCAATTCAAATTCTATTTCAGGACTTTTATCGCAGCTCCTGCGGAGAACAGGGACATGCGACCCACGTGACTCGAACCGTCACATCAAAATCGCTTTCCAAACTAAAGCCCAGAAAAAAAGAAAAAAAAAACTCTCTTCACGCCACCACTGAAAGTCCAAAGATGAGCGCCCTTTGCTCACACTTGCGTGGATACATCAAACCAACACATTGGATGGAGAAAACAAATCTCCCAAATGTGCGTAAAATCCCAACGCTACACATTCTAAAAATCTTTTTTTTGTTGTTTTTTTTAGTTTTTTTTTAACACAGAGTAAGAACACATACAACTAAATGACCTTGTTGGAAACTTGCTGCACTTTTCATTGAAGAGGACACACACTAGAAACTTAAAACTAATGTGGTTGTGTGTTATATTGTGTCTTAAGCACCATTTTGGATTCCAGCAAAGGGAACGGAAGGCAAAGTGATTTTTTTTTCCCCCCCTCCAGAGGAGGGATTCATACACCATCCCGTGCCTTGCATTACCAAACCACTTGTCCACCGCATCGCCGTCTTTGCAACAGGGATGCAAGAGAAGCAGGTGTGAAGAAAAGTGGGGAAGAAAGAGAATCACAGCTTTGGTATTCAGAGTGAGGTGAACAGAGTTCATAAATGCACTGAATAACGGGTTGCATGTGCTCTTGCTTTCTTTGAACAATCCTCACAATACTGTACATACCAACAAAAGGAGTACTCGGGCCAAATTGAAAACAAAATGGAGACTATGAGAATAAAGTTGTAATATTGCGAGATAAAAAGTTGTAGGGATTAACGTCATATTACGAGAACAGTTTTATTTTGAAATAGACGTCGGAAACATTAAGTCTATTTTAGGAGGAAAAAAATGTGTCATGCTGGGACAAGAATGTCTCAACAAACAAACCGTATTTTTATTTGCGTGCGCGAGGTGAAAAGTCTAATAACGAATTTTAAATATCTAAAGAAAACGGAATTTAGTGACCCCATCCGATATTTGCATTTTCTCATTTATTTTTACATTATTAACTTATCCTCTATCATTTTCTCAAAAACAAATTTTCATTGTTGATTTTGTTTTTTTCTTAGGTACGATTTGCTGGCATCTTGGTGTCCAGGAAGTACGTTGAAGTGTGGTGAGACATACTCTATACGCACATTCATTTAAATACCAGCATCAGTTGGCTGCCATTCTGTGAAGCAATAGACCAGCGGTGTCCAAACTATGGTTCGCGGCCATTTGCGGCCCGCGATCCATTTTTAAGTGGACGGCAGAATCGACTAAAAATGACATTTGATGCTTGAAAATTAGTTTTGTATTCTGTAGAGCTTTTCGAAATATACAAAGAAGCAAAAATGTTTTTGTGGGTAAATACTACGACTTTACTCAAAATTTTAGTGGAAATATTATTTGTTCCGTGTGGCCGTAATACTCCTTGTACAATACTAGAGCCAACAACGTATAAGTCACAGGCATAAAAAGTGTAGTGCCGGTGGGGGGCCCTGAGCAGTGCTGCCCCCAGTGGTGCAGTGGTGTAAAGGCAGGCTTGCTGAGACACTTCCATGCAGCCGAGAGGCGGTGACGGACGTGACAGATGCTTGTGTTTAATACTGTATCCGTCATTCCTCCAGGAAGAGGCGTCAAATAAGGCTCCGTATACCGTCAACGCAATTGAGTGGTCACTTGGAAAGTCTCTGAAGTGCAGCTCGGCGAGTTGTCAAGGTGAGCTTGTTTTTTTTGTGTGTATTTTGGGGGGAGGGGTGTGGAAGGTGCACGTTGTAGACAAACCAGATGTTGTGAACTTCAGGGTTTGCTCTCAATTTTAAAAATGTGCTCCAATTCAACTGTCAAGACAATCATGGACCCTTCCTTAGAGGAAGTCAATTGACTTCCCTCGAATGAGAGTCGTGTAAAAAGGTGCAAGGGATTTCCCCCCCAAAAAAAAGAAAAAAGAAAAAAGAAAAAAGCATGACTTGTATCAAAATACTTAAGTTACATTGTGTCACTTCCTGGATATCCAGTGCTGGTTGTAGAAAGGTAGATCGTGGGTAAAGAGTCTGTGTGTGCACGCTAACAGTCTGTATAGTAGAAGTGAAAGGCAAAAGTGAGCTGCCCCCTCGCCCCACAAAACCGATTCCCCAAGTCAAACTAAAACCAAAATGGAGCTGACCAAGACAGAAGGTTGTGACGAGGAGATATTGACAGCCCTTGCTCCCAGTCCAATCAGAAGATGGACGGGATGAAGCTCTTGTGGGGCCAGGGGGGGAACCAGGGAAGTGTGCCGCTGCTCCACACGGGCCCTCGTGGGTCAGGGAAGCACTGGGCCCTAGCAACGCCATTATATAGGCAGAACTGCACTCTCGCGGTTGTAAAGAGGCACAATACAGTACATTCCCTCTTACCACTGAGTCAGGTTTGCATCGAGAGAGAAATTTGGGGGAAGGAAGGGGAGGAGGGACCTCTTCTGTTGCGGCCTAGGAGACGTGCGGAGAAGAGGACGAATGTCTCCAGAAGCACCAGCCTCGCTTGGTGTGCTGCTTGCGCAAGATCTCCTCCTCGTGCTCGCGCTCCTTCTGCGAGCGCAAGTAGCGGTCCTCCTCCTTCAGGAACCAAACGGGGGGCCAGCGCTGCTTCTCAAAATGCTTCTGGTTCTCTGCATATTGACACACAAGTAGACGGAGCTGTTATCCCCTACATGCTGTTCGTTTTCCAAGAAACGAGAAAGATGGTCCAGCTCAATTTTGACGCAGGCCATGAATACAGGAACATTATATTTATGTATGGATCATGAAGAAATGGATGATTGACAACTTTTTTTAGAGCGGTGATTCTTAAATTGTGGGTTGGGACCCGTTTTGGGTGGGTCACGGGCAGCTAGTAAAACATGACATATTACTTGTTTTCCAGTTATGAGCTATTCTGCAAACAAATACAGTGCAGCTCAGCCTTTAGCTAGCTGGCGACATAGCTAACAATATGCTTTTGGTCGCATGACCAATGCGTGATTGTTCATAACTTCTACAAAGGTGCACTGTAAAAAAAAATCTATTTTTTGGGGCCAAAAACGTTTAAATACAAATTATTGACAGAGCGACAATGTTAGCGTAACAAAGCAAGCGATTTGTTTTTCATCAGCATCTTTCAGGTTGGGATTCAATAAAAGAGACAACTGTTTAGTATACTGTCTTGTTGTGGAATGCAGGAAAAAAATTGAATGTTTAAAAAAAAAATTGATGATCTACTCAAGCAGCCTCAGTGTGCACAAACCTTCTAGCAACTGTACAAAAGGATCATATTTTTCAGCATTTTGGGTCATTCAAATCTGACCCAAAAAGTATGTGTGGGCTAAATTGAATGAAGCCCACCTCCCCACTCATGGCTGAGGACCCCTGCTAACTCCCTGAGCACTGCACCTCTGCTGAGGCAAAAAAAAAAATCTACCATCTGATTTTTCCATAGTCAACCTGCCGCGAGAGAGAAAAAAAAATCCAAATAGTGTCATATGAAACCATGCAGTGCAATTCCAGCCTTGTGGCTATAAATTCAATTGACTCGTAATAGCTAAATAGCTTGTTAGACTTCTTATTAAAGAATTCTACGAAGCACCGCAGCCAATTGTTTACCAAACGGATCATCCTCGGGCAGGAACGGCAGCACGTGTGGCTTTACCTGGAGACATGGCCTTCATGTCTTTGGGAAACTTGCGGCAGATGCTGTTATAGTTAGTGCAGATGTGATGGAGGCACCAGTCAGAAAGCTGCTTGGCATTGTGGAACTGAAAGAGGGGGAAAAAAAGCGAACTTTAGCCAACCTCAACACATAATTGACTTCATGAATGCCCTCCAATATTCCATTCTACAGGCCTGGGCAAGCTCCAAATAGGCCAAGACGTGTCCGTCGATGTCAACTCCTTTCCCGACCAACTGCAGAAGCTCATCAACAGCGTGCTGCTCTGATAACGCACAGGCACATAAATAAGCGTGTTAGTATTTGCTGTCTCTCGCCTTCTCCACCCTTGAACGATGGCTGCCGAGTATCCCTACCCGTGAGGGCGACCAGGCGTGGTAAACAAAGCCGGTTGGCCACCATTATTAGTTCAATGGCCTCCAAATCAGGAGACGGTGTCAGCATGGCACAGTACAGGAACTCCAGCACGCCTCGCATACACGCGGTACTCGTGGTCGGGATGGGCACCTGCATCGTGAGGAGAAATATACAAGGTGAGTTGGAGGCAGCAAGACAGTATGTCAATATTGCTTCCACTATGAATGTACATTTGAATTTTAAACGTAAAAAAAATGTGTGTGTGTGCTTATATACATATATACATATACATATATATATATATACATATACATATACATATACATACATATATATACATATACATATATATACATATAAATATATATACATATATACATATATATACTGTATACATATGCATATATACATATACATATATACATATACACATACACATATACATATATATATATATATATATATATATATATGTATATGTGTATATATACACTGTATGTCACAGTGGCTTTCATGAACACTTGGGCCTACTACGTTACTGTATTTCAACGTTCGTCGTGATGGTGGTACTTGGAGGAGTCAGTATTTTCTGAGGTATATTTACTGGAATAAGTTTGAAAACAACGGCCATCAAAATACTCTGCAGATTCATGGATATTTCTCACAATTATCTACAAGGGTGACTACGTGCAGCCCACGGTAAAGGGCCCTTGACTATCAATACAAAACAAAGGAGAAGGTAAAGGGCAGAGGACATCCTGTTCTGGTTTGGCTGCCATTCTCTTTGATCGCAGCTCAATTTGAAGCATTGATGGTTGGTAATCGAGGGTGTTGTGTGGGGGTGGGGAGGGAATACAAAAGCATGCATGGCATTCAGGAAGCACCATCACAATGGGAATCTTGAGGACATTTGTGACTAACATGCTTACAACAACATGGAAATGAGTACACACCAACAGTTTTGAAAAGAAAAAAAAAATATCCATATTTTATATTTTTTGAAGCATATTTCAAAACTCTTGGTTGAACTTCACTTTGTGGAGTTTTTCACCTTTTTCAGTATATTTTCCAACGTCCTTGCAAGTGTACACAATGACCACTGGGTGCCAATCAGAACCCATTAAAGCAAATGAATCCAAATGAACTAAGCTGTTTTTTAATTACTGCCACTACGGGTACGCAACACAACCGGAAACTATCTCCCGGTGAAAGAGGCAACCTGCACCCTAACCAAACCACTGAGTATACCTACTGAGGCCCTCTTCAACTTCCATTTCTCAAAGCAATTAGGAGAATGTCAGCTTGGCAAGACCTCTCGTTATGACTAAAAGTCACAACACCGAGACCAGGGTGGTCTCAGGAGCTTGGAGCCCCCAGCTGAGGCTCATGAACATTAATCTCAGGTTGCATATACATTCATGGCTAGTAACTGGAGGCACTGTATTGACAGGAGCCCTGGGCTCCTAATCCTGGGAATCTAAGTGTCCACCAAAAATAAAAAAAAATAAAAAACGCTGGATGAAAGGGTACACTATACTTTATAACTCCTGTGCATAAGTCTACACACCCCTCTTCGAATGCCAGGTTGTTTACTTCCTCTCTCTGGGGAAAAAAATAAACAGGTCACATTGACAGTGGAAAAATAAAATATTCATCTTGATCTACTACTTTTATATAAAAACCTGGCATTCTAGTATGAGTGTGTAGACTTTAAAAGTACTGTATCCCATTTCATTTCTGCAGACATTCACCAACAATTAATTGGTTTCGAATGTAAATCCATTGTTAACACTGTTGCGCGCAGATGGCGCGAAGTCATGATATCACGCAGTGAAATGCGCGGGGCTAAAAATACAGAGGAGGAAGTGTGACATGAACATGAAAATAGAACAACACTGGCTGATCACATGCCGCTTTCACAGGTTGAGGAGTTTTTCCTGAGGGGATGCTCCGCTCCACCCTCGAATTGGAGTGTACTTTGCTGTCATGTCACCTACTGATTTGTATGCACTTTCACTAACAACCTCACTGCGGTTGCTCCCAGAATAGATTTACTCTCTTCCTTCAAAATAATATTTGCAACCGCTCACATTGTACGGGTTGAGATTGAATAAAACCCAGAGGCATAATATGGAAAAAATATAAAAGAAGCTCTTTGTGAGGGTCTAAAATTTGCAGTCTGAAATCTAAGACCCTGAAGAGTAGCATATTTTGTGTTGCAGGATTGAGAGGTCTGGTTCTGAAGAATCAAGTGACCACAAGATCACTTCCTCTCAATGAAAGGAATGAAACATCACACATGCAAAGCAACGAGTCTTGCGAAGTTGGTTTTGAGCAACCTCATAATCATTCTTTTTGTCCCGATATATTGAGATGACAACAGCATCAGTCATCTTTTCAAGTGCTCTGGTAACTCTCAAATGATCTTTCAGGATGCCCGACGCTAGACTGACACCGACATT
The DNA here is from genome assembly GCA_018466805.1 of Hippocampus abdominalis. Classification (NCBI taxonomy): domain Eukaryota; kingdom Metazoa; phylum Chordata; class Actinopteri; order Syngnathiformes; family Syngnathidae; genus Hippocampus; species Hippocampus abdominalis. The sequence goes on along the minus strand of CM031698.1, from coordinate 5,736,039 downwards.
AACCCCCATGCAGTAATTATCCCAAAATTGGACATTTCGGACACTTTGGACGATTTTGGACTGTTGGACAAATGGACACCACAGACAAAACAGTGAAAAATAACTCCACGAAGCTGAAATTTTGCATAGGATTTATATCTATGTCTTGGCCAATTCCCACTGAACATTTTGAGGGGTTGAAAGTGAAAAAAGTGGTTGCACATTGGAAGAGGGACATTTTTGGGACGTAATACCCTTCATGCAGCCGCTTAAAAATACTGCATGAGGGTTAAGTGACTTGACATTAGTAGTGATCGCCAAATTCACCATCACACAGTGTATGGTATCTAGAAAGCTTCATTTAAAAGGATATTTTAAAGCGTGGCGGCGCATTGCAATAAATAATAACCCTTACTCTCAACATCTTACCCCGACTCAACAATTGGTGCGCACTGCAATCGAGTATACAAACACTGCGCCACTCATGCAGTTTTTCCCATTGTCAGAAAAAGTTCCCTGAAACTAAAACAACTCCATTACGCTTGTTGGGCCTCACCTCCTCAATGTAGCTCTCCATGAACGAGCCACGGAACATGGCCGCCATCCAGTCACAGCTGGAGATGAGCAGGGGCTTGTGGGCCGGGAGGAAGCCGTCGTCCAGCCGAAACACCACATCTAAAACCGGGGTGGGAAAAGAGCATTCATCTCGTGGAATGCCACAGAAGCCCAAGCTACAGAGAGGGGGAAAGACGGGACGAGGCAGACAAAGGCAGAGACAGAAAGACACACAAACAGACAGACACATAGAGACACATGTAGACAAACAGAAAGGTAAATTGACAGAGGGACAAAACAACTTTTGAGAGAAAGGGAAGGAGAACAGACGACGTAAGGTCTAGGAAATGGAGTAAACCGTGTATTGATATTAATCCAAACAACTGTTAACTGTGGTATCATTTCCTTGATCTCTTGGATTCAGTTCTAAATAGACAAAGCAGATCGTTTTGAACAACTCACCAAATAATTATTCAGTGAGGGAAGCTCTCGTTAGCATTATGAGACAGACTGCCTTCATTGCGATGATAACGACGACTGAGAATGAACACAAAGGAGTGAGACAGAGCAGATGCATGGCGTTGGCTGCGATAGCATGCTAGCACAACGGCTTGGGGGGGAGACAGACAACACCAAAGACAAAGACGGCACGAAAAGACTGACGGGGCAACCAAGCAGAGAGAAGCATCAGTCAGTCATCAAGTCATTTGATGACTTCTTATACACTTACGGGGAAACCAACAAATACCAAATGCATATTCTTTTGTAGAAATACAATGTCGAATATACAGCGATACCAAATGTACACTTTAATGTACATCGTTGGAGACTCAAAGACAATGCTTGCAGTTGACTTTTGCAAGTTTCACTCCCCAACAGTAACGGATGCATACGTGGAAAACACATCTGCAATGTCACCGGTGCTTCTGAAGGCTTGGCGAGCACAGAAGATTACCAGCAAAGGTGCCTTTGTTAAGGCACTCCTTGATGCGGTTGGCTCGGCGCACGTGGAACGCCTTGGTTATCTCCTGGTTCATGAAACTCTCCCTGTTGAGAACATTGGCCACCATCATCCGCAGGTCAAACACCTCGAGGAGCTCAGCGATGGTGGCCACCTGCATCAGGTCTCCTCGACCTTCATCCAGGCTGCCAGTGTACAAGTACTGCAGCACGGCCTGGAACGAGAGCAGCGGGTCAAATAAATGCATCTCAGGCGGTGCCGAGACTGAAGCCTTGCGTTCGACAAACTAAATGAAGTTGTTTTGAGAGAGGTGGCAAATTCAGGTCCGGAAACTAACACATTGGCCCGAATATAATATGGTGTTTTTTGCATTGAAATAAGCCTGAAAAAGTGGGGGTCTAGACATTATACCCATTCACGACGCTAGATGGCGCCAGATATTATTGAAGCGAATGCTGAACTTGACTCCCTAGGCCAAAGCGAACCCCTGTCACGAAGAATAAAAATAAAAATAGCGGTAGCATGAAGAAGAAAAATAAAAAAATAGCAGTAAGAAAGAAAAGAGAAGAAAATAATAGATATAGATAATAGAGATAACAGAAAATGGACTATCTGAAGAAAAGTGGGTCAAAGATCGGCCATGTTAACCGGAGGCTGAGGAGAAGTTATGATGTACTGTCATTTACATTTCAAAAACCAGAAGCCATTCATTTACGAATGCGATTGCACTTTAGTTTACATATTTAAATGTTCAGATATTAAGATTTGAATCAGGCAAAATAACATGCTCTTTCTCTCAAATATATTGTGACAGTATAATCATTTGTTTCGGATGTACTGTAATTACTTTCTGGATAAAAATTAATTTGGTGTTCAAAAAATCTTTTTTCAAACTTGAGTCTTGAAAAAGAGGGGGTCGTCTTATAATCAGGGCCGTCTTATATTCGGGCCAATACGGTACACTGAAAAAAATGGCATGTTGAATTTACTCACATTATTATGCCAAGTGGCTGCACACAAACGATTCATCCAGATTTAGATTTTTTTTTTTAAGTAGGTGTGTAGACTACTTTAAAAAAAAAAAATTTAATTCATGCATTATTATTCATGCATCCACGAAATAAAACTAAATAAATTCAACACATCATTTTTTAAGTGTAAAAACCCAACTACAATTTAGCATTAGGTTTACCTCCCAGTGGAGTAGCAGCACCTGTGGCTAAAGCCAAATTGTGGCAGGGTTGGGTTTTTTTACTTTCTGGACCTGGATTTGCCATCTCTGGCGACTGAATGTGGACTAAGGCTACATGCAAGTAAATACTGTAGGTAGTAGTTCAATGCCCATAAAGTGAATTTGAAGTCCATCACCTTGAATGGTTCCTCTTGGATCAGCGCATCCATGACGACCACGGTCATTAGTCGTGGTCGTCCAGTCATGGGGTCATCAACATGCTCCAGACAAACACTCAAGAACCCTCTTCCCCATCCCGAAAGTGCCCGGCCACTCACAGGAGTTCCCAGAGAGTATTGGGCTCGAGAGGGGAGTGCATTATCACTCTGGGAAGTCCGTAACGAGCCGCGCTGGAGCAGCGGGGGTCGATTCAGACCCCGCACGCCGCCGTCGACCCCGTCTTTATCAATGTCTAGGCTCTTAGTGCGCCCAGCTTGCTCCTTGGCTCCCCGTCTGCTCATCTCGTCGTCCTCCCCACTGTCCGAGCTTTCCTTGCTTTTGTCCTGCTCCCCTTGTGCCGCCGTGCAGGATGCATCGAGTTCAAGGGTGAAGAGGTCATAGAATTTGGAGCAGGAAGTAGCCAGATATACTTTGTGTGCGAAAACACGAGTGGAGCCGCCCTGCAGCAGAAAAACAACATCTCCACAGAGTGGGTGGCAGAAGAGGGAGTCGGGGCCCTCACCGTCGGAGGGAGGCGGGTCTGGAATTCCCACTATGGGGCGTGGCGGGCGAGGAGGCAGAAAGGGCGCCTGGAGAAGTGGCCTTTGGACTTTTTTCAGGTGGGATTTCCAGAACTGCAGGTGACGGCGGGAGATGAGGGCGGCTCTGATGGCATTGTCAAAAACATCCTTGACTCCAAACTGGGCGACGATGCTCGTCTCATAGTAGGGTATCCCGAGCTCCTTCGCCACCTCGTGGCCTCTCTCGGGAGGCAGGATATCTGTCGGTTTGATGGGTCTGAGAAGAGATCACGACGGTATTCAGGCTAGTGATGCAATGTGAATGACGGCGGGATTACGCCCCTAAAACCACTAAAAAGACCTAAAAAAAGTTAAAACTCGGATCAAAATCTGTCCATTAAGGACGGATACGGAAGGCTTCTCACTTGGCGAGGGGTCGGCGTGCACGATTAACTGCATCCAGGTCAGCGTAGCGGAGATCCAGCTGGCAACCAACCAGGATGATGGGCGTTCGTGGACAGAAGTGCTTGATCTCCGGAAACCACATGGTGCGGACATGGCGCAGGGAATTGGGATTAGCCAGAGAGAAGCAAAGCACCACCACATCCGACCTGGAAAACAGGAAGGAAGATAAACAGCGGTTGCTCCATCTGCTTAAACTGAACTGGGATCAGAGATAAGACAGGAGAGATGATGACAGACAGGCTCTTGAAGGGAGCGCTGTACATTGTCACTTTGTATCAACAAAGGTATTATTGGTAAATGATGCTGCACCGTGTGTGTGTGTGTGTGTGTGTGTGTGTGTGTGTGTGTGTGTGCATACACAACCCGACGGTTGGTGACTATTTGTATTCGCTCTTAAAGCACTTCAAAAGAAGGCTAATTGTGACGAAGGATAAATATTTACAGACACATATTTTGCACACACACAGACACACACACATCTGCGGTTGATCTGTGAAAAGAAAAACGTTTCTGTTTGGGCTTCTTGGTAATGTTTAAGAGAGTTGTGCGTCAGTGACTTAGATCATTTAGTCATACATTACAAGACTGACAGAGAAACATCTGCAATTACTAGAAAAGGCTACTCACTTCGACTTCATTATACAGTAATCCCGCGTTTATCGCGGTTAGTGGGGACCAAAACCACCCGCGATAAACGAAAATCCGCGAAGTAGCGACCCCCCCCCCCTCCATATAGGTACATGTACATCATATTTATACGGCCAAATTTTACATGCATGTAGAAGTCAATTTTGAAGTAATTAACATGACTTAATAATGTATACTTATAGATTTAAACATGTATAAGTTAGGTTAGTTTATGAATAACAAAATACAGTAAACAAAAAACATGTTTTGTTTTCAAGTCCACAAAAATTCCGCAAACGGGCCGCGAGAAGCTGCGAAAGTCAGCAAAACAACAGCGAATCACATAGAGCAACATATACAGTACTGTACTACATGTACAGTATATGAAAAACTTTTAATTTTTGTAATGTTTTTTTTTTATTATGATTTTGTTGGAAAAAAGCCGCGATGCACTGAAGCCGTGATAAACAAACCGCGAAATAGCGAGGGATCACTGTATGCACAATTGTTTTTTCCCCCCATTCATCTAGTGTACATTAATAATAATAATAATACATTTTATTTATAAGCGCCTTTCAAGTGCGTTTTAGGCCTTGGCCACATGTAAACAGGTATTTTTATAGATATTCTTTGAGGTGAGTTTGCATTAAATCACATCCACAGGCAGTCAAGTGAACATCAACAAGGACATATCAGAAAAAATAAGACCTGCAACAGTTTTCTTTTTCTTTTTTTTTTACCTTTCCACACTGCAATGTCACCTAAACTCATTTTCGCTTTGACATACAATACACCAGCAAGCCATTACATCACACACGGCGGACAAGCAGCCAAGTCTTACCACCTCGGATTTGGATTTGTATACAAACAGGATCACCGCATTGCCATCCGACTACACTACAGTGGTGGCTGTGGTGAGGAATTGTGACTCCAATAAGAAACGTTTGTTTCATAAAATCCCTCTCAGCTATGCTGATCTTTGATTATGAATGTTTTGCACAGTGTGTCTGTTTGGGTTGTGACTTTTCAAGAATAATGGGAATGCTTAGAGTGGATTTAAAGACCACGTTATGGTTAATAATCGACCGCCGGCTATTATGTGACATAAATGGGCCTGTCAGCATTGCATGTGTTTATGTGGCGCATCCACACTACAAAGGTCACCAGTGTCCCGATTATGTAAGGAGACACACACACACACACACACACACACACACACACACACACACACACACACACACACACACACACACACACACATTGGCACGTACAACGTGTCCTATAATAATTCCGATTTTTCTATAGAAATGTAATATGTGTACTAATCTATTGTGACATAATAACCCTCCATGTAGCACAGAAAAGGCATGCTTCTAAATCAGCTTGCAAGAACAATGCTTCTTTAGAAATCGCTTTAATTAGCAGGAGAAACATTTTCTTTCTTAATTACATCGGTGCAGATTGAAATTACAAAAACACAGTTGAGGCGAAGGTTAAGTGTGACTTAGCCTATTTTCAGGATATGATTGTGCTTCGCCTGCCACCCCCACTCCCCAACCTGAATTTTCCACGCCTAACAAGGCTTGATGTGATGTTTTGAGTTTTGGTATCAACAAAGAGCGGAAGATGATGTGCGCCGTGAGCTTAGTCATGCGTTCATGAGCGGGGACAGGTGCCGTGTGCGGCAATGAACAAGTGAATGGACAAAGACCGGAGGAAAGGAAGAGGAGAAGGAAAAGGCGGAGGAGGAGGAGGAGGAGGAGGAGGAGGAGAGGCTGATGCCTGCTGCTGCAGACGTCAGGCGGGCAGGCGGGCAAAAAAAAAACAGCTGAGCTGGCGCTGCGTCTTTATCAGCTGACTGCAGGCTGACAAAGCATCCGGAACATTAGGGAAGGTGTGGAAACACAAACAGGGACAGAGAACCGAGTAAACACACCCTCAAAAAGAATGAAATAACAACGGAGGCGAGGCATTCGGTGCCACAAATACTGTAGATGCACAAACGTGCACGCCTGTTGCTTGGCTATACCAAAATTTGTCAGGGCGACGCAAAATCCATCGACCCGCTGTTTGCGAAAAGTGAAACGCTGCACAATGTTGTCCGTAAGGTGTATCAAATCAAAGATTCCTCGCTGTAATTTCTCTTTGCCGGGTTGTGCAGAATGGCTTTTGCATTTCATGCCAATAATGCAGCTTTGATCCTCGGCATGCCGAGTAAGAGGATCAAGCCATGATCCAATCATGTCTGCTGGACGACGGGCGGAACAGCCGGAGGGCAGAGTTCTGGTGCTTGGGTCACAGAGAAAATACCATGTAAATTCTCTGGCCCTGTTGCCGTTGGATTGACTGTTGAGTTATGTCACAATGATGTCAACAACACTAACGTGAATTCCCTTTAGGCTTGTAGGGACAGAGTAAGCGTGTGTGTGTGTGTGTGCGTGTTTTTGGTCTCACCTGCCATAGGCGAATCTTCTGTCCTTGTGATGATCCCCGAATGTGTCCCAGAGCCTCAGGGACACGCTGACCTCATCCACAACATCACGAGATCTCTCTAACACCTGTAGCATAACGGCAAACGTGCAGAACAAGCCTCAACACCATGTGACTTTCTTCGGCGCAACTTTTTCTTGCATTCATTTCCTCCACACTTGATTCCTGCGTGTCTTGTGTATGTGTGTGCCCACCTCCTGGCATACACGATACTGGTCGATGGCCCAAACCGTTGGCACGTGGGTGGCGAGCAGCTGATACTGTGTGAGGGTGGCATTGCAAGCCCGGGCACATATGAGCCTGGTTTTGCCCACTGCATTGTCCCCGACCACCACGCATTTAATCGTCTCCACATTGGGCCGCTCATAGTCTGTGTCTATATCCATGGAGAGGGCCCTGGGGAGAAGGCGGAAGAAGGGCAAAAGGTCAGTTTCCATGTACCGTATTGGCCCGAGTATACAGTAAGACGGCCCTGATTATAAGACGACCCACTCTTTTTGAACACCAAATTAATTTTTATACAGAAAATAATGACAGTACATCTGAAACAAATGATTATAACCATATATTTGAGAGAAAAATATATTGCCTCATTCAAATCTTAATATCTGAACATTTAAATATGTCAACTAAAGTGCAATCACATTCGTAAATGAATGGCTTCTGGTTTTTGAAATGTAAATTACATCATGACTTCTCCTCAGCTGCCGATCTTCTACCCACTTTTCTCCAGATCGTCGCTACGTTTCTCCATTTTCTGTTGTCTCTTTGATTATTTTCTTCTCTTTTCTTTCTTACCGATATTTTTTATTTTTATTCTTCGTGCTACCGCTATTTTAATTTTTATTCTTCGTGACAGGGGTTCACTTTGGCCTGGGGAGTCAAGTTCAGCATCCGCTTCAATGAGATCTGGCGCCATCTAGCGTCGTGAATGGGTATAATGTCTAGACCCCGAATATAAGACAACCCCCACTTTTTATTCTTTCAATGCAAAAAACACCGTCTTATATTCGGGCCAATATGGTATATTCTACATACTGTACATCATTTTTTTTTTTAAAAGAAAAGAGAATTCTATTGATAAGGCTTCCAAAAGGGGAATGAGTCATCATTGGGACAGTCGAGTCTCTTGGCATGTAGGTACAGTGGCTTCTAGATGCGAGCCAAGCTAGGGAGGCTTTGTCAAGACTCTGAGCGTCACTGACCAGTATTTGGAGGACTCTGCCAACTCCTCTCCAGAACACATGGAGGGAATGCAGAGCTATTTCTGTAACAGTAGCCAGAGAAGGACAGAGAAAAAGAGAGATGACGTCGTCCAAGCGCGCTGTCCTTTGATCACCTTGCATATCTAACCTCATTTCTAGTCACCTTGCGCATGCTGCACAGCATGTTTTAGAATCGTACCGGGTACACAGGGTACAATTGTAGACGATGGCTCTGAGCGAAGCAAACGGCGAGGTAAGAGAAGATAATAATGCTCAAAATATAGTGAAGGTCAAGACCGTATTAATTTGACGATATGTTTAAAATTGGGGTTTTTTGTACTACATTTCTAATATTTCGGTTACCTTTCAGGGATTGACCCCACCCTTAGATGTACAGTCAAACCTCGGTTTTCATCCATAATCCGTTCCAGAAGGCTGTTCGAAAACCGAAACCACGCTCTTTTTAAAATAAGAATGTTTACTGAACACGTCTGCTCACAATGGAAAGCAACACGAGGAAGCGTCACACCCGAGGAAGCGTCACTTCCTCGTGTAAGGAAGGCGAGAGGAGTCAAATGGTGCATTCAAGTGCGCTCAGTTTGTTCGAGAACCGAAATGTTGTCATCCGAGGCATAAGCCTCAGTCCACACTACCACTACTGCTGCTGTTGTTGTGCGTTGTTGTGTTTTGTATTTATTAAACCGTTATTTTATTCTATTTTTTTATTTTTTTTTTATTTTTTTTTAATGAAATGCACTAAGGAGTGGCACCCAAATTTCGTTGTAAACTTATACAATGATAATAAAGGCGATTCTGATTCTGATTCATAAAAAACTCAACATTTTTGGTCAAAAACCGAATTGGTCGAGAACCGAGACGTTCGAAAACCGAGGTTTGACTGTATAATGTCCCTCATATGAGAAAGCATGAGTGCACTTTTTATATACAGCAACCAATGAATTTGCTGATTTTTTTTTAATCAAATATATATAATTAAACATTTTTTGTGCTGTGAAACTTCTTTCACATTTCAGCCCAATTGTCGGCGATAATGCACAAATCAGCTGACAGTGACTCCACGGGAAGAAAGGCGATGGCCACCGCGATTGGATAATGTATAAAAAGAGGCGGGTCTTGAGGTTATCGTGTGAATCGACAGTTTCACTCTTCTCTTGCAGACAGTGAACGAAGGCCAAAAGAACTATCGGCGCTTCCTTTCCTCCCGGTAAGTGTGTTCCATTTTGCCCAAATGCTTGCTGATCTCGATCTTGACTAACCGTCAACAAACCAGGCAAACAAAGCAGATCAGTTGCTCTCGGGACTCACTTTCAAAATAATTTTTCTGAAGACAACGTGGCCATTTCTCCTTTGCCAAGCCACAAAGCAAATATTTGAATGCCAATTTTGTACACACAGCCCTTGTAAAATCTTCTCTGTTGCATAACCATCCCCCGCACAGAGTTGTACCGATCCAACAATCCCTGAAACTTTTTCAAACAACCACTCGGGGGGGACTCATAAATAGAACCTATGAAACATTCATAAAAGGCCGCTGTTTGGTATTCCATTGATGTGCTTGTCTTTAGTTACGATCGGCTAAAAAATGGCATCCATTCACGACATGAGCCACACCAGAAGCCCTGACCTGCACTTTGTGTCGTCACACATCTCCAACCTGCTTGACACACCACAACCGTTCCGCCATAAATATGCTCATTTACAAACAGAGCGGGCACCCATTGCATCGGTCGGGGGGCGGAGGGCAACCCCCTCCGTCTGTCCTCAAATCCAAGTGTCTTTGCGAGGTTGACGAATGACTTTTAATTTGTTTCCCTGAACTCTTGTCTGTCCTTTCAGAACTAATAATGCATGGTGGCAGACAATTAACGTATTCGCACCTGCCATCCCTTTTTGATCTGTTTTCATTTGTTCAATGTGGATCCAATAATCGGGTATCTTGACATGAAAAAGAGAAGAAAAGATAAAGAAATCTAAGAAGGGTTTTTTTTAACACATGTTCGCTGTGTTTCGAAGGAAAATATATCGTTTGCGCATGTGTTGGGATCTCAAGTAGGATTAAAATCACATTTTCAACACGATCTAAATACGATGACTCATGCTTTGTTCACAAAGAATCTCGGTAGATGCGGTGGGTGGAGGGACAACTATGAATCCAATGTGTTTAATAATCTCTCTAAAAACGTCTTATTCATCCCTGAAAGATTAGCTGGATATTAAGTCACAGAGTCGAAAAAGGGGAGTGGGAGGCCGCATTTCCATCAAAGGGCGGTGGAGATACTTTTTTTGCCAAGGTCGAGTTGGAACTGGTAAACCCTCACCCGTCTTATGATTCCACTGGAAGTTGTGGGGAAAAAAATATTTCAAGACCTGTTTTGTTCAAGACAAAGTGATTTGTGTGCGCCCCTATTTCAGTTGACCGATCCAAGGACTGCGATTATCTTTTTTGTTGTTGTTGTTGTATTCACCTTAATACATTGCATTTTGGTAGTTACTCCGTCTGGAAAGTATTTGCGATGGACAATATCATGATTCGGTTTGGAACAAACAGGTGGCACTGTAGGGCTCTCCCTGCGGATGCACACCTGTTGGTCATTATGTCATTAGCTCTTTAAGAGGACTCCCGCCCAGCACATCATTGTCGGGTCATTGTTGCTTGTTTGTTTCTTTGTGGCTGTTTGTATGCTACTGTCATGGTTGTTCTCAGTCATGTTTCGGTCATGGTTTTGTTTTGGCTTCAGTCATGGTTTTGTTTGATACTTTGGATTCTTTTTGTTTTCATGACTTTGTTTGTTCTGGATTTAGTTTCTGTGTTTTAATACAACTCGTCAAGTTCACGCTGCTCCTCCCTCCTGCCTGATTTTTGGGGTCCACCACCACCTCGCATACGTGACAGACAAGAGGTTCATCAGCTCAAAGCAGTAAATGTTGAAAAACCAGCGGCCTGAGAAGAATCTGCCTGTCCAAGTGCCCTTGAGAAAGACACCAAGGCCTCAACGACTCGAGAACAAGCTAGTGCCAGCCTTGACTTTGACAACCGGAATGTAAACAAGCTGATGAAAGTGTAGTAAAAGGCCAAAATGAGTTTGACTGCATGGATTTTGATGATACTACACCGATGGCATCATTTCAGAAAGACAAAAAAAAATAATAATTTTAAACTAAACCCGAGGTTATAGCTCTCAGGGCTTCCAATCCAAAATTCAGATGTGTTGAATGGGATTTCCACAGAGATGAGCCAGAGAGGGATTATTTGAGTCTGAGGGAGGAGGAGAGGACTGTCACCCGCTATTACAATCAATCGGTCATGCCACAGGGATCAAAAGTGCAAAAGCAACAATAACCGCACAAAGAATTCAGACTTTATCATCCCAGGGCTTGCAGAGACGAAGTAAGAGTAACGAAAGACGAGAAGAGAGGAAGCATGTATTGTTTGCGCGAGCTTCATGCCTACTGGTTAGTAATTGAGCTGTGAAAAGCAAGCGGGACGAGCAGGAGGAGCCGCCGGTGCGGAGAGACACTCATGGGGGATCCGGAGCAAGCGATCCATGTGGTCTTACATTCCCCCCCCCCCGGTCGTGTGTGTGGGTCAACAGCCCCAACCTTATTATCTCCTGGCGCATTACTGACATGTTAAGCGCCTGCTATCTGGTCTGTGTCTGAATGGTAATGAGCTTATCCAGGCGACCACAATTATTTATAGGGAGAAGCCGAGCAGTTATAAGGGTGCAGCAGTGCAGGCGGAAAGCAAAGCCGCGAAGCTCCGGTTTCATTTTCAGCCAATGACCTGTCGTGAACTAGATTTGATCTGTTTTGCAAAGTCATCACCTCTGCAAGGCAGCGATGATGATTGCTGGGACGCGTGAAGGAAAAAGGAACAACAACAAAAAAAAAAGAAGAAGAATCTTTCTTTTCAGTCGTAGCCATGAGGGAAAGGGCAAATTTTCCATGCACAAAGGGACAGATGTTAAAATGAGGGTTGAGTTGCTGCATGCGTGGTGTTTTTTTTTTTTGGGGGGGGGGGGGGGGGTGCCAACTGTCTGCAATAATATGCATAACTTTGTGTTTTAGGATTACATAATTTTACACACAAATAGCATCTTGAAAAAAAATGCAGAGTATTTCCTTTTTTTCCATTATCCTCACCAGGGTCGCGGGGGCTGCCGGAGCCTCTCCCAGCTGTCTTCGGGCAGTAGGCGGGGGACACCCTGAATCGGTTGCCAGCCAATCGCAGGGCACACAGAGACAAACAACCATCCATGCTCACACTCACACCTGGGGACAATTTCGAGTGTTCAATCAGCCTGCCATGCATGTTTTTGGAATGTGGGAGGAAACCGGAGGACCCGGAGAAAACCCACGCAGGCCCGGGGAGAACATGCAAACTCCACACAGGGAGGCCGGGATCGAACCCGGTACCTCTGCACTGTGAAGTCCTTTTTTAACCATTTAGTGACAACGTGCATTCATTAAAAGTGTTTTTTTAATAACATTCTGTGTAAATTCTGAGTATTTCCTGTTTTTGACATTGTGTGAAAATGCACATGCAAAATATGACTGACTTTCAATGAGGGTTTTTTTGTTTTTGACACAGCTGTGCATCTTGTTGCTCCTGTGCTTCTACTTCCTCCTTCAGTCTTTTCATTCATCCCTCTGCTGCTGAGCTTTGTCTGGCTTCTTCCCAGCTGTGCCCACTCAACCACTCCTCCTCTCCACACACACACACACACACGAAACCCACCCCCCCCTACCCCCTTTCTTTCTTACATCAAGATATTTTGTCATTGTAATGCTCTGATAGATGCTCACTCACATCCATCTACAGATGTATAAATCTAGCTCTGGATGTCCCACTTTACTGAAAGAGAGCCAAGAAGCAGCATTAGGCTGGATCACCCAGCGCTCCCACACCCATTTGGTGCCCCCCCCCCTCCTCCCGTTCTGTCTGCCTCTCCCTTATGTAACACTTTTCGGGACCCACTGGAAGCATGCACTCATCGCAAAACGCACCTCCTTTTTTGGGTCCGTTGTCTTCGGTCTTGAGTTCATCCTGATCACATGACCAAGTCTAAGCGTCTCCGCTTGGCAAGATATGACCCCATTTGCCGCTCACATTATGCTAAGAATTGATGACCAGAGCTTTAAAAACAACCCGGACTTGACTTCTATTTGGAAGCGTTGTTGGAGGAAATGGGCTAACTCCGTGTTATACGCACATGCAAGTTATTCTTCTTAATTTGGTGGCAAGTGTTTGACTCGCCTCTGTTTGTGTTATCGAGGTGTTGGGAGACAGTGAGTGCCAAAGGCGCAGCTGTCACAGACTGGCTTACATAATCGGGTCTGTAGCCTCTGCTTAGCTCCCCCGATGGCTGACGTTAGACCTCAAAGACACGGCGCAGACACGCAAGCACGCTTGCCTGGCCCACTGCTGACGGCACGGGTGTTGGTATGCACGCAAAATGCACACGTCCCGATGAACGACAGCGCCACCCATCATGCTTTCCTCTCATCACCACAATAGTAACGTGCTCTTCGTGCCTTACTTTCTTGGCCTTCGTTCCTCCTCCTATGTTTGCCCCCGATTCCTTGTCCACCTCTCAGCTTGTTTCTTTTATGTAGCATTGGCACCAAATGCAGTCACGTGCCCAAAAATTATCGACGATGGTGGTTAATCTGCCGCGATGCCCAGGACGGGCCCGGAAATACATCAGCCGTTTTGATGAAAATGAACCTTTTCTTGAAATTCCCGAATGGCCACCCCGCCCCTGTCTAAAACCGCCAGTGAGCCATAGTCATGGACAATTTAGAATCTTCGATTAAGACAACAGCACGCCGGAGTAGCCGTAGAAAACCACACAAGCGCAGGGATAGACAAACTTCACACAGGAGCAGATATTCAAACCTCTGAACTTTGAGGTAGACGTCCGTTAGACGGCGTTTTCTTTTCTGCCTATGAATAAAAGATGTGCAAGGAGGAGTAAAAGTAGGAGGGAGAAAATTAAACCATCTGGGGTTCTTTTTGGGGGGGGGGGCATCTATTTTGGGATCGGTGTTTATTTATTAACATGGACAATGCAGCTGGCAATATTAATCGAGTCTTATAGAGAGGAGGTTGCTTGATGAAGGCACATGGGACAAATGCGGGCCAACCTAGCAGTCATGTGACATCAATTTGATGTTGAAATTTGGATTTTGAGGTCACATTGATGTTGAATTGACATCAGGTGCCCACTGGGAATTGGCTAAGAATGTGGCATGTGCCTTGAAAATGGAGGTCAAGTAAAAAAAAACAACTATTCGCAATACAATGGTCTTTGAGCTCCCAGTAGTCTAAACATCCCCTTCTATTTATTTTGCGGTTTTCTGGGTTTGGTCATGTGTTCACAAGCTTTAGGAAATGTAATGTCATTTTCAGTTGACACGAAGTGGCACTACAAAGCAAAATGGCTGCCTCCTAAAATGAATAGAAAACGTGGCTTTTTCCTTTTTAGTTCATATTTCAAAAACTCTCTATTAATCTCAATAATAGTTGGTGCGCATAGAACATATTATTGTTAAGAATAATTTTACTTACCCTCTAAGCATGGCACCTAAAGGACAGATTGTTCCACAGGCACTTCATAAAACATTTTAGAATGTAACATGTCCCTTATAACAACCACTATTTATGTATCCCTGCCACCACAAGGTGTGTTCATTCCAACGATGACATCAGCGCTCCATTACCTGAGCTGACCTTCCATCTCGAACTGATATAGGGGCATTGAGGACATTCACATCAGTCACGTAATCCTGTGTTTTGCTATCCTAAATCACAGTAAAGTCACTGGCATATTGGCTGTGCAACACAGTAGGTGCCGCTAGTTGTGTTCAAGATAGCAGTGCAAGTAATGGGAGGCCAAATTCCTATTAACTTAAAAAGACTTCATTTTCATGAAGCACGACAACAAATGCTGAACTAACCAGAATATGTCACGTTACTATCTTTTAAAAAGTGAACATGATATCCGACCAATTGCGATTCAGCTGTAGCGTTTCCCACAGATAAACCGACAGCTAGAGAAAGAGGATTTCATTCTTCTGCCTGCCAACAGACATGGGTCGCAAATATAGATGACCAAACATACATTTTTTGTAGGAAAGGAATAATTTTGGTATCCATCAAGTGAAACTGGCCGGTTTCCAATGGCACAATTAATGATCTCTCACAGAACACCAAGGCGAACTCATTGGGAATCACAACATAAGATTATTAAGGTGTACCTAATGTTGTGGCCCACAGAGCCAAGCACCTCTGGATGTAAAAAAAAATATATATATATATATATATGAATCGGGCAAATATAAGCCTTGGTCAACCGACAAAGACTGCAAAATATGAATCTGTTACTTCCATGAAAAATGAATGTAATTGATGAACTACTCATAGGTTCTTTTTTCAATAGGTGCCTTTCATTTCACTTAGCATGCACGCCCTGTCACCATCAGTGCTACCTGCGTAATGCAAGCCATCTGCTGACGTCATAGCCACAGGCTCCACATTACCCCCGTGCGTGTGCGCAAGCACGTGCTATCAAACTCACATTTCCCGGCAGAAAATGGGCTGCCCTCGTCACATCCCAACTGGGACGGGTACGCACACGCTTCTCCATTTATTAGCGCGTCCTGGCTGAGAATGAGATCCCACTTATCAATGAAGCACCCCCCCCCCCCCACCCCCACCCACTCCTCCCATTCATAAGCACCTGGCTCATTCATAATTTTGGGGGAAACCGAACGTGCACACAAAGGTAAAATCATCCTGGGGTCTGAACAGTAAAAAGCACGTTCAAATGGTACAAATCAGCACATCTTTTAAGCAGCAAAAGGAAGATATCATCCCACATGCCTAATGGTTGCGGCTGATCAGCCTTGCATAACACGCCAAGCCCATCCGCTGCACAAAGACACGTAACACCTCAGTAAAAGCAGACAGGGCATCAATAACCCCACCGGTGTAAACATATCTGCTTGCAAAAAGACGCGATGCATCCATTGGTGGAGGGGGTGGGGGGTGAGTATTAGTGACGAAAGGAGATTAAAGCCCCATTGTGTGCACAAAAAGGGGAGTCAGCGTGATACAAAGAAAACGGCGTTAACTTTTTGGAGCAAATGAAGTGAGTGATGGGATGGAATTGGGAACGTGTGGTCGTTTTTTTTTTGTTTGTTTGTTTTTTTTAGGGTGGAAGGGAAGGGGGTCCCTACCTTCCGACGGTTCCGGAATTGACCCACATGCCACTCTGGTGGTGTGCCGGTCTTGCAAAACTGTGCAAGGGCACGCAGGGAGAACAAATAGTTGGTCGTATTCAGGTCCACTTGGCACAAAGAGCATGTGATGTATAGTTTATCTGAAAGGGGACAAAAAGGACCCGTGCCCCTCTTTTCCTGCTTTCCGTGGCCGCCTTGTTCAAAGCTTCACGAGCCTCGGTTCAGTTGAAATCATCCACTGGTGACAAAAGACGCCTTTGGAGCTCAGCAGTACATTGTTATACTTTGAAAATGTACACATTACTGGCCCAGACACTCGGTTCCAGTCTGAGCCACCTCCTTTTCTGTTGTTGTTTCCCCAGCTGATTTCATCAAAAGACACGCCCCCGCGCAGTGACGTCGCGGCACTACTCGCCCAACTCCTGCCGTGCGGCGTTCATGTACTGTCAGAAAAATCATACACTACGGAGTGAACGTGATTCTCCGTCACGGACAAAACACGCACAAGCTGCAAAATCGGGCATGCCTGTATGGTTTTTTTTTACAGTGCAGGTTTCTCATAGAATAGCGGTTTTATTCCTAAAAATAATGTTTTTAATTTTCATTTTAACGCACTGTAACATTATGCACAGTTTGAACATGAACACTGGGTTTAAACTGAGGTGACTATGGACGGCATGCAGTATTTTTCTCTCCCTTGTCTTGAACCAGGCTGAAAAAAACGATTCATCAATATATTTTAGGATGTCAAATAAAATGCTGAAAGGTTTTAACTGCCGCCACACACACATGTACATATATGTGTGTGTGTGTGTGTGTGATAGTAAGTCACTTTGCCCAGACAAGGCCATTACTTCAGCCCACCTTTGCCTCGATGGAATTTGTGATGGAAATCGATGCAATGTATTATTTTGTTATTTGTTCAACCGGGACATGATGCAGTCTCCCCCTGCCCATGTAATAACATCTCCTTCGTGCTTGTGGAAGACTGAAGACAGACATCTACTGGCAGGTGCTGGTACTGAGCTTTGAAAACAAAGGACACAATCAATCCCTCCCTCACCCTTCGATGATGTCAATGCAGTCGTTCAAGACCACAGCAGCAGGAAAGTCATAAACTGTGCCATAAAGTGGGCTGCAAATATCTGTGTCTTGCCAATGGGCCTAAAGCCAAGAATGCGATTAAATATTTAACCTTTGGTAAGTCTTCTTTCTGTTGATGACGTCCGCTCTCGCATACGAAAAGGCGAAAAAGTCTTGGGACACATTTCCCAACTGGTCATTAATTAAAGGAGCCAAGGGTCTGTTTCCACAACCATCTTCTCCCTTCTCTCTCCAGTTTACATTTTTAGTCATGCATGTCCTAATATGAGTGGGAACAGTTTGGTATGAAAGAAGTTGACACAGAACCCTGACCCCAACCCAGAGGCCCATTCTTACGGTATGTCAACATCACTGACAATCACGTCAAAGTCAAACGACATGTTCAATCCAGATAAATACGCTGCCTCTAAATGATGTAAAATCATTAATACTCATCATCAATGGTACCGTTTAAACTATGGTAAGACTTCACTCTGCAATTCACCCAAGAGACTGTTTATCTACTTCGGTGCTGCTGTTTTTGTTAGCTACAGAGTTCAAATGGACTCAGCGGTTCAATGAATGTATGATTAATAGCGTCTAGGACCTTTTTTTTTTTTCCCGGACCAATTTAGTCTTTTGCGCCCTGAGAAAACAGTGCCCCCCCTGACCCGGCTGGCAGGGGCAGAAAGAAGCAGCATGAAAGATGGTGAGGAATGCCATGGGATGAAGTAGGGCTTCAAGAGCTCTGGCACTGCAAGGGCTTAGAAATGTGGAGAGCCTGCCCCTTTGTTTGGACACTTGTGAGAGAACTATCCAGCAGCCCAGTCTGATGGGACATCTGGCCTTTTCAACCACGGCTCGACAAAACAAGTGGAATGTGCACTTGCAATTATGAACTTTCTCACTCTTTAATCTTCCACGTGGGAAGTTTGCGCCCGTTGCTCTGCAGTCTTTAACAAGGTGTGTCCTTTACATAGGGTAAACACATAAAATTCCTCCGGGCACATCCTCAGAACATTTTGAGCGGCACTGAGCAGAGTATACTGTACATCATTGCACTTTTAATCATCACTGGAGTACAGTACAAACAGAGCAGGAGAGTCTCATATACATTAGATACCGTATTGGCCCGGATATAAGACGGCCCTGATTGCAGTCACTTGGCATAATAATCTGAGTAAATTCAACATGCCATTTTTTTCAGTGTACCGTATTGGCCCGAATATAAGACGGCCCTGATTATAAGACGACCCCCTCTTTTTCAAGACTCAAGTTTGAAAAAAGACTTTTTTAACACCAAATTAATTTTATACAGAAAATAATTACAGTCAATCTGAAACAAAAGATTCTAACAATATATTTGAGAGAAAAAGCATCTTGAAGTTTACACCATAACTTCTCCTCAGCTGCCGGTTAACCCGGCCGATCTTCGACCCACTTTTCTCCAGATTGTTGCTACCGTTTCTCCATTTTCTGTTATCCATCCATCCATCCTCTTGATCCTCGAAGCCTATCCCAGCTGTCTTCGGGCAGTAGGCGGGGGACACCCTGAATCGGTTGCCAGCCAATCGCAGGGCACACAGAGACGATCTCACACCTAGGGACAATTTAGAGTGACCAATCACTGCCATGCATGTTTTGGAATGTGGGAGAAACCGGAGCACCCGAAAAACCCACGCAGCCCGGAGAACATGCAAACTTTGACCTTGCTGTAGCCCGTTTGGACTCCATTTTCTGTTATCTCTTTTATTATTTTCTTCTCTTTTCTTTCTTACCGCTATTTTTTATTTTTCTTCTTTGTGCTACCGCTATTTTTATTTTTATTCTTCGTGGCAGGGGTTCGCTTTGACCTGGGGTGTCAAGTTCAGCATTCGCTTCAATGATGTCTGGCGCCATCTAGCGTCGTGAATGGTTAAAAGTGTCTAGACCCCGAATATAAGACGACCCCCGTCTTATTTCAATGCAAAAAAACACCGTCTTGTATTCGGGCCAATATGGTATTTATTGCTCATAACCATGTCAGCACTTAATTTGTTGAAACTCCACACAACAAATTTGTGAGGCAAAGGTAATTCTGCTCCTTCTGATAATTCACTCTCCACTCTAACCCATGTCATTGCCACCATTGATTCCGTATCCAATTGGCTTGCAATAGTCCGAAAGCTGTCCAAACAGCCAGCTTCTCACACCGCACGTGTCCGCAGAGAGTTTGCCTTCAACCGACACCAACAAGTGTGCTAACAAACATGCACACTCTTCACACACACAAACACACACACACACACACACGCACACACACGCACACAAACTCAAAGAAGAGAAGAAAAACGTGTGCATGTATCCCCTGTGCGCTGACGCAAGTGGGTCAGAGCCGCAGTGGGTCTTCAAAACAGTTCCAGCACCATGTTCAGGATAACAGTATCAAGGATTAAATTCTAATACACACAATCACACACAGTACAAAACATTACACGGGACATGTTGCCGAGCATAACTGCAGTTTGGGATCATTTAGTTCTTTGTTATGCAAGAGGAGTTTGGCTCATGTGTTTGATTATTTGTTTGGCGGACAAAGCTGGAATTTCAATGTCCTCCCTTGAGCGGGTCAAAGTTCAAGGGTATGAATGGAATGACTGAAGGGCAACACAAAGAAGTGATCGTGTGGGAAACGGTATTACTGGCATTCCTAAAATATGCACATCCAGTGGAATGTTCGAATCGCTTGCCTTGCTTCTTAATCTTTTCTCACACCGACTATAGCTCGGAGAGCTACATGAAGCGGAGTGTGTGTCGTAACGACCGGACTATTTGGCAAATGGTCATGAGTGCGAGGCTAAGTGGAAAAACATTGAAGGCTCGATAAGGCCTGTAGCAGAGGACAAGATATTGTTGACTTGTTATGTTTTATGTAGATTGTCCTATCTCCTGTGTAGCCAGATGTTGTTTCCTCATTATAACTAATGAAGACATATCGCTGTGTTATTCCTGCCACCCCCCTCCCAAAAAAAAAAAAAACAGAGTGCAGGGCTAAGTGTCAGAGAGCTCCTGAATGGGCTATTTGTTAGGCTTTAATTCTTTGTGGAGCAAAGAGTCTTGTTTCCTGCTTGCGAAAAACACATTAGTTATTACAAAGAAGGCCCATGAGCAATGAGTGGCGCAGGAAAATACTTCCTTTCTTTTAAATGCATTTTGTTATGAGCAGTCAAAACACATAAATGGCCTCTAACTCAATGGCAGAAAAACCATAAGCAAAGACTAAACTAAGTCAAGTAAAATGACTACATGCAGGATTTATCTGGCAATTTTTAAATGTCAGGAAGAGGTGGCGGAGGGGGTGTTGTTGGGGTTTCGGAACAATTCAAACTGAACTCAAATTAAGTAAAAAGACATTCATTCCAAAAATAAACGAATATCTCAAAGGGACAAGGAAATGAGTACATGTACAAACACAACAAGGAACAAACAGGAAGTGAACGAAACCTGGTTACAGAACAAAAAGACAGCAGGGAAAGACAGAGGGCAACGGAAGGAGATAACAGATTGACACGGGAGCCAAACAAAAACAGACCGGGCATAACTACTCCAAGACATGACAGGAGTCAGCAACACAGAAAAGATAAGCTTAACTTGAAAACAACACAAAATTGGGCAGATTCGCGTTTTGAAAAAAGGAATAAATAAATAGCCTTCCAGTACCGGTACTTCATCCAAAATGTTTTGCCAAACATGGGAAAGGCCACACAGAAATGTGAGCATTTCCAAGAATTTTAAGCACTGATGGGAAAACGACCACATGAGATGGTCAACCAGGGTGACGATTGGGCGTAACGAAAGGAAATGTCAGGAATGTTAAGTGGTTCCTAGGGCGCAGATGGGATGAAGGAGGGAATAACTGGACAGGAGAGAAAGAGGAAGGGTGGCATGTGAAGTGGAAGTTGGTACAGTACAGCCAAACCTCGGTTTTCGTCGGTTCCAGAAGGCTCTCGGCTTCGCTTCCACACGAGGAAGCGAAGCTGAGAGGAGTGAAGTGACGCATTCAAGTGCGCTCAGTTAGTTCGAGAACCGAAATTTGTTCGGCATCCGAGGCATAAAAAACTCGAAATTTTAGTTCGAAAACCGAATTGTACGAGAACAGAGATGTCCGAAAACCGAGATGTGACTGTATATATATGCCAACAGTTCGAACCAAAGTTTTAGTCGACAAAAAAGGGTTTGTCACATTGTCTACATCAAAAAAAAAAATCCATCAGGTAACTCAACTCAGCTAACTCCTATGGTAATTTATTTGCATGCAGTCATTATATACTGCGTATAGTGTAACATTCTTAGCTGTATTTTAAAGTCGAATAGAAATTGGACACAAACTTGTTATATGAAGTGAAAGCGATGCTATCTCGATTTATATGAAAGCTTATTGCAAGGCTCATATTTGTCAACATTTGTTGTCGTCATGAAAAGCGATTGACAATGGCAACTTGATTAGATATTGACAGTAATGAATGCTCATTTATGATCCATCAAAATTATTTTATCCTGGCCATCTATTATTAGATTTTGACGCTGCGATCTGAGGTGATACGAGTAACAACGATGGTGAGCATACAGAGCAGCCGCATTCTCACTGTAAACTTTGACCGGGGTTTAAGACCAGACAGCAAACAGGAAAAAGGTCAGAGAGGATAAATTGAAGGATTGGACAAAGAGTAAGAAAGGTTGACTCTGCTTTCAATAGTCTACTGTGAACTCTACAAAAAGGCAGGAAACTTCCTTATCAGCGGTAGAGTTTTTCATAAAAATAGCTTTTCGGATTGACTCAAACAGAACTGCACTCATGCTGCGGCATCAATCAATCTATTAAAGCCCGTCGCATACAGTATTGCATAATGTAATGTATATAATAGTACAACTTGTAGTGAGGAGTGAGATCTGAGTGTCCTCAGTGCAGGTTTGTTGGAATTCCAGAAAGCGCCCGATCAAACAAAGAGGAAGGCCAAGTCAAACATTTCTGGACGTCAGTCTGGTTTAGACAAGCTCTTCAGTCCGGATATTAGCACACACGTCGGACCTGCATGTAGCACGGGGGTCCAACATTTCCACCCTGGACACCCTAAAATAATGTCAACATGATCTTGCACCCCGGTTGTGGTTTGCATGAGCGTGATATTTTACAGGTCGCGGTTAGACCTCTAAAGTTGAATACAATGCAGTTCGGGATGCTCAGGAAATAACAGATACGCACTTATCAGTTATCACTGTCAAGCACTTGGTTTTGTTCATTTTTTAAAAAAGCTTTAAATGGCTAATTGCCTCCTTCTGCTATGTAAGTTAATGATAAGTTTAAAAAAAAAACACTACAAAATGTTAAAACAATGAAACACGACCTCAACTTTCATTTCAAGTGATTGTCGTGTTGGCCTCAGTATTAGCCAGAAATAGTCAAAAGATTAAAAACATTGCTAATAGAAAGACTGCAATGGAAAAAAACCGTTTTTCATATTTGCTAAAGCAGTGATCATGTCTCAGTAGTACATGATAAAGACAATCTATAAAAAAATAAATAAATAAGTAAAATTAGTTGTTTAGAGCCGTATCTCAAACTTGATTCTCAAGAAACTACAATGCCTGAAGTGGAAAAAAACAAATCAGAGACAGAAGGTGTCACTTACGAAATGTCAATCATACTCATCACAACCGCGACCTCGTACCGACCCGTTATCTTGATGGCTCAGAAAAGCGCCTCATTCATCCTAAGTCCGACTATAAACGTGATTGTTTTTACCTTTTTTTTTTCTTTTTTTTTTGCAAGGCCACGGCGGTGACTACGAATACATTGACAATTGATTGACAACTCATTCTCTCTTCCTATTTGTTGTTTTTCGTCACGCACGGTGGTTTCCTGCCAATCAAATTAGAAGAAGATGGAGGCCATAGACAGCTGGGGGTGGGGTTTTCACACATCATTTTTATCGTGTACTAGTGTCAAAGTCATATTGACTGTTTTCGTAAATATGGTGGGTTTTGTTCAAATTGCAAATTCTCCTTTTGAGGGTAGACGTGATATGAAGGCGAGGCTATATTTGCCGAAAGACGAGACTTCACAGACCAGCCGAAAATATGGCCTTTATAATCTTTCCATAAAGAGTAAAATACACTCCAAGGGACAGGAGTAACCTCTAATTGCAACATTAACTGTCCTAAAATAAACCCTATAAATGATGGCAAATGCCATCACAGTCTTTCAGGAATAAATTATCCTTTGAGAGGCTTCTTTCCAAACTACAGCTGAACTACTCCCATCTTTTTCTTTCTTTCTCACGATGATTCTTACCACCGGCTTGACGACCACTTGTGTCACTCTGACAAATAAAATTTAGCAACTCAGCCTACATTCCCTTGTGCTAAAATCTAGCATCCGCCAGGCTCCGACACGCAGTGTGTGTCTGCCTCTATTTAGACGTTGCTCACACGTACAGAAATAGCGAGGCGAAAAAGGAAGGGCGGGAACGAGCGTGAGTGTAAAAGCAAAAAATCTCAGGCCGAGAGAGATGCAGATGGACAAATAAATCACATTACCGTCAGCTGAGGCTTTGCATGACGTTGCTGCTTTGTGTTGACTTCAAATAGCCTCATAGCATGTTGTTTATATCCACTTCTGCCGTTTGTTCCTCGCATTGTATTGCGGTCGAGTAATCAAAAAACAAGAGGCATTCCCCAAAAGAGCGACCACAATACCTCGGCGGCGAACGCACTTTTAACATGGTAATTCCTCAACCCCACGCAGGGAACATGCGTTCCGTTTTGATGGAAGCACTAAATTTAGAGATATGACTGATATGAAAACTGCTTGAACCAGGACTTGCAGGAATATGATTAAACAACACACGCTCATCTATGCACAGTAGGTGTCCAAAAATAGAGTGATGGAAAAATCTATACTGGTGTCGGGTTATATCCGCCCTACTGCTGCATGCGCGGTGGCCTGTCCAAACAACTGCCATACAATGGTCACTGGGACCACATGTCAGTCACGTAAGGCTTAAAGTATCCAAGTAAGGTCAATGGTCAAGTGGGTAGAGGCTCTCTGGGATGGTGCATGATCCAAGCTAATCCGCCAGTGAAAAGAGGTCATTCACGATGTTATTTCAAAATCACATGCACAATTTTGACTTGCGATGTTGAGTCCAATTATGCAGCACATTATCTCCCGGCTGAACGATTGATTATTGCATCAAGAGGAACGTAAGTGGCAATAAAAAAAATATATCTACATGACAATAATGGGGCATAACAACACACAGATCTCAGCTTAAATGCATTCGCATTAAGAAGCACCGGCTTCATAAATTGGAGTACTGCTGATGACGTTAATTATTAATGTTAAGATGAGAACGGGGTAATCATGTGAGGGGCGGAGAGACAGACAAAGATGTCCCCCAATTTTTTTTCCCTGTGAGGGTCAAAAAACGTTTCCCTTCGATGACGCAAGGGTCAGTTTGTAACAAAAAGTGTGACGATCGCCGAGAAATGTAAACAATTATTGTTTTCCAAAAAAACACACATAACAAAATCTCAAAAAAAATTAATGATACACCACTGGTATTGTTCAGGGGGCCGGCCGGGCAAGATGTGGAGGTGGGCCATATCTGGCCCACGAGCCATAGTTTTGGGATGCCCTATTTAAACATCCGTAGTGAGGCGTCAGGGTCAAAGGTCATGTGGTCTCACTGTTCTCATGTCGCCGTCTTCTGCTTCTGCCTGCATTCCAAAAACATGCACGTAATTCTTATTTGAAAACTGCCCATACGTGTGAACGTATTAGCCAATGTCTCTTTAAAAAATATGTGCCCTGTGATTGACAGGTGACTAGTCTGAGCATATCCCACCCCCACTTTCACAAAATCATCTAGGATAGACTTCAGCTCACCCGAGCTCAACGGAATAAGTTGTATTTAACCCTCATGCAGTATTTTTAAGCGGCTGCATGAAGGGCAACAACTTTTTTCACTTTTAATTTTTTTTCACTTTCAACCCCTCAAAATGTTCAGTGGGAATTGGCCAAGACATAGATATACACCCTATGCAAAATTTCAGCTTCGTGGAGTTATTTTTCACTGTTTTGTCTGTGGTGTCCATTTGTCCAACAGTCCAAAATCGTCCAACGTGTCCGAAATGTCCAATTATGGGATAATTACTGCATGGGGGTTCAGAAAAAAAAAAGGATACATGTGAAGGCATGTGTCTTAACATTGTGAATGAGTGGCAAACCCCGCTCTTGTTTTGTGTCACAGATTTTCTGAATGTCACCAGATTGAACTCTCACTTCCTAAAAATAAAAATAAAAAATAGGCCGCTTATTTTAATAAATCTCCCTGAAATAAGTGTGGAGTAAAAGTGACTCAAACGCAAACCAAATGGGCTGAGAGTGGCAAACCGAACTGCGCAGCACGCAGTGAGTCAGTTTCACATTTCCATGTGGGATGAGAACCACAGAAACAAACACTGACTAAGATCATGGCAGATCTCATTCTAACTTGTCACACTGCACCCAGCCCGGCACACCAATTCTCTCAAATCTGTGTGCGTCCCCGCGTGCATGTGAGCGCGCGCGCGCGTGCGTCTGTGTGTGTTGGCGAGACAGAGCGTGTGTCAGCCGGCTTGCATCAGCCTCCTAAAACTGCAAAGAAGCAATCCTTCACCCTGACAACAATGTGTTTGTGTGGAAACAGATTATTCGACGGGAAGCACCTTGGAGTGAATGTTAACGTACGTCCATTTATGATAGCGCTCTCTGACCCTGAGTAGCAGGAATGGCATGTTTCTCTCGCTTCAGATGAGAGTTAAAGCCGACATGCCAGACATGTGTCGCATGTCAATATGCTCGCCTTATTCAAGTGTTTGCACATGCAAGCTCGTGAGTTCAGGCTCCTCTCCATGACTCGAGTCTGCAAATGAGAAGGGAGGAGAAGAAGGGGGGGGAGTTCTCATGCGTTTTCCCTTGAGAGGAATTTTTGGTGAACACAGTCGCAAACATTGTCAACATGACTAGTAACTTCTTAAAGTGAGGGCTGCATTTGACAACCACGTGCTTCCGGTGACTAACTTCAAATTTGGATGTTTTCTCCATCAAAGGAGTGTAAGAAGAGAGCAAACGCCTTGAATTGGATGTCAAGCTCGCAATGAAGACGTGCATTGGATATCTGCCAATTTGACTGCGGTAGAAGCAGAAGGCCGCCTCGAACTGACAAACAACGGCGAGGGATGATCGAAAGTGGTCAACAGAGAACAACGTCAAGGTTACCGAACGCATAAAATGCATCATGCTCACCAGAGATGCCGATTATAATTAAATGTATGAATGCGTAAAATTATTTATCGACAGATGTGTCTTGTGAGTCAAAGTTTTGCTCTGACAAAAAAAACTTAAAAAATAAATAAATAAAAAAGATATATTTAATTCTAAAAAAAATAGATGGATAGATATACAGTATATATATAGAGATATAGATATATATCTCTATATATATACTGTATATATAGATTATATTCTATATATATATATATATATATATATATATATATATACTGTATATGTTTTTTTAATATATCTGTGATATATATTAATATATATATATACTGTATATATATACTGTGTATATATATATACACACAGTATATATATATACATACACAGTATATATATACTGTGGTTTGCTCTGACAAAAAACTTATTAAATAAATAAATAAATAAATACAATAATAAAAAAGATATATATTTAATTTTAATATATCTAAAAATAGTAGATAGATATACAGTATATATATAGAGAGAGATATAGATATATATATCTCTCTATATATATACACAGTATATATATATATATATATATTATTTATTTATTTTTTAATTTATTTATTTTAATTGAGTGAGTGATTCCTATGTCTCAATTCATGGAAGCCAGTTGGTGAGGAGGAGATGATCGTGGGAAAGCAAGTTAATAAATGGGCAAATAAGAAGTGACAATTTGCAGGAGGTGACACGGTGGTGACATTGCTGAACTCACTCGAGCTGCTCTCTTTCAGTTTGCCTTCATACAAACAAGGGAAGTGGTCAACGTGCGGTTCAGTCAGAGACGAGCACCCACCTGTTCAACCGCACAAATTCATCACAATATATTGCAAGAGCCGGAGGAGATTCAAATGTTATAGTGAGACGTGCAGTCTCGGGTTGAAGCACTTTTTTAAGACATCAAGGCCAAGAAGATCAGCTTTCAGGACTCAATGAGGTGAGCAGATGCTCAAGAAGGAAACGCTGCTATAAACAAACAAAAACACAAATTGCGGCCAAGTAAGTGAAGGAGAATGGATCATTTATTTTAAAATTAAATGATGTTATTATAACGTATATTTAGTTCTCACAGTGTGACAGTTGGCCATGATCAGGAGCAAACAGTTTTTTTGTTTGTTTTTTTTACCAAGGCAAAATGACAAAAACAGTAACACATTTTCACACTTTAATCTGATTCTGGTGTGGAAGCAGTAATGCATTACATTGTTCATTAAACTCTCAAAAAAAAAAAGAAATTAATGGGAAATTCATATTTACCTAATTATTTTAGGCTGTAAAAGAAGAATAAAATCAAGGTTAAATTATAACTACACTACCTACAGTATTTTATTTCAGTCAAGTGTTACCTTGAAAAAACTTCCACTATGTAAAAAAAAAACCTGCTAGAGATTCTACTGTTGGATAAAATCACTTTAACTGGGTAAATAGAGGACCTTAATTGGCTAACATTTAAAGAGGTTTCAGTACTTTGAATCCTGAAAAGCAGATTCACCATTTTACTCATAGCTGTTGATTTTGCATCAAGCAGATAAATCCAGATGTGGTCAACCTCTGGTCCTGGAACCTTGCCCTCTTTCACCATTCTATCAACATTGAAGTTGTGTAATGTCCTCTATCACTCGACAGTCCCCTCCGCCTCTCTCTTTCTGTCTCTCTCTTTCTCCGGTCCGTGGCCAGCAGACATGTTGCTCACTATTCCTGTAGGTTTTCTTATCTCCCCTTGCCCCTTCAGTCCTGCCCAGCCTTGCCCATTCCTGTCTTCACTGGCGACACCTTCTTATCCACCTCTCTCGACACGTATGCACACACAGACACGGTTGTTGATGCTGTGTGAGCTGTTAATGGAGTGATCTGAGCAGACTGTATACAAGCACGATTTAGAGCGGGGGTCGGCAACACGCGGCTCCAGAGCCAGCGGCTCTTTAGCGACATCTAGTGGCTCCCTGGAGCGTTATAAACCTTTGAAAATATGTCAGAGTGGTTGTCCTGTTTTAGAGCAACAGAGGCCTTTAACCCTCATGCGGTATTTTTAAGCGGCTGCATGAAGGGTATTACGTCCCAAAAATGTCCCTCTTCCAATGTGCAACAACTTTTTTCACTTGTAATTTTTTTTCACTTTCAACCCCTCAAAATGTTCAGTGGGAATTGGCCAAGACATAGATATACATCCTATGCAAAATTTCAGCTTAGTGGAGTTATTTGTCACTGTTTTGTCTGTGGTGTCCATTTGTCCAACAGTCCAAAATCCTCCAAAGTGTCCGAAATGTCCAATTTTGGGATAATTACTGCATGGGGGTTAAATGAGTACCACAATTATATTGAGTCCAAAAGCCATCACCTTACTGTGGCGAGCAACCGGTAACCGGGCCTACACCCAAGGGGCCCGCCGGGCTCAGCCAGAAGAGGCAACGTGGGTCCCCCTTCCCATGGGCTCACCACCAATGGGAGGGGCCAAATGTCACCTCTCTTGCAGGGGAAGGAGCCCAAGCTGGTATGTGAGGAAGAGACGTTCCGACTTGACATCGTCGGATTTGCCTCCACACACAGCCTGGGCTCTGGTACCAGTTTCTCTCGAGAGAGAGGTTGGACTCTCTTCCACTCTGGGGTTGCCCACGGTGAGAGGTGCAGAGTAGATGTGGGTATACTCATCGCCCCCCCCCCCCCCCCCCAGTTCAGTGCCTGTACATTGGGGTTCACACTGGTGGATGAGAGGGTAGCCTCCGATCGATTTTGGGTGAGGGGACAGGTGCTGGCTTTGGTTTGTGCCTATGCATCCAACAGCAGTGAGACCTGGAAGGGCGTGATTGCGAGGAACGCCCCCCCCCTCCCCCCCACTCCCCGATCAGAATTCGAGTGGTGCCAGCAGTAAATCGGATTCGTCCCCAGTGAGGGTTGGACACCACCAAGGCTGCCCTTTACCATCGATCAGTTCATCACCTTTATAGAAAGAATTTCTCGGACCAGCCGAGGCATCGAGGGTGTCCGATTCTTCCCCCCCCCCCCCCTTGCTTTCAAATGTAAAAATATCCGAGCAATATGTAAGGATTAATCCATGTTTGTTTGGGTGTGTTTATGGCCACGCGTAATCTCGGAGTTGACACCCCTCCTCCTCCTCCTGCATTTTATTCCCCACTCATTGCTCCATGCAATTTGACCTCAGCCAAAGCTCAAATGTGCATATGCATCCTTTATCCCTCCATCATGCTCATCTCTTCCACGCTCCCAATTGCCGTGCTCATTGACATTGCCCATGCACACCAACCGACTTCTCTTTCTCTCTCTCTCTGCACCCCCGACTTGGTGTTCTCGCTCTGTAAAACTTTCCCAAGAAGACAAACATCATGTGGTTCTGGGAAGAGGAGGTCATGCTGTGTAACGTCTTTGTTACTTCTTTTTTTAATGTGCGCATGTCCTGCATCCGACAACCCCGCTTTTGACGTTGATTAGTTTGCCCTTGCACACGTGCATTCGCACACAGACACACACAAGGCTCCTGAACCGATTGCACTGCTGCATATTGGCAGACAGCGGGACGGCTTCCCCCCCCCGAAGGAAGAATGGTTCAAATTCCACAGCTGATAGAAAAATACAGGGCGAGACCGAACGGAGAAACTGATGTCAACTTCATCCGATTACCATCCGCACCACCATCCCCTTTCCTTCGTCTGTTCTCTGCTCATGTTGACATACAGAAAAACGTATTGAACCTGCCAAAGGTCGAACGCTTTGGATTTTCACTGCACTTACACTTCATCAAATGTTTAACTCCTTTTTACACTTACATTCAGAGGACCGGCGTGCGGGAATGGGTTGTTTTCAACATTAATAGTTCAATGTGTCTGAGTGGTGCAAAAGCGATGCGACGCCACGAGCTAAAGTGTGAAAAAGTACAGTGACGCACGTTTTTTTTTAGATCTTCTCTACCTTTTTTTTTTCCCTGACTGACCATTTTCATATTCATTACATAAGCGTTTGTATAATAACTCAAAAGTACTCCTCAAACGGCACAATTGCTACATAAAAAAAATTCAATGTGAGTTAAAGATCTAAAGCAAAAGGCATTCTTTGTTGATCTTCTGTTACGACAAACGCCTTAAGGACACACACATGATATTTTAGTCAGTCGCTTAAAGTGACACACCCACTAAAGTTTGATGAAATGTGTTGTTTTTTGTGGTTATCTTCAACACAATTATTCATCATGATTACTGGAAAGCCGCATACAGTAGATGTTGAGAACAAATGTTTTGTTAAGTACAAGTTATTCTGACAAGTGCACAACTTTTTTTTTTTTGGAAGCGGTACAGCCGAACCGTTACGCAACTGCCACCCGCTTTCTGTAAAGTTCTGCTGCGTGCACAAGCTCCAAACCACGTTGTTTTCGTGAGTGTGCGTGCGTGTGTTGTGTGTGTGTGTGTGCGTTTAAAGAACGTGATTCTTACCTTTTTCAGACATCCACCACCAGGAATCAGTTCGCGTCTCTTTCTCCTCGACGTCCACTTACAGTTTTAACACCTTCCGATTGCTCTTCTGCTTCTCCCTGCAAGCCGCACACACATGCAATGATGATGAGGAGGAGGAGAAGGAGGAGGAGGAAGAGGAGGAGGATGACATCTAATCACAACCTTTCTGCCCTTGATATGCTATTGACCGGTCGACCAAGTGGACGTCTATAGTTAGTCACAGTCATTAAGGTTTCTTCAGGTTTCGCAAATAAGCTATTTTGGTGCTATTTAGTTTGTTTTCCAATCCCCCCCCCCCCCCCCCCCCCCTCGTGTCTCCCCGTCTCACCGACAAAGCAGACTCGCTTGGGAACTCAACGCATGCCGCCACTTTCTTATTTAGTTTTAAATATCCGCGTGGTTGGGAAAAAAAAATACGATTTCCCGCATTCTCCAGTCACCCTGAACGCATCCGATCTCAAACTGCAGCAAAGTCAAATTGTTGTTTCTTTCTTGTGTCCCATCTCCGCAGCGAGTTAAAGTCCTACCTAAGGAAGCGGATCCTTCCCCTTGTGCTCTTCGTGCCCTCTCTTCACCGTGGTCGCGCCCACTTATGTTGATGTTCCACTCCGGACCAGCCTTCAGCAGCAGCAGCAGCAGCAACAGCAGCAGCGCGCCCCGACGTCAGCCGCATCTCTCGTGCGCTCCGAGCCACACCCACCCATTCATTCATAAAGTGGAGAGAGTGCCAGTCGGTGCTCGTGCATGGGCACGCGCACGCATACGTACAGCAGTTGACACCGAATTACACCACTCGCTGTAAATGTATTACAAGTAGTTCTGCACAACCGGGCGATCCAATGGAAGAAACAAAAGATAAGAAAAGCTGCTTTTGAAAAGACATCGTGTCCTGTAATTACTTCTATTGAAACACTAAGTAGTCCTGCGCAATCTAGTGCGGTCCAATCCACGAAGCGGAGATGAGATTACCTGTTTTTGCAGAGATTTAGAGCAATGGATTATTATTGTGGTTGTACTTTGCATCACAGTGAGGTGCTTCGAGTATTTCCCCGCTCTCAAAAGGCGCCCAGATTGCAACGCTACCGCTCAGCATCAAACCCACAATAGCCAACTGTTCAATTAACAACATTAGATGACCTTTGTCTTGTCAGAATTTGGGATACAATTCTTGAACAGTCCAACGTCGGCTTCACAGTGCAGAGGTACCGGGTTCGATTCCAGCTCCGGCTGTGTGGAGTTTGCATGTTCTCCCCGGGCCTGCGTGGTTTTTCTGGGTGCTCCGGTTTCCTCCCACATTCCAAAAAAACATGCGTGGCAGGCTGATTGGACTAAACATTAGTGTGCACCTTTGTCTGTCCCCCGTGCCCGAAGACAGCTGGGATAGGCTCCAGCATCCCCCGCGACCCTAGTGAGGATAAAGCGGTTCGGAAGATGAATGAATGAATGAATGAATTCTTGAATTGGATTTCATTGCCTCTAGCTTGTGCAGCTGCCCTTGTTCTGTTTATCAAGTCACTGGAATTAGCGCATACATGGATCGCTATTACATCTGTGACTTTTCAGTGTGACTCTTAGTGTTAAGAATACGCTTCTTAAAGCTACTATAAAAGTTGCAGACGATTGCATCATCTTTGTAGGAGTCCTCTTCACTCAACAACCCCAGTGGGTACAACTGTAATACGTTCCTCAGCCAAATTCTGGAGAATAGCTCGTATAGAGAGAGATGAATCATTGGCAATGTTGAACAAAAGTAATGAACGCATAGACTGTACATCAAGTTTCAAAGTTGGAAATCGTTCAGAGTAGATGCCATGTCCAAATGTTCCGAAAATTGTGTAATTGAGGAGAGTGTACTGTATCAAGTCTTGTATCATACAGAACATTTGTTTTGTGCTGTATTTAAAAAAAAAAAAAAAAAAAAAAAAGATATGCAGTCAAACCTCGGTTTTCGAACGTCTCGGTTCCTCGACCAATTCGATTTTCGACCATGAAATTTCGAGTTTTTTATGCCTCGGATGACGAACAAATTTCGGTTCTCGAACAAACTGAGCGCACTTGAATGCACCATTTGACTCCTCTCGCCTTCCTTACGCGAGGAAGTGACGCTTCCTCGTGTTGCTTTCCTTTGTGAGCAGACGTGTTCAGGAAACATTTTTATTTTAAAAAGAGCGTGGTTTCGGTTTTCAAACAATTTCGGTTTTCGAACAGCCTTCTGGAACGGATTATGGACGAAAACCGAGGTTTGACTGTATCATTGACCCGTTTTGGGACAGCGGTTACTAGCTTATCATGTTATCAGGTTACAAGTTATCATTATTGGTGCATGAAAGGATTTCTCTTCACAAAACCCTACCAAACTTCCTTTGACACCATGTGGAACTTTGCACCCTTGACCAGTTCAACCAAACACATCAAATGCCAGGCGACGAAAGCGTCTCCATGAATCTTGTTCATCCAAGCATTCAAACTTGTCTCCCGAAGGGAAGAAAGAGCCTCACCCATGCTCCCTCCCTTGTCGGCGTGAAACCGCCAGGTTCAAGGCAATAATCACCATGTCGCGGTGCAGCCACAAGAATGTGGAAAAAACACCTGGATCATCGAGAAGGAACGTCGGGGGGGAGAGTGGGGGGGTGGACGAAGCTTTGGTCTTCCGCTTGCTTAAGTTTGGGGCCAATGAAATGAACACGCTGTGGTCCAAGGTCATGTGAGTACGTGAGCATCCCGCGCCCCCTTCATCCTGATGCGCGCAGGTGTCATTCACCTTTATTTCAAAATGTCTTCGACAGCACTTTTCAAAGCCCCGCTGCTATTGATCTAGCAATACGGGCACAATGGGTCCATAATGGAGAGTGTCCACATGTAAACATAAACCAGATTCTCGATCAGTCTCTCGTCTAAGTGGGCAAACTGCTGATCCCGTGCGTGGCAAAAGGCTTGCATCAGCAGAACGGTGGGGGGAAAAAATAACAAACAGTTGGCGACTGCGCAGCGCCTTTAACTATCGACACAACACAATATTGACATACACAAAAGGAGCGATCTCGGTCTTGTTTGGATCACTTTCACTGATGCACGTGAGGAGCCAAAGCGGTGTTTGACACCAGCCATTGAGCCGCCACAATGAGACACGTTCGGGAGCTGAGCGGCCACAATGAGCCCTCTATTTGCTCCAGAGTCTCTGTTATTCTTTCTGATGATTGCTGGAACAAAAGTTCATGACAAAAGTCCCAATTGAGCTTGAACAATCGCTCACAAAGGAGCCAGTGACTTGGTGTCGGTGGGTCCTCTTTGACAACTGGACAACATCACGGGTCCGTGTGTGACGGAACACTGTCAACAGTTTTGTAGAAAGAGTTGTTTTCAAATCGAAATGATTGGTTTGATTTCAGCGATGCTTCCCAATTGTTTTGAGCAAGGAATTTGGATCACTTTTATGGAATTTCATGGGATTTTTTTTTGGTTGTTGTTATTAAACTTTTTATTGAATTTTTTAAACAGTTAGAAAAAAGAAAAACATGGCCGCGTGTTTAACCCTCTTGCAGTATTTTTAAGCGGCTGCATGAAGGGTATTACGTCCTCAAGGATTGTCATAAACATGTCCCTCTTCCAATGTGCAACAACTTTTTTCACTTTTAATTTTTTTTTCACTTTCAACCCCTCAAAATGTTCAGTGGGAATTGGCCAAGACATAGATATACATCCTATGCAAAATTTCAGCTTTGTGGAGTTATTTTTCACTGTTTTGTCTATGGTGTCCATTTGCCCAACAGTCCAAAATCGTCCAAAGTGGCCGAAATGTCCAATTTTGGGACAATTACTACATGGGGGTTAAATACATAGAACATCATCAGTTCCGGGCATCAAAATAGAACATACATCACATAAACATCCCGGTGAAACAGGTTACAAATCCTTCACCCCCACATATGCAATGTCCTGAACACCGTGCCATATGAGTAAAAAAATTATAAAATAAAATAAACAAAAATAAACCAACTTTAGTGGAACGGGGCCAATAGGTTAACTTAACTTATCTGTTCAAGCACTTCCTTAGGTTTCCGTAAATTTTATCCAGGTATCCCATAATGTCTCAAATTTCTCTCGGTCGTCTCGGAGAATAAATGTCAATGTGAATAAATTTCCCCAACCACCTTAATCCAGTCTTTGACTGTTGGGGGATCTTTTGTCAGCCATCTTCTAGTGATTGCTTTTTTTGCTTGCTAACAACAAGTGGGATTTTTTTTTTTTTTAAACGCCAGATATCTTGAACGCCAGTCAGACCACAGAACACTCTTAATTTGGCTTCATCCTTCAGCTATTCGCCTCCAGCATACTTTGACTTTAAAATAATTTTGAATGAATAATTTAGGAAAAAGGCGGCCCGGTAGTCCAGTGGTTAGCACGTCGGCTTCACAGTGCAGTGGTACCGGGTTCGATTCCAGCTCCGGCCTCCCTGTGTGGAGTTTGCATGTTCTCCCCGGGCCTGCGTGGGTTTTCTCCGGGTGCTCCGGTTTCCTCCCACATTCCAAAAACATGCATGGCAGGCTGATTGTACACTCTAAATTGTCCCAAGGTGTGAGTGTGGGCGTGGATGGTTGTTCGTCTCTGTGTGCCCTGTGATTGGCTGGCAACTGATTCAGGGTGTCCCCCGCCTACTGCCCGAAGACAGCTGGGATAGGCTCCAGCACCCCCCGCGACCCTCGTGAGGATCAAGCGGTTTGGAAAATGGATGGATGGATGGAATTTAGGAAAAAGAGAAAAGTCCATCTCACAGGAAAAAGCGGATAACATAACTGAATGGAGGCGGCCCGGTAGTCCAGTGGTTAGCACGTCGGCTTCACAGTGCAGAGGTACCGGGTTCGATCCCAGCTCCGGCCTCCCTGTGTGGAGTTTGCATGTTCTCCCCGGGCTTGCGTGGGTTTTCTCCGGGTGCTCCGGTTTCCTCCCACATTACAAAAACATGCATGGCAGGCTCGTTGGGCACTCTAAATTGTCCCTAGGTATGAGTGTGAGCGTGGATGGTTGTTCGTCTCTGTGTGCCCTGCGATTGGCTGGCAACCAATTCATGGTGTCCCCCGCCTACTGCCCGAAGACTGCTGGGATAGGCTCCAGCACCCCCCGCGACCCTAGTGAGGATGAAGCGGTTCGGAAAATGGATGGATGGATGGATAATTGAATGGGCCGTGCGTGTTTACCCCACCCAAAAGTTTCGAGACTATCAGTTCAGGACTTTTGAGCATAATTCTACTGAGAAACAAACTGGAATGACACTCGGGAAAGGACCTTAAAAAAAGGACCAAAAAATTAAGGCAAAATAGAGATCCATCATTCTCCCATTAAACTTTGAAATTTGTGTAATCCTGTAGCCTAAGAGAAATAGAAACTGTACCAAAAGCAGAAAAAAAATTTGGGGGGGGGGTTCACCAATCCAATGAAGATCGTCAAGAATTGACTTGGATTTGTGCAAAGCAGTTTGAACAAGTCTGCTAAGTGCTCAGAGTGAGTGACGTGGCTCTTGATCCTTGAATGATCCCACAAAAAAGTCTGACGCTGTGTGACCAGGTGTCTTTTGGGCAGTCTGGACACTGATCAGAAGCAAGATGACATCTTTCTCCACACGCATCACACAGTCTATATTCATCATGAGACAACCGCATTCACCGTACTGCCCAGATTGCGGACCCGGCCTCTTTGGCCCACTAACGGGCCCGCCCGTGTCCCTGTTTGGCGTCACCGAGGTGCTATGAATAGACGCTGGCGTATCGTCAGTGCTGTCAGCTAGGCATTGGCACGTGTGTCTCATGTCAGCACGACCACGGCGCAGAACTCCTCGCTGGTGTCGCCGCACCGGCAGCACATTGGTGTTGCCATGGAAACAGGAATGAGCACAGCTACCCTTGCCCTGACATCATTAGTTGTTGTTCTCAAGAAAACTCTGTTCTTCTTTCCTTGTGTGGCTTTCTCCTCATATTTATTCAGCTTCTACTTTTTGGTACCAATTCAGTCATTTTAGCGAAAGTGCAAAATGTGTCTTCTTCCAAATCTCCTCCCCCCCCCCCACCACTTTCTCTCTCTGTGTGGTGTGGGAGAAACTAATGGAGAGGTATACGGGTCACCGCCTAATTGACAAAAGCTCCCATAGCCTTCGCAGGACAAAATGAGCAGATTGCGGTGTTTGTATTTCTGCTCCATTTACCACTTTGTGTCTGATCACGTAGAATTTACTCTGCATTGATGGGCAGGCAGGAAGCCATATGGCATGTCAGGTAGGAGGTTAACAAACTGAAACAAAAAGCAAAAGGCAGACGGCACTCTTCAGTTGCATCCTCAGCCTTTTTTTTCCTGTCATTCATCACCTGAGTGCATGTGCCCAATATGGGGGGGAAAAAAGTTTCTGAACCTTTTGGAATAACCTAGATTTCTGCATGAAGCGGTAATAAAATGTGATCTGCCCTTCATTTAAGCTACACCAATTTTTTTTTTAAATCGGTTTTCTTAAACTAATAATTTTGGACCATTCCGTTTTCAAAAACTATTTCAATACAGCAATAATTCTTGGAATGCCTGGTGTCAATCACTTTCTTCAGGTTGTGCTACAGCATCTCAGGCTGGTTGAGAAGAAGACTGTCAGTGGGTTGTTTTTTTCCAGAAGACATTCACGTTGATGATTTACTTCCTCTTACTACCCGTTGCATCACCAAACTGCTGTGAAGCTTCATCTGGCAAACAGTTCGTCTTTAGTTCTCCTGATGAACTTGAAAATTCATTCATTCATCAATGGCAGCAATACGTCCAGGCCCTGAGGGAGCAAAACGATGCTTCCTCAACGATGCGTCACACCACAGATTTAACCAACTCATTCAATCTTGTCACAGTGACTGGATTGTTGGATGGGTACAAGGATGCGCAGAGGGCGGGGCCAACACGGTGGTGGCCTTCGTCATCCGCCTGTAGGTCGCATCCACAGCACACCCACAGGTTGAAGATTTATTTTTGCATTTCAGTTAACCAAACCTGTGCAATAATTGTCCGAAACGAACACTTTGTCGTTGGTGTACCAACTAATGGCATAGAGATAGGGATAGTAGTCTGTTGATTCGTCAACGGAGAACCATTGCAAATGTTACTGAGTTCATAGGCAGTTATAAAAGGCAGTTAGATGAAAAGTAACACCAGAGTGTGATTATTTTGTTGGGCCGTCTGAATAAACTGAAGATGTGAGCATGGGTGTGTATGCTGAGAACACATTTGATACATTTGTCTATTCGTGAGAGTGACAGAGGAGCTCAGGAATGTCTCGGGCAAATAGGGTCATTAGGGCCCCCCTTATAAATATATTTGACACTGCTTATTTTTTTATTCGTGAGGCTCATATTGCTGTGAAATGCTTCAGTTAGTGCGTGTAATATTGTGCTTGAGTTTTTGTTGATTTCCTTCCTCAACATTGGCTGGCAATTTGACTTTTCCCAGTCCAAAAAGTCACAGCATTCCATTTTGTCAGTGAAATGTAGCTATAAGTGATAAACCCATCCCGCCCCTATTCCTGGAGTTTTCTCCAACGAGTCAAAACAAAGCTTGCCACAATTAATTCTGTTTGGGTTGCAACAGAGACCATCTGTCAACGTTTTTACTTTATAGAGGTTACGGAATTTCCATTTATTTCTTACCCCAGATGCAAGCACAATTGTTTTCTCCCAAGATGATTCCATCTCATACTGTGTCCCTTGCCACGCTCCTATTGTGAGCTCGAAAATTGGTGTGAAGACTCGCAGTGTTGTATGTCCTTTAGCTGTCATGGCGTGTGTGCGCAGGTGAATGTGATCATGAGCTACCAAAAACCCCTCAAAAAGACTGCTAGAGGAAAGAAGACACACAATTAAATTTGTGCCGAAGATGTTTGTATATTCAGACTTCCTGCAGCGCCATGAAGAGGCCAATTTATATCACTCAGAGTATGGCGGCCTCACTTGATGGACAGATCACAGTGATAAGCCTTGATCAGGATATTGATGCAACGGATATTGCTGCTATTGTTGCTGTCCACTCCCATGCAGTGAAGTAAGTGTTTGTTTGGTTTAAATATCTGACAGTGACATGCTTTTTTTTTTCCGATTTGAGAACAAACAATTATAAGCGTATCTAACCCGGGTGAAGGAGGACGCCTCGAACTGATGTCCAAAAACGTTTTATTCGTGGAACACCATGAAAACTAAGACATTAACATCAACAATCAATAATCTGTTTGACAAGGCATTAAATAAATGAGCAGAAATAACATACCGTGTGCACTTTGTAAAATCGAAAGTACACAACCTAAAATAAAGTCGACCAGACGGTATCGTTTCGTCTCTCTCTCGCAATCTCTCTTTCTCGATCTCGCTCCCTAATTCCGCCACACGTGACCCTGAACCGGAAATGATCGTCGAGAAAACATTCCAAATCACATCGTGAAAAGATTGAAAGAAAACCATAAATATGAAGGTTCACATGGAAACAAACACACTTTCACAAACAACAACCTTATATAAATTATATTTTAGTTGTCATGGCAACCATTCGACTCAATACTGGCACCAGCTACAATAAGTGATTCGTTAAAATAGAACCATACTACAATACCCCCCAACATATTCATATTGTCTTCATTTGTGAGAATCACTCTGTCACTCTCACTCTCTCTCAGAGAGAGAGAGAATTGAATCTGACTTAATGTGGAATACCGGTCTGGAACATGAATCCATCAACATTGCAGTGGTACCATCCATCCACACGCACATATGGCTACATAAACAAGACGGGGCTCATCACACCCTGAGCACTGGCTAACGTCAGCACACCAACGTCAAACATTGCCCAGTGCTAGGCAACAATGCCATCCCAGATGGCAGGCACTGATGTTTAGTTTGCTCTAATCTAATTCACTTAAGTCCCATTTCCTACCCATGCCGCCTAGATGACACAACGGGGAATATAAAGTCTGGTCGACAAGTATTTGGACAATGTCGGTTTGGAATTAATGAGATTGTGATGGCAAAGAAGGGCTGGACTTGACTGAGGTCAGTGGCCTGATCTCAACTCAACAGAGCATACATTTCACGCAACAGAGAAGAAAAGTGACATTTGTGAACAATTAAGCAGCACTAGAAGATGCATAGCATTGAGGTACAATATGATTACCATGAATGAAGTGATGGTTCCTTTTTTTTTTTTTAAACATTTCACAGCACCACATCTTTGTACTGAATGGAAGGAATTCTGTGACTCTGTGGTTTGGAATAACGGAGAAAAATAGTTCGACAAGTAAAAATAGTCCCCATAAAACACATTCTCTTTTGCACTGAAATGTTGATACATTGTACACATGTGAAATCACGTGTACAACATACGTTCACATTTGTAAATATTTTTCAAGGGTTGGGTGTGTCAGTTTAAATAGTACAGAGCAAAACTATATTACCTGTAAAACTATATTACCTGTTTAGACAGTTTTACAGGTTCTACAACAAGCATAGCCAGTGGAGTGCAAAAATACATGTGTTAAGCGGCTATTTGTGATGGGCCGGTTCTGGAACCTGGGCCTGAATTTGACACGTGCCATAGCATTTATGACAAACAACTTTACATTCCCTCACAAAAACATCTTCATAGAGCAAATATAGCTCGGTGTCTTTGTAAAATTAATTGGGGGGTGAAGGCTCCATCATACATTTGTCTCCACTGAAAAAAAAAA
The DNA here is from genome assembly GCA_018466805.1 of Hippocampus abdominalis. Lineage (NCBI taxonomy): Eukaryota > Metazoa > Chordata > Actinopteri > Syngnathiformes > Syngnathidae > Hippocampus > Hippocampus abdominalis. The sequence goes on along the minus strand of CM031698.1, from coordinate 5,694,956 downwards.
TGTGTTGTAATGACTCCATTTTATTTTGTCAAGAGGTTGCACAAAATAAAATCACCTGGATCCAGATAGATTTTTAAGTGGACTATAAATGCACATAAAAATGCGTCTGGATTGAGATGATTTTGTTATGCGCAACCACATGATGAAATAAAATGGAGTAAACTTAATCCAAACATTTTTTTCAGTGCAAGATGTTGATGATCGGTCAGGTTGAAGTCCTCCTTTCCAAACACACACGTATTAGGGAGCTGCTTGGCTGTTTGTTTTTTTATCAGCGAACTGGACCATCTATGGCAGCAGACTGGAGGGGCTTTAGGCTCGATCCCGGCAGGCTTAGCCACACAGGCCCAGCTGCTGCCACAAGCGTGGATGGGCACGGGATAAACTGCTCACTCTTCAGCATGGTTGTGATTCGAACACACTCACATGCAAGCATCTACCACACTTTGTAGTACAAATCATGCTAAAGTCGTATATTCAATCCTGATGGAAATAATCTTGTTTCAAAATCATCTGTTGATCTCAAACCCAAATGTTTGCAGTAAAAATAAAGGAATGGGCCACATCGGTGCTATACTTTTGGGGGGTGGATGTGTGGAAGCAAAGTAGCATGTGCACTGCACTTCATGTTCTAATCTCTCAGTTTTGTGTGCTCAGCTGGAACAGCCAAGCGTCAACAAGTATTGCAGAAGTGGCCCCCGGGCTTGAGAAAAGGACCAGAATGTCATGCAGCGTTATTGACTGATCCAATGAAGACTAAATGTTAATGTTTGTCTCTTCGTTTCTGAGAAAAGTCTCATCACCGTCTCGGTAACTTTATTCGACAAGGTCCGACCGCTCTCTGCATTTCATCAATCTCTCCCGATGTGTATTGTACTGTTCCAGAAAGTTATGTAACATCAGCATCTGTGTCATTGGGGACCTCATTTTAGCCATCGGTTTCTTGTACTGAGCCTGCCTCCGTCCCAATCCAACACGCACCAGTCGACTGCGAGGTGTGACACAACGCGACCTACTAAAATGTATCGACTCCATTCGAATGTGCGATGTGTACGTGGCTCCAAGCGCTTGTGCGCCAATATACATGTGGCCCGGGCATTGGCATCGACCCCCCCACCGAGTCAGCTGGCACCTCGCAAATTTAAGTTACATAACATGTCATGAGTGTGTGGCTTCAAAACAAGTCTTGTCACTTGATGTTATGTGATCAGTGTTGACTGCAAACCAGAAAAAAAAAGGACTACAACTCTGGGATTTAGTTTAGCCGCAGACCGACAAATAGCGCGCAATTCCTCACTGACCTGATTCTTCTTATCTCGTCACGATAAGGTGGACGGATTATCGTGATACCTCACCGCATGATATGAGCAAAAATAAAAACGGCATGTGATACAGCTACATAGACCATATCAGCTATCAGAAGTGATGGCTTAGCACAGTGGTTCTCACACTTTTTCACCGGGTAAAAAAAAAAGTAATTTACTCACCAAGTACCACCTTCATAACAACCATTAGAATATACACATGGTTTTCTTTTTTCCTTTTTTCTTTTGTGCAAAGGTGATAGTTGTAATATCACAAATCCCCACTTGATGGCATACAGGTACATGTCTTAGTTGCACTTACACTGCCTTATATTACAGCGTGAGTAGTAAGCCAAATATTTTTTTCAGAGGATTCGGAATGATATGAAGGACAAAAATAGTACCTTAATAATATTCACAATTTGAGTGAGTTGATTTTTGTGGAGGAAAAAAAAAAAAGTATAAAATGAGTTATTGCACCTAATGTTGGTCTCCTGTTCAGCAGTTTTGTGCCGTCTTTGAATGGTAATTTTATTTTTTTACAAAAAATAATAATTCAGTGATTTTTGTTGTTGTTGTTTGCTCAAAACCTTTTTTTGTTGGCTTAGGATAGTGGATCTTTAATACACATACTGTACTGAAAAATGTACGAGCAAAAAGAAAACATTTTAAAAGCACATTTTACTGTATTTTCTATGTTTAAAAAAGCCTTTTTGTCATAGATCTGGTGAGGAAGTACGTGGTCCTTTGTGGTTCTGCGGTTGGTATTAAACCGGTAAAAATGAAAAGAATATCTTTAATTAGCAACTATTAATGTGGAATTAAAAAAATTATGCAAAGCAGTAGCGCTCCCTATGTATGAAGAATTAATAAACTCTCAATATGCGTCTGCTCATTGTTAAGCAGAATTACCGCAGGCTTACATAAATCCATGAACCTGAGTCTTGTTTTAGCTATTGCGCTTCCATGTATTTTGCTTTGAAAAGAAATTGTGAAAAGTTGTCAGTGAGTAGGTTCCATTCATTTTTCATTAAATTTAGAAAAAAATACCACAAAACATACCAATGCTTATGGTTTCATCCATGAACAAAATCCATGCTGTCCTCTAGTGGCGTTTCTTTGTCATAGATATATTTAATACTATTTTGTGATTGAACTTAAAGTTCATAAACAGGGTAAACATTTGCCATTTAAACTCTACAGACTTTAATTTAAATCATCTTGTATCAGCTAACAAACATCTGAAGACGCATCGGCTAAAGATAATGCGCACGTCATCTTAAGAGTGATGCCGGTTGATGCCAACCGCCCTTCCAGAGTGTCTGATCTGTGTGCGCTATATCCGGATCGCATTGCGGAGATATTATATGACCATCTGTTTGACACCCGTACACTAAGTCATATTAAGGGTGATGTCTTATGTCTGCGTGTAGCGCATAATTTCATTCAGGTCATATCCCGTCACGGCGAAGGCGTAGCCATCTCCATCGCAGAACTTGGCGCCGCAGATTTGCGTGTCTGTCACGCACTCATTGTGTAGATGGGCAACCTGAGAGGAGATGAAAGAAATGGATGCATTTATAGAGAGAAAGTGCACTTCGACTACAAAATGAGCTGTGTGTTCCGTTTTTTTTTTTTCTTGGCAAGCTCTACCTCCACAGTGTTGCTTTCTGGGGTGACTGTCAGGTGCCACACCCTTACAAAAGAGTCTTCAGCAGCAGACAGGAGCTGTGGTGCACATTTCAAATCACACATGCCAACTTATAACATGCAAATATGCGCCACTTTAGTTAACTCACCAGCCCAGAAAAAGGAGCAATGTCCAGTGAGTAGATCCAGCGGGCGTGGGCGTTGACCTCCGCGTGCAGAATTCCCGTCACGGCCTCGTACAGACGGATCTGGCCTGTTCCGTAACCAGCCACCGCTGTACCTTTCCACAGCTTCACGGATGAGCAGCTCATACTGACATGAAGATTGAGGATCATTGCAGTGCGGAAACAAAACGTCGCAATTACATTAGAGGGGTGAGTGATCAGGAAGAGGAGACGGAGGAAAGAAACAGCTCAGGTAGTGACGCAAAACAATAAAGTACACCGGAGGATGAGGACGATATCGGAAAGGTGCCCATGTATGGCGGTGAGTGATGATACGTAAATGCACCATGATAGTTGTTCAAAAAAATCCATGCTTAATTGTAACTCTACACCCAAGATTTCAAACTAAAGAATGCTAATGGCTTAAACCGATAACACCTTCAATCAGCAAGGAGAGTCCAGTGGTCTCGATTAAACTTCAGCGGATTCAAACAACATATTCAAAATGACTCCTCTGTATTTCACACGGCTCCAAAATGGAGGAACAACTCGCGACTAGTCGACGACAAGACAAGTACATTTTATTCTTACTCAAATCCAGCAATCTTGTTGAGCAGCTGAAACTCTTCGCCGGACTTCCACACACATAAGGTGCCGCTGTCATCGGCACTGACCAGGTCAGCGATGCAATCCTGCGGGAAGGCGGAGAGCCGCGGACATCATGTTATTGACTGACTGATAAATATTGCTCATACAATGTCAACACTTAGAAGACATTCTTCATGATTATCCATATATTATATTATATTCTCTCTCTCTTAACAATACCTGGCTGCCTGAGCACTCTTGGGCCAAGTCTGTGATGGGCTCCTTGTGTTCCTCCAGAACTTCAGACAGGGTGATATTACTGCCTTTACTGGGAACATCAAATACGAGGATTCCACAAGAGGACAGTCCTGGAATGACAGGAAGAGACAAGAGATGGGTGAATTGTCGACAGTGTTTGTCCTCAGGTGAGCCTGAGCCTATCCTGGTTGACTTTGAGGGAGAGGTGGCATACACACTGAACTGATTCCCAGCCAATCACGGGGCACACTTTTTTGGAATGTGGGAATCACATAGAGTAGCGTTAGTCATCCTGTGCTGTGAATGAATTTCATCATGTATTTTAAAATATTATTGTTAGCTCAAAACAAATGTGTTTCGCGCCATCCGTACTTACCCACACATATGTAATTCTCCCACACTGCAGCGATCCCCCGAGCAAACACAGCCTGTGCTGGGGACGAATGACACATTCATGACACATGTGAGTGTCAAGTTAATACTCTAATAAGTGAAATAGGTTTTTGCAGTGTTAATGTCACCTGTTGGTGTTTCAGGAGTATCCAGTGCATGCCAATAGACCATGATGGAGCCATCTGATTCATATATCTTGAAAGGAAACCACAAAAATGCAATTACAATTCGTGACAAAGTTTTTATTCATATGCAGTTTAAAATATACCCCAATCGGGTGTTACCTGGATGCCTTTCTGTGAAGTCACTACCAGCAGATCGCGAGAGGGCAAAACACAAAATGCAGCCTATTCCAAGAAAACACAAATAAATGTTGTTTAATCTCTCTAAAGAATCGAAGGGGGAACAGTGGGGGGTTTATTGGTCATTCCATGATGGTTGAAATCATATACAGTACTTTATTTCTTGTTTTTCTTGGAAAACGTCAAAGGAACTCATAAAAACAAATGGTCTGTTTTCTCAAATGGGGTCCTCCATTGCTGTCATGATCTCTATTGCTCGATAATGCCTGACCTGCATGATGAGCGATGGACTAGTTGCGACGTTGGGCTCCTTGGACTGCAGCTGACGGTGGGAGTAACTGAGGCCGTCCCACGACGCGCTGACCATGTTGACCACATTGGCGTGGACCACCGTGAAGTAGGTGAGGCGCCGCGGGGCGATACGCAGCACGCACAGGTTGTTGTACAGCGCCGACGCGCTGTTCTTAATCGGGATACTCCTCTCTTTGTGATACATCGAAATGGCTTGATTCGGTGTCACTTACTGGTCTGAAAGTATGTCAAGCCTAGAAGTGTTCCCTCTTCAAGCAGACTGGAACATTTCGGGAAACGGCATTACGCTTAGCTTGGTACTTAGCATTAGCAGCTAGGCTAACCAGGGAGCTGCGAGCAAGCCACCTGCCACTAAGTAGTCAAATAATTCGAGTAAATAACAATGTCATTGTTGTATTGCAAAACGTTCACGCGATCACTCGCCAGTTATGCAACAATTACCGATCCCAGTCATTACTAATAGAGTTGACTTGATCTAAGCGCTAATCCCGATAGGATTTCCTCGGCGTCTAGCGCAGCCATAGAGACGAAAATGTGACGTCAGAACCACGTGTTCAGTAGCTAGGCAACAGTTGTCGACGCCAAGAAGTCGAAAACGTTTAGATGAAGATAAAAACAGCAACCTCAAGACAAACTCGAGCCTTGTAGTTGAAGGTGTGTTTATTTTTTTATGTATTTTAAACAGGAAAACGGTGTAAATAATACAACAAACAGTCACACGGCAACGATTCGTTGTAAGTAGTCGGTTTCATCAACACGTCAAAAAAACGTGAACAGATCGCGATTCTAATCGCAATATTAATAACTGTTAGTTTATTTTTCCACACACAATTGTTGCGTGGATATAAAAATAAATTCTATTAGCAAATGAAAATAAAAGACAAATATTGTTTCGTTCACATAAAGAAATACAGGTGCACGCATCATATAAATTAAATATTTATCTTAAAATCAGCAAATGACTCTTACTGTCTGCACACCATCCGCTTGACTGAATCAACTTCACCGATAATGCAAAATGTATGTTTTACAAGATAGCGCATCATGACAAAAATGCAAAGGCTCGCATATGTACTTTATCTGTTAATGTAAGTGACATTGATTATCTGTCTCTGACTTCAAAGTAAACCCTCAAAATGCAAAGTTTTCCGCCTGCTAAATTATTTCATGACCCGTTGCAGTTTTAGAAAACGCCACAAGAGTGTGCCACCATGTGATTTATGACTTCCACAACCGGATGGAACACGGAGGATACTGTTCTGTATTTATATTTTCATAGAAAATAAGGCTTTATCAAAATTGACATACACCGTGTACAAACAAATACGATATTTTGGGGGTTCCGGTTCTTGGGGATGGGGTGTGTGTGACATATTGTACTGCATTGTGTTGAGTCGTGTTTCTGATGTTTTGCGCCTTCTTATTTAGCTAAAATAAGGTAACCAAACACTACCGAGATGTCCCGCTCGACATCCAAGGCCCAAGCTGACAAGGGTAAGACACCTGCTCGAGTGTCCCCACCGCCATCCCAAGAACCGGAAGAGGAAGACATCATCCCCGGTTGTCTGACTCAGAGCCAATGGATGGACATGTTGGTCCAAGAAGAGGCGGAGGATGTAGTAGGGGAAATAATGGCTGATCTAATGACCAATGTCATGGAAGGATGTTATAATGTCCACATTGAAAGACAGGTAAAACATCAATTGATCCATCTTATTTAGTGTTTCTCCTTATTAGGGACATCTTGGTTAGGGTGGACCCTGCCCCAGTTCATTTTGGGCAAGAGGAAGGGCCCACACTGGACTGGTTAACAGACAAGCATTCTCTTACATTCACACCTATACACAATTTAGAGTCTTCAATTAACCTCACACGGAATTTTGGGGAACGTGAGAGAATCAAAGATCAAACAAATGAATTAAATACTTTTTCCCCCAGCTATCATCTTTCACTGCATTCTGGGCCAAAGATTACTTCATACAGACGGTGGAGCAGAAACTCATGTGCCAAGATAGATGGGAAGATGCATTGGAACTGTCCGCAACAGAAGACTCAGAACCAATCCCAATCACTCCAGATGTCTGGGCAGAAGGATGCTTTCCTGTTATACATGGAGCACCCCCCTCTGAGCCTGCGTCACTTCAGGTACCTTTTAATTGTCTTGTGTAAAAGTCTCTACAGTGGAACCTCGGTCATCAAACACCCCAAAAGTTGTGCCATTTGGAGTTTAACCCCAAAACTTGGAACTCCACATGTCAAAAGAAAAACATGCCATTTAAATCATAATGTGAGCCTTTTAAGCATTTAAAGGATTTTAAATGGATATGCAGTGGTTTGACACAAGGTTTACACAAGCCTGTTCAAATTTTTGCGTTTGACAAAATTAGTCTGGTGAGCCTAGTATGCAGTTTCATGAGCGAAGGCAGAGAAAGACCATTTCTTGTGGCAAAATTTGCCTTAATTTTATTTTTCGTATTTGTTTTTCTTCATTGTTTAAGTTATCTTGTTGGGCGATGTCTGAGTTTGCACATTCCCATTGATTTGTGCCTTCATTAAAACAATACTGTGAATAACGAAATTAGTCACTAGTTACTCAATATTTAAGTACCGGGAGTATTTTATTGTATTTTTTTTAGCTGAAAACAAAATTTTATTGACGTAATTATTTGGAGAACTACTTTTTACTTTGACTTGAGTCATATTATTCTAAAGCAACAGTACTCTTACAAGAGCACAATTTGTGGTGACTTGACCCACTTCTGTCGTATTCTGTATTACTATACTTATTAACGCAACACTTAAATATATTGATTCCATAAATACTGTGTCTTTGAAACCTCACAAGGGAAACAGTATTACATTGAAGTTAATGGTTTTATGATTATGATGACAGCCTGACCATGGAGCAGTTTAATTCACTTCACATTATTTCTTATTTTAACAAATAATTTCAAATTATGCACAACTATCGGCAACGGATTGTGTCTGATTTCGACTCTAGATGTTACTTCCTCTGTTATTAATTGTTTTATTAGAATAAATGTCTCCATTTATATTCTCAGATCACCCAGGAAGCAAATACTTGCGAGGACCTTGAACCAGCACATACTGAAAAAAATCAGCTCAATCTTCTCACACCACAAACCAGCATCTTCCCTAAGCAGACTGAAGGAAAAATAAGTGCCAGCAGGGATGTCGGTGACAAGATTTGCCAAGAACCAAGTCCTTACCCCAAACAAAACATTTCCACCAAGAAAAAACAAAAAGCTTCTTTACTGCCAAAGCTTGAGCAAAGTACTGACTCGCCACCCGTGCCATGTGCTGCAGAAAAACTGAAAACCAAGGGTGAAAATAAAGTCCCTTCAGGTTCTAAATATATACCCACATCATCACAACAACCAAAGTGGAGTCAAATTATACCTAAGCTTGATCATTCTTCCTTGCCTCAACACTGGATAACTCCTCAATATGAGATTGACAAATGCACAAAATCTAGCATCAAAAAATCAAGTGGACAAGCCAAAATGTCGCCCGTGCCTAATAGTCAGCAGGCCGGTGTAATGGAAACGCCTTGGAATCCTGCCAACCAAGATCAGTCAGAGAGGTTGTCTCCCATTAAGGATGAGAGATGATCGCAAGAGCTTTGAGGATGGACACCATAGATTTGGCCAAAGGTGTTTCTGTCATGGGTGCCCCGAGAACACAGATGGTCCCACTTCCATTCAACTCACAAGCTCAGTGTGCCACGCTGAGGCCGATAAACAGTCAGTGTGTAAAATCATCTTTCCCCGTGGATCAGTTGACAACACAGCGTTCACCTCAGGTTACCCACTTGTTGCCGTCTGACAAATTTAAGTTTTGATTGATTTATTTATGGCTCAAATTTTGAATGAATTCACCTTCTTCATCTTTTGTTGGGACTGGGGGGTAAATTCTCTCGGTTGCGTTTTTTAATCAAAGTTTGATAAAACAAACAAAATGATAATAAATTACGTGTCATTTGGAAATCGATTTTTTAAAATTAAAGTTCGGACACAGAAATAAAAATCTGAAATCAACTAGATTGGAGATCCCTGGTTTAACTCCAGTAGTCTTCTTAAATGAAATTAATACACCACGTTTAATTGTATTAATAATTAATAATTATATTGTATTAATAATGAATAAAATTAAACGTGGTGTATTAATACGATTAATTTGTCGAAGTACGTAGTCCGCTCTGCATGTATGACTCACTGACTTCATTCATATGTGCATGCTTGGATGGAACGTTACGAATAAAAGTGTACAACTTAAAGGTGTGCTTTACGAATAAAAGTGTAGAACTCAAATGTACGTGTTTGTGTGTGCGTGTTTTATTGTACAGTACAGTATTGAACATTATTTTGGTGTGACGCTTCAACCTAACTTGAGAAAAGGAACCGGAAATCACTAGCACCCGACCAATTGTCAACACGTCACCCACTGAGGACCAATCGGATAATGTTTTGCCACCAAGCATGTTTCAATGACCCTTGCACATGTGGTATTACGTCGATGTGTCTGTCGCAGTGTCACGAAAACCAAACGAAATTTAAGATTTAACCTATTTTCTCGTGTGTATTAGACATGAAGAAGAAGCGGGTAAATCCGGAGTTAAACAAGGTAAGACCACGTTTCATTTTACTGACCAAATAACTTCGACACACGGCAATTGTACTGTACTGTATTGAGCGGCTGCAAACATGCAGTCCTGCACACGTAAAGGAAAATATTCACACGCTTTGGATTCTTTTTAAAGTTCACATTATATTGCTGCAGTATGTCTCATAAAGCAACATGCTTTATGAAAAGCAGTAGACGTGTTTGTAATTTTCAGTCATAAGTTACATACGAATATCATGTGGGCCTACATAATTGGCCCAAGTGCATATATATATATATATATATATATATATGTTTAAAGAGGGTTTGTGAAGCCCTTTTATTTTACAGCGATATGTTCTTTATCACTAGATGTCACTCCTCTCACTCTATACTAACTTCAGACAAAAGTATTCAGGAGTGTTAAGATTGCACGACGTGTCTGTGTCCCTTTTCACTTTTCTTTTTGGCGGCGCGGACACAGCGATATGTTCTTTATGTCACTAGATGACTTCAACAAAATTGACCAATGATGTGGAGGACAAGGAGGAAAACGAGCCCCCCATTAAAGTGAAAAAGAGCAACTCTGAGGAAGTGGCATACCGCCCGGTGAAGTTGTCCAGAAGTGACCTTTACAGACCCCCAACAGTGGAGGAGCTCAACCAGCTGAAAGAGGCAGAGAGCTTATTTCACTGCAGCTTGCTCAAAATGCAGGTAAGACTTCAGACTCAACACTGTCAATGTGATGTGGAAAGACCAACCTTAAATCATCTGTTCTATCACTGCTAACAGATGGAGGAGCTGCTGAAAGAAGTTACCCTCAGTGAACGCAGGAAACTGCAAATAGATGCTTTTATTGCGACGATCACCAAACTCTTAAGGGCCGTACCAAGTTCACCTGAGGTGGAGGTGCGTCATATGTTTTTATATGCTTGAGGATGATACATTACCATGCATGTTTCCAAGTTTAAATATTTCCAAAATGACCAAATTAAACTTCCCATGGAAATTGACATGAGCATTTCCTCCACGCACCTTTGACTACATATTCTTTTTTCTCTCTCCCCCAGATCAACGACCTGTCGTGGTTATCCAATGATGTAACGGTTCCTATCCTCCTGTTACCCAAAACACAAAAGGGGAAGTTCCACATGGCACCTCCTGCTTCTGTTGATCTGATTGGAAGTTACCCGTTGGGAACCTGCACCAAACCACGCGTCGTCGTGGACCTGGCTGTCACAATCCCGGCTGTAAATCACACTTTTCAGAGTAAAAAAATACAGCCAGTTCTTTTAAATGTCTGACTATGGATAGTCACGTGTCTGGTTTCCTTTTTTAAAAAATTATTTTAAAGGATATCCTCCACCCCAAAGACTTCTTAAACCAGAGGTATCCCAGGAAAAGAGCCATCTACCTGGCAGGTCTAGCTCAGTATCTGACAGCTTCCTCAGACATCGGATCCATGTCCTACTCTTGCCTTCATGGGAATCGACTTCGACCCGTTCTGCTTCTGAGCCCTCCAGGTAGGCGATGAATTTGCATCCCAGGATACAGGGAAACCTCAAAATTCATTCCAACACACCAACAACCGACTTGAGTTAAATATGAATCTTTCCCATTTTGTCAACTATTTTATCCATGTTGTTGTATCTTTTAGGTAAAGACTCATCCATCTTGACAGTCAGGCTTCATGCTTGTCCGCCTCCTGGATTTTTCAAGCCCAGACGCTTCCACCCTCAGATGAATAACATCAGGACAGGCTGGTACACTGGAGAAAACAATTCACAATCTGGTGAGACTCATGGCTTTTTTACTGTATTATTGTCACGGTCGCCACATGCAGACAAAATGACAAAATGTTTTTTGGCCCCTTTTTTTCCCCCCTTCCCTGCAGAGATCAGTGAGCCTCCCACTCCCCATTACAACAGCTCCCTTCTGGGTGATCTGCTGCCCAGGGCTCACCTCCAGTTTCTGTCTGCTGTGAGCGCTCAGTGCTCCGCTTTTCCCGACGGGGTGGCTTTGCTCAAGGTCTGGCTCCGTCAGCGAGAGCTTGATCAGGTGTGTTGTCTCTTCAGATGTCTCTTGAGATTCAAGTTTGATTTCTGGAAGAAAAAAAATGGATGGCTCGAAATATCTGACGTCCAATTGCGCTGTTGTTTCGTATCCATTTTAGGGCACAGGGTGTTTCAATGGCTTTCTGGCCTCCATGCTCTTGGCGTACCTCCTGACCGCGCGCAGAATCAGCAACACCATGACTGCCTATCAGCTGCTGCGAAACACTTTGAACTTTCTGGGTATGCTTTTTATTTTTTTTTAATGCAAAGATACAATCAGAACCAGGCTGTCATATTTTCGATCTGGTTCAACTCCTTGTGCTCCAACTCCCAGCAACCACGGACCTGACAATGAATGGAATCAGCCTGGCCAAAGATCCCGACTCGACGGCAGTGAGTGATCACCACTCACATTTGTGCATTCAGCCCTCACACTCTTACATCATGTCCTTTTCTTCTTCGTCCCATAGCCGTCACTGGCAGACTTTCACGATGCATTCCAGGTTGTGTTCATTGACCCGTCCGGACACCTCAACATGTGTGCGGACATGACGGCCTGCACTTACCAGAAGGTAAAGTCTGTACCGTAAAAGCAATCTTTGCCCAACGGGTCTAAATTTTAACCGCTTGAAACAAATCTTTCAGCTGCAGCATGAGGCCTCGGTGTCCATGCAGTTCTGGGACGACCCCACGGTGGATGGTTTCCACAGCCTTCTCATGACTCCCAAACCTATGATAAGGACCAATGACCACATATTCCAGTATGGCTTGTCAAATCCCAGTTGATTTTCTCAGTTTGAACTTCTTGTCTTGAGTCTGGATGTCCTCCCTAGATTGTGTGAACTTGTCAAGCTGCAGTCCAGCTGTAAGAAGCTGAACTTGCTCAGTGAGCTGATGGACCGGAGTGGAAATTATGTGCACACGGTGCTCCCGTTTATACTGTCGCTGCTTCAGAGGGGACTCGGACAAAGGATCGTCCTCCTCACCCACTCACTTTCCCCTGAGCCTGAGGTGGGTTTACGTGTCTTTTTTCCCACACATGACGGGTTACTCGGTATTCAAAATGCAAGAGATTGTTATGTTTAATGACCCCTCCCCAGTTGGACTTTACTATAAAATTAAACGCATCAAAAATAATCAAACCCACTCTCTATTTTGTGACAGTGGTCGCTGGAGAGCGAACCCCCCAAGTACAAAGCCCAGCCGCCGCTCACCTTTGGTTTGTTGTTACGACCTGAGCTGGCCATGTCTGTCTTAGAACGAGGACCTCCAGCAGACAGCCCAAAGGTAACTTTGCCCTCTTATGTAAGATAGACACCTCCACCTATTCAAAAGAGACACTCCACTCCGAATGATTCCAGTAAATAATGTCCATTTCTTGTAATGTGAATTATTGTTTGACCATACCCAGTGGGATGAAGTTGGACGAAGTGAATTTCCTGAGCTCGTGTGTCGGGGACGTTTCCGCTCAAAAGCGATTCACACGTGTTATTTCTTCTGTTAGGCTGCTGAGTTCCGACAGCTTTGGGGCGCACGCTCGGAGCTCCGTCGTTTTCAGGACGGCGGCATCGCCGAGGCCGTCCTATGGGAAGGAGAAAGCATCTGCCAGAAACGGCTCGTACCCCATCAGATCATTACACACCTACTCCAGCTGTATGTACTTTATTTTTCCAGACCGTGACTTTGAACTGATGTCGAAGCAGTATTTACTTTAGCAGCTGATTGGTCAACTCGTTTGTAAATTTTGTATACTCAAAGTGATATTACAGCAAGAGCTTGTGACTTTCCTGCATCAGTCTCCAACTTTGGTGACATCTGACTTTTCATGTTTTTTCTGAATGAACAACAACAAAAATCTCTGAAATACAGTGTTAAGTGCATCAAAAAGGAAGTGGCCAAATGGGAGTTTTCCTTCCTGTATGAACTTAATGACTATGTGTCGTTTTATACGTCCTACTCCTCCTAAATGTATCATTTATCCCAACAGCCATGCAGAAATCCCTGAGTCGTGTGTGCGACATATTGGGGCAATTGTTGATGATGTCATCAAAACGGGAAAGAAGGTAAAAAGAAATATCAATATAGTTATGTATGGTGTTTAGCAGTTAATTTTCCATATTAAATGTGTGCTATTTTTTACATACGCTCATGGAGACATCCTAAAGCGTCAGATAGATTTGACACAGTGCTAAAACTACATGCGCAATTTGCGTTACAGCTCATTGAAGTCTCCCTCATGTTTTTTTCCCCACCCCCGCATTGTCCTTTAGGTGTCAAGTACTGGGGAGGAGGAAAGTTTGCGCGTGGTTCAGTGTTATGATGACCTGAGCAGAAAACTTTGGAAACTGGAGGATCTTCCTCTGTCCATTACATCAGTGCAAGGAGCACATCCGTCACTCAGATACACGCAGGTAAACTCGTACTATGAGGAATGCATACCGCAATACGAGTACAATGTTTTACTGGTAGCTTTTCGTATGGTTTTCATTTTAAATTCACAATCCGGGCTCTCCAGGTTTTTCCCCCCTCTGCCGCTGAAGTTTGAATACTCCTTCTTTGGCAAACAAAAGTCTTTCCAACAACTGGTACCAAAGGAGGGTAAACCTTGCCCAGCTTATGTTGACCCTATCACAGGTTAGTATGCAATCTCGTTGTGGTTTTTGTTAACCATAGTCTTTTGAAAGAAATTGAAGCTGTCTTTGCAAACTATTACATGATGCTCCTATCACCACCGTCACCTGCTCACTGGTCTGTCGGTGTCTGATTGCTTTGGTAACCTACAGTGATCTGTCACATGGAGGGCAGCGGAAAGTGGCCTCACGATCGCCTCGCCATCCGCCACATCCGAGCTGCCTTCCACATCCGGCTGGGGGAGTTACTCAAGATGCAGCATCATTACACGTGCAGACCCTGTGCCACACACTTGGATGTCCTGAAGGTGCTTTGCGTTTGTTAGTCAGGAACAGGCATCTCCACGATATCATTTTGAATTTGACTGGAGGTTTGCCCCATGAATGGCTTTATTTATTTCTTTTGTCTTTTTCCAGGACGGCTTTGTGTTCCGCATTCAGGTGGCGTACCATCGAGAGCCCCAGGTGCTGAGGGAGCGAGTGACTCCCGAGGGACTCCTGACAGTCAGGGACAATGAGGAGGCTCAGATCTTGGAGATGAACACCATCCACAAACCTCTACTTACCAGCACCCTGCACGGGTAATACATTTTTTTTTTCCCCCAGTCTCTCACTCTAGCTTCTCTTCTCTAGATCTGGGCCTTAAAAATAAAAAAGTTGTTTTTCCCACCTTCACTTATCACAATAACCAATTGAATTTGTGCCCCCTATCTGTCTTTTTTTTTTTTTAATCAGTGTCAAAAACACATTTAGGGACACATAATGACAGCTCTGATTAAAATGTCCTGTTGACCAATGTAATTTTATTGCAAAGTCGCATTCGGCTGTGGTGCTTAGTATGCGGCAGCCTTCATCTGACTCGATGCACACTTTAGGCCGACAAGCGGTGGAGAATACGGACGTTTTACAGTTTGTCCTTGTCGTCAGGCTCCAGCAGCAACACCCATGTTTCGGGGCAGCGTGTCGCCTGGCCAAACGTTGGCTTGGCGCCCAACTCTTCAGTGACGATATCACAGAGGACACGGCGGACCTTCTGGTGGCTTACCTCTTCCTGCAGCCTGCACCGTTCACCCCTCCTGGGTATCTATTCCAACGCCATGAGCCTTTTGTTTGTATTGCTTTGCCCTTGTTTGTTTTTTTCCCCCCCCTTGCTATGTCGGTCACGTGAGTGTTTTTGTTGTTCTCCTCAGTTCTCCTCAGGTGGGCTTCCTCCGCTTCCTTCATCTGCTCTCGTCCTTTGACTGGAGGAGCAACCCGCTGATCGTCAACCTCAACAAGCAGTTTACAGGCAAGCACTCTCACACATCCCCGCGCAAAGCAAACAGTTGCCTGACCTCTTTCTACTTACACATCTGACATACTTTCACATCCTGCTCGTCGCCGTTGCTGCGTGGTGATTGTTGTGCGCCTCTCCTCACGTGTAGCGGCCGACTACACAGAGATCAAGAATGACTTCATGGCCTCCAGGGAGTTCCTACCGGTCATGTTTATAGCAACGCCTAAAGACAAGAATGTTTCGATGTGGACCAAGCAAGCCCCCACTGTCCAGGTCAGTGGAGCAACAAATAAAAAAGTGGAACCAGCACTTTATTCGTATAAATCGTTTATTTAATGAAGTATAAATATTTTCACACTATAAAACTATTAAAAAAAAATGTTTATAGATTTATAGCTACAATATACAACAGACAAGATGGTTTTTTTTTTTTTTTTTTTTTTTTAGGTTAGATAGGAAGATAGGATTATAAACACCGATGTAAGAAAGAATTGCATGTTCTTGGCAGAGAGCAATCACACAGTTTCCCAATCCTGGAGCCTCTCCGCAGTGCACACTGGTCTCCTGCATCACACTGTTGAAAAAGAAAATGCATGATATAGCCAGAGTTAAATTATCTTACGGTGAAACTTGAAGCTATTCTCGAACAGGCTTGGTCATGTCTCATACCATGGGCAAGTGGCCGTGTTTTTTCCGAAGGGCTGAAAGTTGATTTTTCTGAAGTCTGTCCAAGACTTCATGTAAATCGTTGATCTGGATCAGCGTAAATTAAAAAATTTTGAACAATCAAAACAGCAAACTCAGCGGTTTCCCTGTGCCAATAACATTTCTGTGCACAATGAGAGCTCTGAAAATTGCGCTCACCAATTGCTTTTCGTTGCCGTCCGCGGTCATAAAATATCGTAAATGTCTAGCTGTGTATTCCTCCGTCTGGATCACCGCGTCGGCGTCCAAGCTTTTGGTGATGCACAGCAACGTGCAGAAAAAGTACACACAGCAGCTTCTCATGATGCGTCGCTGTCCCAGATAAACTATCCGTGCTCCACCTCACTCTTCCCCACAACATTACAAGGAGCCTCCAAGCGGCCTCTTCTTATAAGGGGGGGCTGCAGGGCAGGAACTTTGTGTTTGGTCACGTTCCTGTCCGAGGTGGTGTTTTGGGGGGGTTGTCAGCATTAGATTTCACCAATTCACAACAACAAAGAATTGTGAGTCTGGAGAGAGAAAATCAACGGAACCACAAATTAGCAAGAAGCAAGAAAAATAAATACAGTGATCCCTCGCTATTTCGCGGTTCGTTTATCGCGGCTTCAGTGCATCGCGAGAACCGAGGTTTGACTGTACACTTGTGTACACCCAAAAGACGTTTATCATCCGATAGAGTCTATATTCCACCGACCGAGTCGCACTCTCCGCTACTCCAGCCGACGCGACGTCAACTGCCCCCGCAGAAGCCTCGTGAACTGGACTGCTCCGATAACACACATTCCAGTCATCGCAAAAGTAACACATGCTTACAATTGCCACAATAGCTGAAATCTTAAGTCTCTCGGGCCATAAAAGTTTCATAAATTGAGTGACGCTAAGAGCTTTTGACTTAAAGAGTTTGCTCTGTATCCCATTTCGCCTCAAGCCCAAATTATGTGTTTGTTGTCCCTAGACAAGTTGAAACAAATCAGGCAGTGTTTGCTCAGAGTTTATTCATCCCGGGAAGTTTGTTGGAATCATTTGTGTGCCTCAACTTGAGTATTCCGATGTAAATCCAATTTCGTACGTGCATTTCTTCAGATGCTGCAGCGGGTGGTGATGGTGGCTGCTGAAAGTCTCAAAGTTCTGGAACATCAGCTGATAGATGGCAGTCAGATCCAAGATGCCAGGGTTAGTTGAAAGAAAAACAAAACAAAACATGATCTCTTCAGTGTATGTTTATTAAGACGCATTATTGTGCCTTTCAATGCACAGGTGGTCCTGCGTCCTCCTCTGGAGGTATACGACGTACTGATCCACCTCAACCCCAAGCAGGTTCCACTGCTCGACCAGGCAGTGGACCGTCCCGACGTCAACTTCAGCAGGGGCGTGGTCCTCGGCACCGTGGTCAGCTCGGGGAAGAAGATGCCCGTCACCGACTACAACCCTGTGGCCCTCTACCTGGCAGAGCTTCGGGTGAGTGTCATCCCGTCATCTTTTCACTTCGTGCTCCGACAAGGAGGCGGCTTGCAAGCTGGGCTCTGGAAAGTGCCAGCGGCCTCCTGCCAATAAACGGAAGTGCAAACAATAAAAATATGCGTCAAGCCAATTATGAACCTTTGCATGTCAACTTTATGGGAGCAATGAATTCTTCACCTTTCCCAGCTCGTAAAGTGGCCTTACGACATTAACCATGATGATATTTAAATCATCAGTTTGGCACGTTGTCAAGATTAAATTTCTTATTCCAGGGTTCACACCTTAAAGTTCATAAAAATCCATAAAAAATGAAGTTGTAAAATTATGTTCTTAATTGTCCTTAATTTTCAGGGAAAGCTTCCAAAATCAATAAAAATCCTTTAAAAAATGTTTTTATTTGAAAATACATTGAAGTTTTATATTTTTGAAATTTGATTTTTTTCTTAGTGTACTTTATTTGAGAATGAATTCAAGTTCTTTTCAAAAGTCCTTAAAATGTCCATAAATAAAAAGCAAGTAGAAGAGTGGGAACCCTGTATTCCATTCACATTGATCGGAATGGTATAATGTTGATAAGATGTTACGGTGTCACTGAAATTTCCCCAATGAGAACTTTGTGTAATGACTTTTTATAATAACATCCATCATCATCATCATCATCTTGTTTAGGACGCATTCGGAGACCTGGCCCTTTTCTTCTGTGACCCCTACGGAGGATCTGTGATCGCCGTTTTATGGAAGCCAAAGGCCTCCGCCCCGCTGCCCTTCAAGGTAAAACTCTTTTTAGTCACAAGCAAACGAAGGCTCTTAACCAGTCTTCGGTGTCAAAGTGACTCATGTGAACCAATGGAGCACTGGGTATTAAGTCGGATTTTGTACAGTGTGTTGTATAAGGTCCACACCCCAAGAGAATCGTCTCGCTGTTCTCGCACCCAAAGTTCTATGCCGTTTGAAGCTGAGGAAGGCGGGCGGACATTTTCACGACAGTTTGGCAGCTAGACTGACGTGTAATTTATAAATGTTGCTGACCGGGGGACGCCCAATTGGATCAGCTGAAATCGAATCATTTCTGCCTTTTTAACATCGCCCCCCAAAAAAAGATGACTACAGAAGACAACAAATGTTTCTTCTCTCCGCTTCCTGTAGACGTCCCAGATGTCTGCCAGGATCGCGGAGGTAACGGGCAAAGAAGCAAAGACCGTTCCCAATGTGGAAGCTATACTGGAGGACTTCAGCATCATTGGAAAGGATTTGGTCAAATCCGTGGCGGCCAGGACTGAAAGATGGTCATTTTAGTTTTTTTACCACACATTTTTACAAACACCAAAAAACAAGTTTCCAATCACGGTGAAGCACGGATAATAAATAATATAGACTTGATGTCAGTTCCAGCTTGCTTTTGTTCTACCAGCTTCACCAGCAGTTTGTCTTGACTTGTTTCTACAAGCGTTCATCCCTGAAACAAAACACGGATGTGATATTTCTCAACGTCGGGGTATCAGCAATGGGACGCAACATTTTCTTTGTGTCAAAGGTAGAAATTCAGAGATGACATCAAATTTATCGTTCAAAAGTTTAATTTTGGGGTGGCGCGCTCACCGAACTTCCATGTGGATGACCAGACCCTAATGAGCCATAATGAGGGGGAGAAAAAAAATGAATGAATGCACCAAGTTGTGTGGCGGAAGAGCTTTAAGCGGGACTTTCTCCAGCTGGATGGCACATCCTTTGGTGTAAGAGATCACCTGAAAAGCTTCTGCATGTTGGTGAAAGGGCAACTCAATTTTAGATGCTGCGCGTTCAACAGCTGTGAATATCAAGTGAAAGATCATGACCCGCTTTTATTGCTGCTCTGAAAACATCTTCCCGTTCCCTCCATTCTGCGGCTGTCGGGTCTTCAAAAAAGAGGTGAGTGGTTTGACTCTTCAAAAAATTGTGAAAGATATTGCCTGTGGATTCACTTCGTGCAAATGCAACGGATTGTTTGGCCTTGTTCAGACGGTCCGGCTGTACTTTTGAGAGCTGAGGTGCATTGATGTTTAAAAAAAAAAAACGGGTAAAAGAAAGTTACGTGTTTGATAAAATAGGATGCGTGGCATTTTTATGGCATTGATAGCAGACTGATTGGCTGCAGAGACAGGCCATTAATTGCTCAACAGCACGTTAAGAGACTTTCTCATCATGCTGACACATGGAGATGTCATGGGGTGTGCAAGCATGTGCAGCTGTTGACGGGCAAAGTGTTTTGACTGCAGCAGCAGCAGCACCGCTTAATTATAGGGAAAGTGGAAATGTACTAGACGCACGCTTTACGTGTTCGCGACCCAACTCATCAACAATGCTATAAAGTTGTGTGACGATGGCTGCAGTTGCGCAATTGTGTGATCGTGTTTTGTCTTGGGCAACAATGTAGAATGTGTTCATATTAATGCAAACTGTTTATAAAAAAAAAAACTTCCCGGAGGTTGTGTTGAAACTTGTGCGGATGTGTCAAGGGAATGAGAAGCAGTCACTCGCAGTTGCGTTACCTTTCACACACTTTGTTGCCATTAAAAATGTGTTGCTCAAGCAGTTTACCTTTCCTGAAGCCATGTGCCATTTGGCCTTTTTAGGACAATGGAAAATATCTAGACACCCCCTGCCCCCCAGCTACAGACAAGCACATCTGGTTGACACATGCTCCATGTGTCAACCAATCTTTTGAAACCGTTTTCAGAACAAATCAAGCGACACCTAAGCAGACATAATTGTTCCTCACCTGCGCTTTTCGAAATAGTCGAGCATTGTTTTCACTCTCATACTGCCTGTTGTGCCACAGTGTGTGATTGTTGTGAGCCAAATTATTCCTGGAAAAGAGTAAACAACATTGGTAGCAAGGCGTTTGACCTTAAAAAAATGGAGTAATCTATTTGTGACAACACTAAAAATAGCCTGCGCTAAAATGAGTTGGGACAAATCAGCTGAAACTTTTTAAAGGGCTAAATCCCACCCAAAAAAATTTTCATAGATTTTTTTTTTTAAGTAGTCTGATCTAATTGGTTCAATAGGATTTTATTTTTGTGCGGCCACTTGGCAAAAAAAAAAAAAGGGGCTAAATCCCACAAAAACCTTTTCTTGATACATTTTTTTAAGTAGTCTGATCTAATTGGATCAATAGGATTTTATTTTTGTGCGGCGACTTGGCAAAAAAAAACAGGGCTAAATCCCACAAAAACCTTTTTTTCATACATTTTTTAAAGTAGTCTGATCTAATTGGATCAGGAGGATTTGATTTTGTGCAGCCACTCCTTTTAACTTAAGTCATATAAGTAAAAAATACTTTTATCTTTTGGCTACTCTACTCACCTCTGGTCATGTGGGAGAGGAACTGTCTTAAATGTTACCCGACCTGATAGTTGAAGAGTGTAAGGCCGAGTTTCACACCTGCGCAGAATTTCCTCAAAGCCACCTGATGTCATTCTTCTTGCCATTGTTATATTTCATAAAAGGGGGAAGAACTTTGTAACTTCTCCTGTACATTCCGACTTGTTGCGCTAGTTCGGCTGAATCAGTTCAGCTCAACGCAAGCAACATTCCCTGACTCATGTAAACTGACTGAAATGATTCATATGCCCGCTGGGCTTTTTAGAGGTGGTGCATGACACTGCATTGTGATTACTTAACTCTCTTCAAAATCCTCACAAAGGTACTGTACTCTCGATTCCGATGACATAGATTTCATGTTGAACGTTTCAATGATTTAGAAACTCGAAATGCAATTTTTTTTTTCTCCATTAGACGCTACTAATATTTCAGTGTACTTGAATATTCTCCTAATCCGCCTCGGTTATGTGTTGGGCCATTAAATGGGTACAGCCACGGACTACGAAACACAAGAGAAGAGTTAAAGAGCTCCGCTGAACTCGACATGAACTACGCTGGCATGTTCTCACAGCTTGGTTGAAATCAGAGAAAGGACATGGAAGAATGATGTGTGCCGATGAAGTTTCAGACGGCACACAAAAGAACAGGTCATGTCAAGTCACGGAAGGAACAGAATGATGCGGAATGAATGGAGGCAGGTTGAAGTCTTCGCCACTTTTTGAATTATGTATACAAGACTTGTTTGCTTTCAAAGCTTTTTATTTTATCAGTTAGTGTTTAGAATGGTATACAAATATATTTCTTTCATTGCATCTATTTTTTTGCTGCCTTTATGGTGAGACATGATGGCAAATGTATATAATTTTTTTTTTTTAAATGAACAAAAATTAAAAAATGTGGAAATTGCAGTTTGGTTAAGCTTCTCTTAAGGGAGTGCAACATCTACTGGCCACAATATTAGCTACAGCCGTCAATCTGATACCATGCGGGTTATCTATTTGCCCTCACTGTGATAATGCACATTTGATTAAATCAATTATCAGCATCAGATTGACATTGAACAATAAGTATTTTTATTCATGCTTTCATTTAAAAAAAACTTTTTTTTTTGCAATCACGGCGTTAAAAAATTAGGCATAGAAGTATTTATAAATCCCGATTAAATATATATAAACATGAATAAGCAAATCTGCAGAGGTCAAAGAACTTCTAAATCTAAGGCACTCCAGGTTTATTAAAATCTTTACAAAAATAATGGTAATATTGGTTCCTCTGTAGCGTCTGTTAGTGTATAACAAATAATTACTTAACCCGCCGCGCTTTAACATGAAGCTGTGCATAGGAAATCATACCGCACAAGCATAACATATCTGCTCGATATAGGAAATGCATGCCAGTAAAAGCATGTTGCGTGAATCACATAGTGACGCGCCACAAGTAGGCGTGTGTGGCAGGGGGTGTGGCAGACCTCAGCATTGGCAGCGACCCAGTCCGAGACTCTGTTCTTTATAAAGACCAGTCTGGTCCTTCCAGCTCCGCAGCTTCACATCTGCTCACTGAAACCTGCTCCTCGCTTCCCAGTGGTCCGCTAACAAGACAGACATGGGCAGACAAAAGTTCTACTTGGAGAAACTGTCCACGACCTTCCAGATCCGCAACCTGCTGCTTCGCCAGGCCTTGGCAGAATGTCTGGGCACACTCATCCTTGTGGTAAGAGCCTATGGGGCCGGGGATAGACAGATACTTTATTCTGTGAGGGGGAAATTGAGTTGTCACAGCAGACATATTCACACACATAGACTCTTAACAAAGAAACGTTAAAAAAAAAAAAACAAAGAGCATAGGAGAACAAAATTAAGATGCAATCAAAGACTTGGAAGAAAAAAAAAACGTGAGGGTGTATCAGTGCGGTCAACACTGCCAGGCTCTCAATCAATGGCAAGGTGAACATCGGTCATGAATGTTTCAACTCTATATGCTCCACCTCCTTTCAAGAGTCCTTTTTCTACACTTTCTATTATACTCCAATATAATCAGTGACTAGCTAAATGCCGGTGTTACTTTGTAATCACTTTTTCTGTGGCAATATTTGCAAAGTAGGGCCGTAAAGTCAATTTACAAGTTATGTAGAGGCCAAGCGCACACTACAAAGCAAGCATTTTTTTTAGGGGGGGGGGGGCGGTGGGGGTTGTGTCAATGTTAGGTTTGCATTCACTATTGACTTAAGTGCATGTAATCTATACAATGCACAGCAAACTTGGAAACAGGATCCAAGGCAGGAGTGTCAGGCTCAATTTTGTCACGGGGCCACTTTGAAATTACGTCTTCCCTCGGAGGGCCGTTATGACAGCAAATCCACCAAAAAACGTTTCAATTGTCTCATCGCATTACTTGTCCCCCAATTTTTTTTTTTTTTTAATAATTAGTCAACTATAATAGTTCTGTTATTGTTCAAGTGAGTCTAAACACAAAATCATTGCAAAATTTCAACATTATGGAGTACACATGACAATTTGGTACAACCTTTTGGCAAGGATTATGCAAGTTAACAGACATGATTTGCTTTCGCGGGCCACATAAAATGAACGCGGCGGTCCGGATCTGGCCCCCGGGCCTTGAGTTTGACATCCGTGATCCAAGGGAAGTCATCCTTTTCATACCACTGACTGTTTCCCTATAATTGTCTTAGTTATCACCGACAGAAAATTATTATTGAGTCACGGACCAACCAGTGTAGGGGAGCTATTATGGGTTAACATTTTAAAAAGCTACACTTAGGCCATATTAGGGCCCACCCTGAGCCTGATGTAGTGGCCGCAATGGTGTTATTGAATCAAAGTAAGCCTGGTAGACTGTCACACTAATTTAAAACGCACACATTAAAAAACAAACAAAGCTTGAGAGATAAGGTTAAAAAAAACGAACAAGCATTTACCTAATCAAATTGGTCAATGTGTACAATACAATGACAAGGTGTGGCACAGGTTTAAAGCAAGCGCAAGGTGTGGAGGCAGAACAATCGTACGCGTGATAAGATTTGACTTCCGAGTGTCACTCAACATCCTCTCGCTCCGGTGATGAAACTCGAGTTTAAGCCGATGACAAAGCAAGCGAGTGCATCGGGAACAAGTTAGGGTGTGGACACTGTAGGTGTGAGTGCGCTTTTTTTTTTTTTTTGCAGAGCTTTTCTAAAGCCAGTTTACCCCCCCCCAAAAAACCCGCGTTTACAGTATATGGCCAGATCAACAGATGTACCGTGATAATTGGATGGATGAATTAAAAAACTGACACGTAATGCAAACGCAACACAAATCTCTTGTGTCAACCTTGTGTGGGCAGTTTTAGGTCGTCATTTAAATCTACTGAACTAACAAAGAAAAAAAGACGACCAGATGTTTTTTGGGGGGCATACTGTATTTTTTATGAGCCTGTCCCGAGTTTCTGGAGCCGCACTGTTGCGCAACTTGCTGAATCGGTCACTTTAACTTTGGTTGGTAAGAGGTGAGGTCCTCTGAGCAGACCACATTTTGAAAACAAAAAAAGGTTGAATGTTACGCACTCACAGTGGAATATTCTAAAGCTTTCAAAAAGCTACAAAGCAGCCAGCAACAGGGACAAAAACCAACACATTTTTGCGGTATTTTAATGAGCGCCCCCATCTGGGTGGTGAGATGATAAAATCCAGGTGCTACGAGTCTGGATGCTTTCTTTCCTGTGGTCTTATTGCAAAATAGAGGTTTCTTTAACTTACCCATAAAAAAAAAAACATTCACAGTAAGCAATCTTTACAGTAAGTACCTGGCTTTAATGTTTCCTGATGTGCGGAAAATTACTATTTTGGAAAGAATCATCTGCTCAAGACACACTACCAAACTAACATTCGTGAAATTTTTGGGTGATTGTAGGGACATGATGATATGGACACAACGGAGCTTTTAGAATTCTAAGACGACTCTTTTGAATGGGCTTTTTGTTCCTCCTCTGGATGATGATGATCATTAAACCTTGGCTTGACCTTGACTGGCTGACAAATCACATAATCACAGCACCTAAATTACCGTATGCTGATTGACCTCTGATTTAGTTTGATTTCGGAAAAAATAGGAAGGAAGGAACTGTTCGACGACTAATGAGCCCTTATGAAATATTGATATGTCATACTAGTATAAATCAGATTAAACAAGGTGGTGATTGAGGAAAAAAAAAAGATTAAGAGTAACAAAGTTAAAAAGAATATAAACAAGGGCAGTCTCTCATGCGAGTCTCTTCCTGTGCTGAAAGCCCCCCAAAATTACAAGTGGGCAGTGAAGGGGCTTGTCTAATGTGCACTGGGAGGTCATTCCATCGTTTGGCAACCCCTCTCTGAGCTTCCGCTTAGACTCTGGTAGCTTCAGAAACAGCTGCTGAGCTGACCCGAGGCACCGGGCAGGACTGAACAGATGGAGCAGCTCAGAGATTTAATGCAGGGTGGGACCATTCAGAGATTTGAAAATAAATGGCAGAATTAAAAAGGACTTCAAAGTGGACAGTCCGCCAGCGGCTAGAGGCCAGAATAGGAGTTAGGTGCTCCCTCTTACGTGTTCCAGTTGAGAGGCGAGCAGCCATATTTTGAAGTCATTTGAGACCAAAGTGAGACTTGCATATGTATGTACAGTCAAACTTCGGTTTTCGAACGTCTCGGTTCTCAACCAATTCGGTTTTCGACCAAAAATTGAGCTTTTTATGCCTCGGATGACGAACAAATTTCGGTTCTCCAACAAACTGAGCGCACTTGAATGCACCATTTGACTCCTCTCGCCTTCTTTACACGAGGAAGTGACGCTTCCTCGTGTTGCTTTCCGTTGTGAGCAGACGTGTTCAGTAAACATTTTTATTTTAAAAAGAGCGTGGTTTCGGTTTTCGAACAATTTCGGTTTTCGAACAGCCTTCTGGAACGGATTATGGACGAAAACCGAGGTTTTTACTGTACAGTCAAACCTCGGTTTTCGTCTCCATAATCGGCTAGGCCGATTATGGATGACGAAAACCGAGGTTTGACTGTACAGTAAAAACCTCGGTTTTCGTCCATAATCCGTTCCAAAACCGAAATTGTTCGAAAACCGAAACCACGCTCTTTTTAAAATAAAATGTTTACTGAACACGTCTGCTCACAATGGAAAGCAGCACGAGGAAGCGTCACTTCCTTGTCTACCCGAGGAAGCGTCACTTCCTTGTGTAAGGAAGGTGAGAGGAGTCAAATGGTGCATTCAAGTGCGCTCAGTTTGTTCGAGAACCAAAATTTGTTCGCCATCCGAGGCATAAAAAAACTCAAATTTTTGGTCGAAAACCGAATTGGTCGAGAACCGAGACGTCCAAAACCGAGGTTTGACTGTATATGTATATATTTTTTAAGTACAGTATAGAGAAAATATGTTTCTTCTGCTGGATGAATTCTGGAGAACCTTTGAAAGGTTGCACTGTGGAGTTGATCAGGTCAACTTGTTTTGCAGATGTTTGGCTGCGGTGCCGTGGCCCAATTGGTGCTGAGTAGTGGTTCTCATGGTTTGTTTCTGACTGTCAACTTTGCCTTTGGCTTTGCGGCCACCTTGGGGATTCTGGTCTGTGGCCAAATATCAGGTATGTTATTATCTTTTCATTCAAATGTATTGCTTTCAAAGTGGTACCGAGGGTCACTGTCTATGTGCTCATCACAGGAGGACATCTGAACCCCGCGGTGACGTTTGCCCTCTGCCTGCTCGGGAGAGAACGCTGGAGAAAGTTCCCCATGTACTTCCTCTTTCAGACCATCGGCGGTTTCTTGGGTGCCGCCATTATTTTTGGCATGTACTATGGTAAGAATGAATTTGTTATTCGGTCGATTTAGGGCTTTCCGAAGGGAAAAATTTCATTCATGAAGGATTTTTTTTTCTCTTTATCTTTAAATTATACTTCACAGAGTGATCAAATTCAGAATTTGTCTTGCTCTGAAAACGTCTGGGAGGTCTCAATCGTCCTCATCGGAATCAACACGACACGTTCAGTCAACCGAAATAGTCACTCTGTTTGTTTACAGTCTTATGCAAATATTTAAAATAAACAATACAGTCAAACCTCGGTTTTCGAAAGTCTCGGTTCTCGACCAATTCGGTTTTCGGCCAAAAATTTCGAGTTTTTTATGCCTCGAATGACGAACAAATTTCGGTTCTCGAACAAACTGAGCGCACTTGAATGCACCATTTGACTCCTCTCGCCTTCCTGACACGAGGAAGTGACGCTTCCTCGGGTAGACGAGGAAGTGACGCTTCCTTGTGTTGCTTTCCATTGTGAGCAGACGTGTTCAGTCAACATTTTTATTTTAAAAATAGCGTGGTTTCGGTTTTCGAACAATTTTGGTTTTCGAACAGCCTTCTGGAACGGATTATGGATGAAAACCGAGGTTTGACTGTCTAAGTATTTTCATTTTCCAAGCTCCCCAAAAACGAAATAGATGCACAAAACCCACAACAAAGGCAAATCAATTCTATATCAGCTCACCACCAAACTATTCTCTTCGTATGAAGTGATTTTTATTGACCACGTTACGGAATGAAAGTACTCAACTCATGTTATTTTTTCCCTCTTTTAAAACCCAATTCAGATGCCCTGTGGGACCGTCCCGGTGCGTTCAATGTCACTGGCCCGAATGCCACAGCTGGAATATTTGCCACCTATCCTGGAAAACATCTCACTCTTGTCAACGGCTTCTTTGACCAGGCAAGATTTTTGAGCAACGGCTGTCATAGAATACGCTGCGATTCCTTGAACTGAGCATTTCTATCCTTGCCCTTTTTCTGCAGATTATTGGCACGGCGGCACTGATCGTTTGTATCCTGGCCATCGTCGATCCCTACAATAATCCCATCCCACAAGGATTGGAGGCCTTCACTGTGGGCTTTGTGGTTCTGGTCATCGGCCTGTCGATGGGTTTCAACTCGGGCTACGCAGTCAACCCCGCCAGAGACCTCGGACCTCGTCTTTTTACCGCATTGGCCGGCTGGGGGGTAGAAGTCTTCACGTAAGCGCACGTTTCCCTGAGAATGATGATCATTTTCAGTTCTGTTGGGGAGCGCTTGTTGACAACACTCCTGAAATTGCAATGATCCTTTTCACAGTGTCAGAAACGGTTGGTTCCTGGTGCCGGTTTTCGCCCCCTTCCTCGGCACCTTCATCGGCGTGGTCATCTACCAAATGATGGTCGGCTTCCACGAGGAGGGAGAAGTACGTGATCGCAGGAACGCCGAGGCGGAGGAGAACATGCGGCTCACCAACGTCGCCGCTCACGACAAGTCGAAAGAGGCCACCAAACAAGTGCACTGAGCCTCTTTGGGCATTTTGTTGAAGAAAAAAAAACCAGGCGGGATCCACTTTTCACCGCAGTTTAACTGCTAGACTGGTTGGGATCATGAAATGAAGCTAATTTACTTTCTTTGTGGTTATATTGTGTTTGTAGAAGAAAGACGGTAGAGGGGAGAAAAGCATGACAACAAAAACATCCATTTAAGAAGAGATGAAAATGTTGACGTTGTGTCCCTGGTCTTCAAATTGAAACAGTATTTTATACTTGGTACCGATGTAGTTTTATATACCTTTTTTTTATGGAGAGATTTATATCTTAACTGTCCAAACATGCACTTAGTATGCAAGGTTTCCAAGTTAGTTTCCGTGTCTGTCCGGGCAATTTCAATCTTTGAATTCAAGATTTAAAACGTGATGTTTTGAAGAAGACTTTATATTTCACTGTGGGGAAACCATTCAATCACAACGTTGACTGTCAATTTCTGGCAGTGATATTTTTTTTTTCGTAATGTCGCAAATCACTTTTTTTTTTTTTTCCCATCATGAATTGGTACAATTCATGTTTGTTGATTCGCAAAACTGCACTTGTTTGGTGCCGTCTTGGAATATGAGCCTCTGTGTTTTCAATGTCGGTTGGTGGGTGATTCATTTTGTACTGATACAATAAAAGTTGTTTTTATTATATGTGGATGACGTCACTGTCTCTATCCAATGTTGTACTCATTATTATTTAATAACCCTTGCAGGGTTTTTTTTCTCTTTTTAGTAACTTGGACACGTCAGTATGCACAAATGTGGCAATGGTCGCTGGTTGTGCCTCTGAGAATTTTTATTCAATTATTTTTTTAGTTATGTTAAGTTAGAAAGCATGGCTGCACTGATCGTACAATGCTGTGCGCTCAAAATAAAAGATGATTTTTAGTTGCAAAATTAAATTTAGCTACTGCATCATTTTGCGGTGTACCTCATACAGTGTTGACATTTCGGCTCTATTTTGACTGTGAGGTCAGCTGAAATAATTCAAATGTGGGTCTTGACTTTCAGAATACCAGTTTCCTTTTTTTTTTTCCATGGCGGGGCTTTTTCGTTTTGTAATTATAACAGTAAAAAGTCAACCGAGGTGCTCATATTTTCCTTTCGGCTTGCCTCTATTCGAGGGTTGCCATAGTGAATCACCCTTCTTCGTATCCCTGCTCTCTGCATCATCTCTGATTCCAGCTGTCTACCCATCGTCCCTCACCACATACATATTTTTTATTTTTTTTGGATTAGCTGGTGGTTCCATTTTTTTTTTTGGGCCATCTCAAATATCAAAGGAACACTTTTTAGGAGAAATTTCGTCATATATAGTTTGTTGTGTATTTTGCTTTTCATGATCTGAGTATTGAGTCGCAGGGCTGCTGTGGTTTGATTGCTGCACCCCATTCTTGTACAACTCAAAACATTGAATAATTCAGAGAAATACAAGTGGAAATTACCCTACGTTCACCTTTGATTTGAGCAATTAGCTCGATGGCACTCCTGCTGAGTCATGTATGACTCAAAAAGTGGCGGCCATTTTTTTTCTCTTCCTACACTGTACGTGGCAAAAAAAAATTCGTAACAAGGCTGCATGTATGTTGAGTAACACCATTTATTAAGAGCATAATTATTAGTCACTAAAAATACAACTGTGATAAAACAAGACTGTGAAAAAATCACACAAAAAATGCTAATTTAAAACTGCTGATGTTGTGTTTGATATGTAAGTTGGTCATCAATAGAGAAAAGCCATTTTGAGGGGTGTGGGGGGCCTCAGCGCTATTTGGAATTTTAAAGGTTTTGGAAACGCTTTTACTACACTTAAAAAAAGTTTGCGTTGAATGTAGTCAATTTTAATTTGTCAAGTGGTTGCACGAAATAAAATCCTCTGTACCCAAATACATTTTTTTAAGTTGACTGTCCATTGAATTAAAAAAATGTACCTGGATCCAGAAGATTTTTTTACCCTTTCTGCAACACTTAACAAAATTGAGTAGATTCAACCCACACTTTTTTTCAGTGTAAAGTCACATTCTATTGCACACTGTGTTTTACACAAGTGCATGGTTGTCTATTTCTTTGCGGGGTGGATGGGGGGAGAAATGTTCCCCATCGACATTCATGAGCCGTGAGGTGTACATGTCGCAGAAAGGAGGAAATGTAGGTCTGCTGCAGGGAAAGCACACGTCCTTACTTTCATGCTTTAAACTGAACAATTCCCTCAATATGGCATCGTACATACCAACTAGATTCCATTTGACAAAATCTGCTACGGATCATGGCTTTAAAGTCTGTATTACGCCCCCTTAGGCCACGTTGTACATACCAAAGTCTCAGCCCAAACATTTGCTCCTGGCATTCTTCATCCTTGTGGTATGTCACTTTCAACTTGTAAACATCTACTATTTTGTTTGTGAAGAAGTTTCAGATGCTAAATAAACAACACCACTGCATTTGGTTCATCGAGAGACACCTACTTCCGGACTTCGGTCAACGAAAAGCATTTTGGGTCACAAAATCAAATAACAAGCTTATTGGGGATTTTTTTTTCGGAAATGGAAGCGAATCAGCCACCACCACCACTTTGATGTTAGCTCAGAAAAATAAGTAGTTTGTGATAGAAATATAAGTACAGTATTATTTTTTATCATGATTGATAATTATCAATGCAGCATGTGAGTGGCAGCGAAGCTGATGAGTACATCGAACAGAATGACGCTCATTTTGCTGAAAAAAGAGGTCTCTACTGCACTAGTATAGTTCAGACTCCTACAATGCAGCCAAAGGAACACAAATTAAAGGACATGAAAAAGGAGAATTAATTATTATCCAATAATGATAGAAGTGTAGATGAAGTTTCCCCATTCACAAAAGATGATAAGCAGGAAACAAAGTTGTTTTTCTCAAACATATGGTTTGCGTCGAGGTGCTGTGGCTTTTTCAATGTGCAGTGTGCACTTTATTCAATTTGCCTCCCTATCATTAGTTTAAACACTGCCATCAGGGAAGACCGTTTTATATCCTAACGCCAAGAAATAATTTGAAAATATGCCCCAAAATGAAGCACTACCTTCAACTGAACACATGACAAAAACAAACAACGTTGCCTTGTCACACATCTGCTGATTGTTGTGAAAATGCAATCCAATTAACTCTCCTGGAGCGGCCATATCTGTCTCCCACCGCCAAAGCTGGACCGCCCCCCACCCCCAAAGACTCCAAAACAGACCTGCTGGGAATTTTCCATGCTACAGGCTGATGTTGTACACTTGAGAAATTTCATGCTCTCCAAGTAACCGGAGCAGGCATGGGCGACTGGGATGGTCAAAACATTTATGGCACTGCAATCAAACGTTCTGATATTTTGCAATAAATTGCACTTTATCTGATGCACATGCATGCACAGTTGCACACACACTATTTATTTAAGGTCCGGCATCGAGAGGCAAACCAAAAAATCCATCCATCCATTTTCTGATCCGCTTATCCTCACAAGGGGGTGCTGGAGCCTATCCTAGGTGTCTTAGGAGAGGAGGCGGGATACACCCTGAACTGGTCGCCAGCCAATAGTAAGGCACACATAAACAACCATCCGATCTTACAATCACACCTAGGGACAATTTAGAGTGTTCCATCAACATGCCATGCATGTTTGTGGGAGGAAACCGGAGTACCCAGAAAAACAAAACAAAAACACGCAGGCACAAGGAGAACATGCAAACGCCACACAGGAAGGCTGGAGCCGGAGTTGAACCCTGCACCTCTGTGAGGCGGAGGCGCTAACCAGTCATCCACCGTATCAAACCCATAATATGTCAATCTTTAATGAGTCCACAAAATCATACAAAGTCAGTGGTTTTAATACATTCATATAAGGTTTTATTTTCCTTTTAAAGTTACAGTGCTTTTATTTTGGGGAAAAAACATTGACTAAGCACATTAGTCAATCAAACTAACTGATCTCACTAATTTCTACTGGGCTCTTCAAGCCCCACATGAACATGAAATATCAGTACAGTACAACATGTTTTAATGTCCTCATTTCCACAACAGACAAATATGGAACCATGTTCACAGATTGTAAAAAAGTTGAAGTGAAAAAAATTTGCATTAAAAAAAGTGAAGAAAAAAAAAAGGATAACTTGTAAACTAAATGTTAACCCGGTCTCAATTTATTACAGAGAGTGGAGAAAACATTTCCACTAACCAAAACCAGTAACAAACACCATGAGGCAAACACACCAAATTGCCTGGGGCCGCAAACTTGTCATACGAACTTTTTTTCTCTTCAATTTAAAGTAATTATTGTTGTTTCAGTCTTAATTCACTTTCTTAAAAACACATCAAAATGCTTAATCTACGATAATCATTTCCAGTGCTCCGTCTCCCTTATGGATTTGCCCCCCTCCCCCCAGGGATGATTAAATACTGTTCGTTAATGACCACATGTTGAAACTGCAATAATCATTATGGTACATGAGAACAAGATTCTACCTTTTTAGTTATCTGGTGACTACAGTTGGATTCCCAAGTCAAACAATCCCCCCTAATTAGGTCAACGCAAACTGGAATGAATAAAAACAATGGTTTGGTTGCAGCCATTCACGAAATGTTGCTTCAACTACAGAAAAACAAAACAAAACAAACCAGCAAAAACTCAGTTTTCCAAACTGCTCCCAAGGTTGCCAGGCTACTGTTTTTTTGTTGTTGCTGTGGTGGCTGCACTTAAACCACGAGCCAGTATGGAAACCGTGTGCAACTTTCCAAACACACTCGAATCTCAAAATATGATATATATCTCAAATATTCAAAAACCAAACTCCAGTCTTATATTTGTTCCCTTCTGTAAGCATGCTGTCAAATGTCGCGCACAACCTTCAGGCTTCATACAGTGGCGTCACCGTGCCGTCTTTCCACTCAATCAAGATTTCTCCTCGCTGCATTGTTGGGGAGGAGAGCGGGTAGCGCATGGCGTGTTCCGTTAACGGGGCTCTCTCACAGGCCACGGGGGACCCCGGGATGCCCGCCTCTAGCTTTGGAGTGTACGACTTCAAAACACACACCACCTTTTTCCTTCTGGCTCACCCGGATGAAAATTTGAGACAGGGTGAGGTGATTGACTTCAAGTCACAGTTCTTTACGTTGGCGTGTCGACACTCACCTATTGGAGTAAACGTTGAAAATAAGAATGACCGTTCCAAGCACGAGGGCCAAGGAGCTTAAAACCAACATGGTTATTTTCCAGCTCATGCCTGTAAAGATACATAAGCAGTACATCATTACTTTCCGGCAACGACTCGTTAACTTTTCTAAACTCTTTGCACATGTTTTGTCGACTTCTATGAGATGCAGCATACTTACAACAGTGGGTTCACAAACTTTTCACAACAAGGAGGTTCTAAAAAAAAAAGTACTTGGCTCTCCAATTACCAGCATCATGACCAACATTAAACTACAGTAGTGTAGTAGGCCAAAGTGTTCATCAAAACAAGGCAGAGCTTTTACTCCTAAAAAGTATTTCTAATAATATTTTAAGTCATTATAACATTATTCAAAGACTGAGGATGAACACTGCGCTCTAGAAAAAAAAAGACGCTTCAAACAAAATTTGCTGCACATGAAATTTAAATAAAAATTCGACATATATATATATATATATATATATATATATATATATAAATGTTCGAATGTTTTCATGAATGTGTTCTAAAAAGAACAACTGTCATCCAAATGTACTTTAGTTTTAAATATAATTGAACTGTATTTAAAAAAAACAAAAACAAAAAACAATTCTTCACATTACGCAGTTTCTGTATAATGATTCTTTCACGTGACTTAAATGAACTTCACTACTTCTTACGGTCACTAATACATTGTAAATGAGATGGGTTTTATTCGTAGATTAATTTAATTTGAAATCTACTAAATATAAATTCAAATCACATAAATTAATGGATGAATGTAATGCCATATTACTGTACATATTTTCTAAACTTCTCCTTACAACTAAATAAATGAAGGTTGATCTCATATCGAGAATATCCCGCTTCACTGCATCAGTCAAAGTAAATACAGAACTTAATATAAAATCATAATTATTTATGAAGTTTGTTTTATATCCCAGTCTGGTCAATTATGAAATGAATTGTCAAAGAACTCTGGAGGCCTAATTGGTCCAGTGGTTAGCACGTCGGCTTCACAGTGCAGAGGTACCGGGTCAATTCCAGCTCCGGCCTCCTGTGTGGAGTTGCATGTTCTCCCGGGCCTGCGTGGTTTTCTGGGTGCTCCGGTTCTCCCACATTCCCACATCCAAAAACAGCATGCAGGCTGATGGGCACTCTAAATTGTCCTGTATGAGTGTGAGCGTGGATGGTTGTTCTCTGTGTGCCCTGCGATTGGCTGGATTCAGGGTGTCCCCCGCCTACTACGGCCTCTAGTGAGGATAAAGCGGTTCGGAAAATGGATGGATGGAAACTCAGGACAAGCACAGGCGGGAAAGATTCTTTTGATTTTCTTTGCTATAGCCCCATCTAGTGGTGAAAAAGTAAGAGTTCATTTCGTAGCAAAATTAGAGTTGAGAGCCGAATCAAACATTTGCTCTCTTCAAATGACACAAGGAGGAATCCTTTGAAACGTTCATGATTGTACCATAGTCCATGGTGAAGAAAACCATGGTGGGATCCTCGGGGGACTTTGTGCTTTGGGGGAAAACATCAGACACGTCTCTGACTGCAAATTCTTCGGTGACTCCTTCAATAAATGTAGCTTCAACTGTCAGGGAGGGAGAAGACAAATTCGTCAAATTGAATAGATCACAGATTGCGACAAAATGGCTGCCCTGCATCCGATAAAGGGAGTGGATGCTAACGTCTAGATTTCTGTGAAACCACAAAAGGAATCTGGATTTCCATGACATGACAAAATGAATGGTAGCTGGGCTGAGTGCCAGCGGGGAGAAAATATCGATTGCCGCAACAGTGCACTTATATTAATTTGAGGCAGACAAAGATTTCTTACAGGAGTGGAAGGAAGTCACAAACGACTTTTTTTTTCTCTTTCAAATCAGTAACTAAATCAATACAAGTAACTAACTGTACTTTCATGTATTTTTGCCACCTCTGCTGTAACCATCATTTGCGGTTGAAAAATACCACATCATACCCACTAGAATTATATATTGTGTTGAGATTAACCATATTGATGAGCGATTAGCCCTGATAAGCAGGTAACAGAGAAAGACGGGGCCTAAAATGTCTCCATATTGAATAAAAATAGCTCTGCCGGTGAGGTCATCTGCAACAACACACGCCACGTCAAATCAACCCTCCCCCACACAAATAGATTAGATTTCACTGAGTTGATTACCAATGTTGTTTTCCGCCAGCAATTGTTGGACTTGCTTTATGATATCAAGCCACGCCTTATTCTTGACCTTGTTTGTTTTGGGTGGGGAGAAAAAAATATCAAGCGGCCACTGGATGTAATCCTCGCTGTGGTATAGCACTTGAAACATTTTTGTCTCTGATTTGAGTGCCAGGGTACGATTTGAAATGGCTCCCATTTAACATGCATTGATAAACAATGTAATCTGATAGACAGAAAAAAAAAGCGTTGAGTTTGAAACTCATTTTACTCAAAATATACCAATCGTGTCAATAACAAGGACTTTAAAAAAAGATATATTTATTGTGGGTTTTAACTGGCAAACAATTGCCCCGACAGTCAAAAGGTACAATTCGTTGTACCCTACAGTAATCTGAATATGATTGATATATTTCATATATATAGATATATTTTATATATATATTTAAAGAGATTAGGTTGAAAACTAGAGCGTCGTTCCTGGGAAGTTTCAGTATTTTTGCTAAAACACAGCTAAAGTGGTTTTAGGGGGGGGAAAGGGGGGGTGAGATGAACAGAAATAGCCATTGTAGATTCCAGGGGGGGGGCGAAACATTCCTTCTAGCAGAAATTGGATTCACTCTTTTCCCTCACTGATAACTTCCATATTACTCTACTGGCTGCCCTCGGTTACTATTTTCCTCGCTTGCTATCGAGAAACCTATAATGTACAACAATGTACAACCTGCTTTTCTGTCCATATCCGAGATAGCACTTGGTAACAAGATCGGTTCCATTGATTTCCCCAGAGGGTGGTGTGCTTGGTAGTTTTGATGGTGGTGCTGGTGGTGTTTTGTGTCCCTCCCTCCACACAACAATGTTTGGTTGTCCAGCGTCCTCCACCTGCTGCCCTGCTTGTGAATCCAAATAGAACGGGACAAACACTTTTTTCACAAAATACCTAAAAAGAAAGTCAAGTCAAAGGTGTTCTTTGCAATAATATGTTTTAGGACGGTGACTCCACTAGTCTTAATATGGGATTCGGATTAATATTGGGTTCGTGGAATATGAATGAAGCAGCAAAATCCACCCGCTTGCATCCATCTAAGGGGGCAGCCATTTTGTCTTGTACTGCCACTTGCTGTCGACTTTAGATGACATCACAGTGCCGAAGCGCTCAGCTTGTGAACGCCACGTGATCAAACCAAGCGAACAGGCGAGCCGTTCCAGTCATTTACCTGAGCCCTTCGACTTTTTCTGACACAGTAAGTGAGAGTACGTACAAGGTAAAATGGCCGCCCTCCGAGTCGATTCACATATTTTTACACTTCACATTTTACTGTGAACTGTCGCTAGCTATGATGACGACATTCGGCAAATGCTTGAATAGAGTAAATCCTCACCTGTTTATGCTCCCGTGATAGGAAGACCAAAGTGGATTCTTCCGTAGCACTGAGGTGTAGCCCCTTACCGAGCAAAGTCAGGTGGCCTTTCTTGGAACAAGACCATTGCTGGCTGCTTGCATCACCGTCCATCTCTGAGGCCTGCGCTAGCTGGCCACCAGCCTCTTCATTTTGAAGGTGGCAGGGTTGCAGACGCACACCCTCAAACTGCTCCTCGGGAGCAGTCAGACACTCCCCGGTATACTGGTTTCGGAGAGACTGGCTCTCAGGCAGCCACAGCCATTCTTGGAAGGCTGAATGCGGGTCGCATTGTCCCAGCGACACCCTCACTCCAGGGTAACCATCCTGTACTTTAAGGCATGTGCCCAGCAGCTTGTTTCGGATGTTTAAACCAGAGACTTCTGAGTAGGGGGAAGCAAAAAAAACAATTTAGATGAAAACTGTGTTAATACTCAGCATAGACAAAATAATGTGTTTACACAATACAATGGTTATAATCATTTCAAAATGAGCGTATACATGAAAGATGTGGCGAGTCAAAATGATCGTTGAGTATTGTGTGTGTTTTTGTCAGAGGTGGCTTTCTCCCACAGAGACGGTGACTCACAATAGCAACTCTAAAGCATGATTCGCTGCATTTAAAAACTTTTTTTTTGTTGAATCAAAATGATGGAGTATGAAAGGGCTGAGAGAAACATGCTTGCTTCTCAGAATTCACACATCACATCATTTGCACATGACAGTACTGCACGTGCATTATTTTAATGGACAAAAAAGCATTAGCATTGACGCTAACGCTTTTTGTATATTAAAATTAGTTAATGTAAAAAAGTACATTAAAATGCTTGCCACTCTAGTTGGCAATTGACGTGTCTAAATGTTGCAGAGCTTTCTTCAAACTGGAGTCCTGGACAAGCTCATTGTACAAAGAAGTAACATTTCAAACAAACAGTAGAGTTGTTTGCTTAGCTTTTTTTTGTTATATTGATCGACTAAAGACAGCGGCGTTGGTCGAAACACCGTGACGTGACGCCAAAAGCAAATGTTGGTAAGAGTAGCGAGACACAAAGTTCATGAAAAACAAACTGTCAACAGTTCGGTCGACAAACAGCTTCGATTACGAGATAAACAAGCTCTTGTCATGCCTCACCAGTGAAAATGAGGAGTGGAAGGAGAGAAACAGACTTCAGAGGCTTCCCCATGGCTGCAAAGACTTCAGTGGACAGAACAAGTGCATGTAGCTGGAAAGAAGTGGACTGACTTCATGCTGCCTCTTCGGCGCTCTTGCGTGAATTACTGCAGTGAGTGGATGAATGGAAGCAGGGTGGGGGAGGCGGTGGGGGCTCTCCGCATTCCTCTCCTCAACTCCGAGGGACCGCCATTAACTCCCCGCATCGCTTTTCAGTTATAAGCGCAAATTGTTGCCCGATGAAGTGTTAGCCATTGCGTCAATATTTACACGCCCACAGCCCAACTTTCTTTTGACCAACCAGTAGAAATTTGACCTCTATTCTATTCGTGCCGTAGTAAATTCACTTGATGTTACTTTATTGTTAAATACTGTAAAACACAGGTGTCAAAGTCAAGGCCCGCGGGCCAGATATGGCCCGCCACGTCATTTTATGGGGCCCACAAAAGCAAGTCAAGCATGTGAAGTTCCACGAAGTCTGAACCAAAATTTCAAATTGTCATGTGTACTCCACAATAACAGTAATTATTATTGACTTCTGATTTTAAAACTAGTTATTCATAAATTTGTTGTGCGCTGTGTATGTAACATGTGGAGGTGATTAAACATATGGTTTCCCAAAATTCATAAAGGCCTTCCGAGGCAAACCGTAAATGTGGCCCGTGATATGGGTTTGACACTCCTGCTGTACAAGCATTACTAGTTTTGAAAAAATGGTATTCTTTTTTGAAACTGCACGGCTCGTGTATGCACCATTCTTGCAGGACTGTATCTGGCCCACTTTCCACAGATTCTTCATCCCCCCAGCCCGCTTTTTTTTATACTGTTGAGTATTTCTTGATTGGTTTGAATGCTTCTTCTGTACTGTATAGGAGAAACAGTCAACACGCAGTGTGCAAGTTGTTTTTCCTCCTTCTGACCACACTCACCGTAGTCGGTGATCTAATCCGTATGCATGCAAATGACCAACAGTGGGGCATAAATCTGTTAATAGAAGAGAACATTGTTCCAAGTTGAATAGGATTGTCCACTCATTATGGTGAGAAATGGGACAGCTCTGGAGGGCGATGTGGTCACATGATGTTTTCCCTCTGTCGTGAAGCTTGGCTAAAATACCACATGAAACAGTGAAAACAAACCAAAAGAGAACAATCTCATTTTCACGATTTTAGCAGTAATTTTGATGAATTAATTATGATTTGATTTTACTAGCGAAAGGACTTATAGGTAAAGGTGATCAACTACGCAGGACATTGTACTCAACTTTATTTAAAGGTCTCTCAGTTGGCAAATCCCTGGTCGTCCAAAATGCAACATGATGCTGGCATGTCAAGCAAAATATATTCGGAAGTAGATGCACATAAAGTAAAATGTTACATTACACTTTTCAAAAATTGTTCTAAATAGAAAGGTTTCATCAGCGATGCCAAATGTGCTACTTTGTGGCATACAGTATTAGGCGTTACAAAATGTAGTCTTCAGTCTAATAAAATGCTGTATGTGAACTGTGTAAAAAAAACAAAACAAGAATTGGTTAAAACAAATCGGTTTATCGTGCAGTCACAGAAAAAAAGAAACCATGGCAGTCTCAACTGAACTTGCAGTTTAAAATCATTGTAAACAATCACACAAAAATGTGGTTCCGTTTGTGACAACTGTTGTATCATTCAAGTAGTTGTACTGCATGTGCAGTTCAGGACAAAACAATTCCAGTTGATTTTGGATACGTGATTTAAAAAAATCTTTGTCTCTGAAGCATTCTCTAGAATCAAAGTCAGCCCCCCACCCCTGAATATTGCAAATTATTCTTTCCTCCAAAAAGTCAGATAAAATCAGGCGCGACTTCTTGTCACTTATGTCATATCAAGCTGCCAACTCAGCAAGTATAAAGTAACTTTAACTCAAAATCTGCCCAGTTTATGAATGATTTTAGGCTGAACTGTACACATAAGGCAGAAAGAAATGCATTGAAGCAGTATAAGGCTACTAAGAACAGTCCCCCCGATACAGTTTACAACCTCAAGACTTTTTCCACACATCGTTTTATATATATATATATACTGTGTGTATATATATATACAGTCAAACCTCGGTTTTCGGACGTCTCGGTTCTCGTACAATTCGGTTTTCGAACTAAAATTTCGAGTTTTTATGCCTCGGATGACGAACAAATTTCGGTTCTCGAACTAACTGAGCGCACTTGAATGCGTCACTTCACTCCTCTCGGCTTCGCTACCTCGTGTAGCAACGCTACGTCGTGTAGCTTCGCGAGGTAGCGAAGCCGAGAGGAGGTAGCAAAGCCGAGAGGAGTGAAGTGACGCTCCCTCCTGTCGCCGCGCTCCCTCGTGTCGCGTCGCTACACAGGAAGCGACCATTGTGAGCAGACGTTTTTGTATTGTTCAATAAAACAAAGCAGACGTGTTTGGTGAGACAAAACTATAGAATTTAAGAAAGATTTAATCGCAAAATATGAGTCAGGTGTGCGTGTGTCTGTGTTGGTGAAGGAGTTCGGGATGCCGAAATGCCCCGCCTACTGCCTGCTGACAGCTGGGAGAGGCGCACGCCCCACGACAGATAGAGAGAGAGATGTTCCTTCAATTTTTATGTTACTATGTTAATGTTAAAATTGGTCATCTCCCATTACATTTGTACAGTTTATGGTGTGAAATTATAAAAAAAAGTGGTTTAAAAAAGTTGTTTTCTTGACTTAGAACGGATTAAAACATTTTACATTGATTTCAATGGGAAACATGGTTTCGGTTTCCGAACAATTCGGTTTCCGAACAGTCTTCTGGAACGGATTAAGTACGAACACCGAGGTTTGACTGTATATCATATTAAAAAAAACCATGTACATATAAGGACTCTTACATTGACAACATTTTAGCATTTGTGATTCATATGGTCAGATCTGTGTGTTAGTTGGTGTTCCTTGGCTCATCATTTGTAGAGGATGGGAAAATAAGTGAATAGGCTGGAGGAGGTTCATCCGATTGCGACAGGAAATTGGTGGTGCTCATGTAAGGAGGTGGGTCGTACGATGGTGCAGATGGAGCAGATGGAGCTCGGTGTGATTCTGGTGGTGCTGATGGACCCGGATGGGCCGCTGGGGCAGACGGATGCGGGGGGAATGCTGGAGCGGGTGGCTGAAATGGTTGTGGATTCGACGGAGGGTGAAGGACACTAGATGACGATGAGTGTAAAAACGGAGAGCCGTACGAAGACATTCCTGGATTAAAACCCCACGCCATGGGCGCGGCGGGACCGGGATTCATGGCCGGTGGACCAGCATGGCTCGACGGATTAGCCGGGTAAGAAGGCGGAGTTACCGAATACGCTTGGCCCCCTTGGTATCGGTGTGGGGATGGCTGATAATGAGGCGCGATGGCTGCTGCAGGGTGGAAGTCACTGCTGTGTGAGGCCCAGCTAGGCCCAGAAACGGCCGACTGAGATGCAGATGCGAGGCTTGGAGGTATGATAATCACCGGGAAGGTTACCTCAGGGTCAAAGGCAAAACTGATGTCAAGATATACCTGAGGGGGAAAAACAAAAAATGTCATACACTGTGAGTCAGCCTGCTAAAATATGGCTGACTAACAAAACGGCTTGAAAACCTCAAGATCCGGGAAGTCAGAAGAGGAAAACGGACATTTCGGTCCAAAAGTGACATCAGTGCATCAAATACATTCACAGTGAAAAGGAAAAAAAAGACTTTCCAAAGCACAGGTACAAATCATGAATAGCTTCTGGTGTCAAACAATGTCACAACTGTTTCTAGACATTACCTTTAAGAAGTATTCCACGGAGAGAATATCACAATTTTTGATGGTCGGCTCCTGATTAGTGGGAATCTTCACAGCCCACCTGACCTCCTTCTCTGAGTGGGCTCCAATATTCTGGCCGGCCATTTTGTTGACGGTGCCGTTTTCATGTTTGGTCCGACTGCTGGCGGTGTAGACAATAGCCTGAGACAAACGCACTTTGGGCGTCATTTCACTGGAAGAGTTGTTGTTGATTTTTGCAACAACCACCGCCGTTTCTCCTGAGGTAACCACAACATAAAAGGATTAGGATTTATTTGGGCTAAAGTGCAGACTTGTATTTCATACTTTGTAAACTTTGACACTTTCTCTGGAAATGTAAAGCTAAATAACAAAATCCAGCCATGGGGTCTTGTGTATAGAAACGTCCACATGACTGACCTGGGGCGTAAGCCGTCCTATCAACAGTGACCTCCATGTGCACTTTTCCACTTGAGAAAATCCCCAACTCTTTTTCTTTGACCGCAACTTGTTTTAACTAGAAAAAAAAAAGTATAGAGTCAACAACATTTTTAACGTAATGTTAAGAATGATAGATCAGCAGGGATGGTGTCACAATTTTCCTCAGGCCAGTTGTGATTAACTTTTAATAACAGGGAGTAAGATTTTGGAGTAATGCCCTGAAGTGGCACAAGTCAGAATCCGACTGCAATTTCTTCTGCACATTGCGTGCGGCGTCACATCAGCATCGCAGGATTAGTGCTGGGCGT
Organism: Hippocampus abdominalis; assembly: GCA_018466805.1. Taxonomy (NCBI): domain Eukaryota; kingdom Metazoa; phylum Chordata; class Actinopteri; order Syngnathiformes; family Syngnathidae; genus Hippocampus; species Hippocampus abdominalis. Next base: position 5,652,074 of record CM031698.1, on the reverse strand, counting down.
GTGTTCTTGCTTTTTTTTTGAGGGGCGGGGAGGGGGGGGCATTTGAATACTGTTCTCGCAATGCCAAGAAGGACCAGGAAAAAAAACAGTAGTTTTCTGCAGGTGCATGTGTGTTCGGATAATTGAAGGCTGCCTACAAGTGTGGATGTACAGCAAGTGTGAACATTTTTCTATCTGTGACCTGGTTGGCGACCAGTGCTGGTTGTCACACAAAATCAGCGGGGTTAAGTTCCAACTCGCTCTTCAGGACAAACGAAAATGGATGGATGGACATAACAAACCATCAGAGATTGTAGATGTGGGAAGGACTTGGAGTGAAAAATGATGATTTTGTCAGCAGTCTTGTCAACTTTCCAACTTCGAGACAACTTGGCTTCAAGCATGTAGACAATTTTTCCATGGTTGCCCTTGAAGCTTGAAGGCATGCTCCTGTCATGGAAGAGCAGCAGATGAAGAGAGTAAATCAAGCGATCAACTGAAACTCACATGATTTATAGTCACGTGATCGGATTGGGACATCCTTATTATGTTACTTACGTTGATGGTATGGTAAAGCAAAAGGTATACACATGGACACCCGGGGTAAGAACAGTCTCTGTAGATGAGAAGAAATTAAATTCATGAGTGACATTATATTTTCTGATTTACAGATTATACTGATATGGATATCAAGAATCAAATGATGAAAAGTGCAATATGAACACACAAGTCATTGTAAATACATTTTACAGGAGCCATATCATTTTTCAGTTATCAGTTTTCCACAGTTAATTATAGGCATATATATGATTATATATTACCTTTGGCACAATGGCTATCTAATTTCTGAAGAAATATGAGGTATTTTGGTGTGTGTACAATTTATCCTGTTCAGGATTGCAGGAAGCTGGAACTGGTCTCAGATGTCAATCACAGGTCACTGACAACCATTCGCTCACATTTATATCTCATTAAATGGGAACTGAGGGAAGAGGAATAAAGTAGTCTGACACACCGTGACCTTATACTGTTCATATAGCTGCCTCACATAAATCATGACAAATACAGAACCACTTAGGGCAGTGATTCCTAACCAGTGGAGAAGGGGAAATTATACAGTTTGACTTAATTGGTGTCAACGTAATCTATCAACTACTAATAATGTACAGTAAAAACTGTATGTGAAAATTGGGGAAAAACTGAGCTATGGCGGCAGTTACCACAACTTCACCAATAATGAAGATGCCTTATTGATACTTCTTAATATTCAGTGCGAAACCATTCTACACAAAGCTTTTAATAAACAACAGAAAACATACTTAGTGGGTTTATGGAAATTCGATAATTGCAACAGCAAAAAAAAAAAGAAAAGAAAAACAAACCCAAACAAACATTGAGACATGCTGCACCGCCTACCATTGGCGCTTTCCGCGATTAAAAAGTGCTTGAGTTTGAAGTATCGATATCTTGCCGAGTGCGTGTGGTTGTGGTTTCCACTCCTCGTCGTCCAGCGTACTTCGGCGTCCCCCTTCACTTTGACGAAGAAGCTTTGCACGGCTGTCGGCTTTTCCAAGGCCAGCGTTACTTTCCCCCTTATGGTATCGCCCTCGGAGAACGTCCCTTCCTCGTTTAGCGCGTCGTAAAGCACCGTTAAGCTTTTAATAGCGGGCATGTTTAGTTAAAGAGTGGGAAAGCGCCACATTTAGAGGAACAAAGAAAATGTCACTCAATCGATCGATACAAGATTATTAGTTTCGTTTTATCTACGACCCTCACTCACCGTCTTGGAAGTTGAACAGGCCACTCCCTGTCAATGTGTCCGCTGTCCAGACATGCCAAGGTCTCTGCTGCCATCCCGCGTTCAAACAAGAGACTGCAGGAGAACGTCAACACGATTGCGAATTCAATAGAATTGAACTTCTCTAAAGTCAACGTAAAAAAGAAAAAGAAACATTTTTTAATACTGTCATATTTATCTTCTCAGAAAGGTTGGACAAATTAATACAAAACAAATTCCCAACTGTCAATTGTTTGTTTGTTTCGCCTGTATTTTATTTGATTTTTTTTTTAGCTTTTTCATTTTTCCCTGTTTTCGGAATTCTTTTGTTTTGTTTTTTAAATTTGTTTTCACAGTTTATTTCCCAGAATATTATTGTTAAATTTTTTTTTTTTTTTTACACTTTTCAGAATATTTTTAAATGTCATAAAAATATGCCCCCCTCGACCTTTCTCACTCGAAAAAGAAAATATCTCACCCAGTTTCACTGCTTGTTCTTCTATTTGCACAGACTCCGACAGCCATTCCAAAGGGAAAAGGGAGTCGGCGTATAAAGACGTTGGCACAGGTCAATCTAAAGTCATTTGAGTCGCAGTAGGGAGAAGAAGGTACAGATTGTAATATTGAATACTGTGAATATGTTTACAGAAATTCATTCATTTTCCGCTTATCCTCACTAGGGTCGCGGGGGTGCTGGATCCCAGCAGCGCTTCGGGCAGTACTGGTGTCGCAGGGCACACAGAGACGGTTTAGGCAAGTGCAACGAGCCTATGCATGTTTTGGAATGTTTCCACACAGGAGGGGACCGGAGCTGGGATCGAACCCGGTACCTCTGCACTGTGAAGCCGACGTGCTAACCACTGGGCTACCGGGCCGCCCATTTCACCCTCATAATGTTCGCAAATATTACTAACTCATGTTAACTTTTGAATGCTTAAACATTGAATGGGGTCAAATTGACCCCAAGGATATTAGGAGCGTTAAAGGCATTTACCAACAAAAGAATTTTAGACATTTAAAAGAAATGGCAATAAAGTTCGATGCTGTCAAGATGCAATACTGCCTTGCATTCTTGTAAACATAAAACGTGTGTGACTGTAATCGACTACACGTTTAAGGCAGGCAATCAATATGAAGTGGGAAGTGTATTTGGTGTTGGAAAAAACAAACAAACAACAAAAAAAAGAGTTGTTCCTCTTCAATGAATCCATTTATGGTGAAAATTAAAATGACAATCCGCAGCAGAAGCTCATTAGCCCATGTACAGGTACGTATGTGTATGTAATCAGGTTGTATGCCCGTAACGGGAGGAAAAGCAGAGCTGTGGTCAAGTGTAGTCTTTATTAAGATTAATGAACAGCTTGACATTTTTAGTCCTCTGTCGGAATCGATAATTTTAATACTTGGTAGAGCCAATGGGGATCTCAGCTGGTGGAGCACACATCCCGGCCGCAGAGTGAATGTTAAATGTCCGAGGGGTAATCAATTCCAAGAAATTAGCTATTGATCTCTTATAGTTTTCTAATGGGTTATCTATTGGTTTGCTCTTTCGTAAAATTCCAATATCAGTCGGATGGAATTGTGTTGGGTTTATTGCTGTGGGGTAAGTGTGTGTGTGTGTGCGCGCGCTTGCACGGCTCCTGTATGTATTTGTAGATGCATGCAAGGTCACGTTCTAATTAGAGCAAAGGGCAGATTTTAAATAACACGTCTGGAAAAATGTTGGTGACTGGCAACAGAGACTCTGATCGCGTTGAACTTCAAATTCTAACGACACGAACATTACTGTACGTCGACTGGATCTGAATCCTAATTAAAACGACTAAAATGCATTTTATTGGCCCAGCAAATCACAGATCAGATAGCAGCGTTTCCTCAAAAGTCAAACATACTCCAGTCCGCAACACTCGCGTCTACGGGGAATGTTCAAAGTCACAGTTTCACATTTGAACTTCTCCCCAAGTTCCAAAAGTTCGACATTGTATTCGGCCTGTGTTATATGGCTTTAAAATAATGGAACTATAAACCCACTGAGGTAAATTCTGTATTAATTTATTGAATCATTCTGACAGATAAACTCAAATTAATTGATTTATCATTTGTGGAGCGATGATGTCACAGAGTGACAGAATATTGCCATTGCCTTAAAAGTTGTGCATCGTTACATTTCGGTGAGCATCTGATTGGTTCAATTCAATTGTGTATGTAATCAATATTTCTGTGTAATATTGCTAATATGCTCATGTCGCGTAAGATGATGGTTCAAGCTGCAAGTTTTGTTTGACTTTTGAGGCATATTCTTCGAGAAAATGTGACACTGGATCAATCATCCGGATTTTTGGACACACAAAGCATACAATTAAAAAAAAAAGAAGTATTTTTGGCTTATGTTGCAGCGCTATCGCTTGCATTTTTGCATTTGCTCAAGTTTTAGTTGCCTTTCATGATGCGTTGCATCTGTTGTTTTCCCAAGATAAGATTTCCAAACGGAAATGCCACTGTTTCCTCTCGATGATGATTTTGACTTCCTAACATAGGGTCATTCATTTATTTATGTTCTCTTGCTTGCACGGTTCCAAGTGTGGAAATAAAACCACCAATGCAAAGCAATCATGCAGCATTTTTTTGTTTTGGAACTCAAAGCACATTTTTAAAAATGGCCTTTTATTGTGGCCAGCCTAAGGCACACCTGTGCAACAATTGTGCTGTCTAATCGGTATCTTGACATGCTACACCCGTGATGATCTTAGCAGAGGAGAGGGGCTCATTTTGTGACTCTCCATGCTTGATATTGAGCGTATGGTAGGCATATTATCGTATGGGTTTTGGCTATGTTTGCGAATATTTGGTGGACACATTATGACTTCGTTTGCCTCGGTTGTGAGTTTTTATTTGTGGGATTCCGACATGATATATCCTGCTGCCCTGCCCTACTTATTTGCCAATTTGATAGAAACCTCCAAAGACGGGAAGAGTGGAGACTCTTTGAGTACATTTGGCAGCAGAAGACATAAATCAGTCGCCAGGATGAGTCTGAGTAGACCTATACCTCGACTATCATTACAGGAGAAAGGTGACACGTTTGATTGATTAAAATGGTGCGCTCCAGCTTCGGCTAAATCACGTTAAGTGATGTGACATTGAAGTTTCGCGTATCATATTTCTGTCAAGACAATGGCCGCTGGACGGCTTTGTCGAGGTACGATATCTGACAACAGCAGACATCCGCAGGAGATTTATGAGGAGGTTTTAGTGGTCTGCGGGAGATGAGCGAGTGTAAAAAGTGGTCTTTTTTTGTACATTGTGACTTCCCGAGTGGTTGTAAATTTTACACTAGTTCTGTTAGGAAATGGAGACATTTACACAATGCGACAAATTGCTTGCTGTAAACGTATTTACTCCCCCCCCCCCCCCCCCCCCACACACACACACACACACACACACACACACACTAAACCACCATACAGAATATTCATCCTCGGATATTTAATTTATGTGACATACCTGAGCGTTAGCCCAACACGTAATGGTGTCACATTGAGTCGGTCCAATGGCTTTCGATTGGACATATTGCCTCCTCTATAGCCCGGAACAAAAAGAAAAAACAAAAAAAAAAGACCGGAGAGAAAAACAAAACTCACTGTACTGTCACAGTGCTAAAGTTGCATTGCTGAATTGTATAGTTTGTCCCCCCCAAAAAATGGAATTTTCATATTACCATTATCGACTACACGTATATTTTCAAAGTGTCTTTTCTCAGGCAAGACCTTGCAAAGTATTGTAAGCATTTGTTAAATTGTTAATTATTATCATTTTATATTTGAGCATTATATTATTTTATGTTACAGTTACCTAAATTATATTCAGTTTAATACTTTATGAAATATTCTTGTTGCTTACATCTGATTGGCAAAGTAAAGCAGGAAGGTGGATCGTTACCGGAAAGAGGAGTGTTCGTTCGAGAGTTACCAGGCAGACGTTGAAAAAATAAAAAAAGAGCTGTGTTCGAACGAAGTCCTTCTCCCCTTTTTGCCCATTCCGAACGTAGAGCAATCCATCCAAAACCTACGAACCCCTCAACTTACAGCCTTATTTCCATCAAGCCATTTAGATTTACTTTGGCGTCCATGTCTATCTATTCCTGGCTCAGATTTGATACCAACACATTTAAACTATCAGCCACTGGGTGGCACTGTGAGATTGCCAATAAGAATATCGACCGAAATGGCATTGGAGGGATTTTTTTTCTTTAGAAGGGCGGCCCGTTCTGGGCCTGTTCACAGCCACAACTATAATTTACAAATAGTGAACGGGCTGCCGTTGCTGTTATCTTTTAATAGATTTATACTGGTGGGAAACGGGTGCCTGTTGTTTAATGTGCTCAATTGGACGACTTTCCTTCTGAATTTAGGGCATCCATCACTGTCGAGGATGTCGACACCTTGTCTTTCTGCTTCACACGGTGGGCCGGTAGGGTCGGACGGCTTAGCAATTGGGGGTTCCTTCGCTCCTCTCGATGGCCACAGTCACCCGGGCCCTCACACCGCACGACGCTTCTTCAGACGACCACATTCAGAATTCATATCACTTTTTAGGGTGATATGAATCACATAATAAACATGGTCTTGGTAAACGCCCCCCCCCCCCTCCGCCCCCCACTTCTTGAATGAATTCTTGACCTTTTGGGTGCACCCTTGAGCACACCCGAGGACCGCGTGTTGCGTGCAGGTTTGCCCCACACCCTGAAAAACTGCCCTGTGCAGCTGTGTTTTGAGCCGGGAACAGAGTTATAAGGGATAGTTGAGGTGCCCGCTAATGCCTTGTTAGAGCGCTCTCAGTTGCCGGGTCTCGGTGAGGTCAGTGTGCTTTAGTTCGAGGCCCCTGATCTCCGGGATGAAGGCTGAGGCACAAAACGACAGTATGTTGGCCGTTTATGACCCACTGCTAATTTGTCAACTGAGAGCCCGCCTCGCTCTGGAATCTTTGGTGTCTTATTCTGGGAGCATGATTTATTATTATTGTTATTATTATTATTAGCACTATTATTATTATTATTTTTCTTTTTTCGGAAAAAATATTTGCTGTTTTTTACTTTAAGTTTAGAAATTAGGCCGTGTTATGGTAACTTGCAATAAACTTTTTTGTTGTTGTAAATAATGTACAATATATGAGGGCGGCAGCTAATGATTTTGATCATTCATTACCTGTAAATGTTGTTTAGTAATTGACAAATTGGATTAAAAAAATAATTTCCATGCCTTTATTCAAAAACATTAAAATCGTTTTCAATTGGGACTACAGAAATTGGATAACAGTCCGAGCATTTGGACATAACAAAAAAAATTATATAATAATATATATATATATATATATATAATATATATATATAATATATATATATATATATAATGTGTATATATATACATAATGTATAAAAATCCAAACGATTTATCGATTGTCAACAGCAAATTTTAGTCAGAGGCACTTTTTTTATCTTTTTTTAAAGTTTGACCTCTAAAAGCTGTTGTAATAAATACAGATTTTACGATGCATTTTAATATTAATTTATAACGTTTCAGGAAAAAATCCATCTTTTGCTTATCCTGTCCTTAATAAATCTTACTAAATATAGCTCTAATTACATATATTATTATTATTATAATTATTAAAATGTGATGTGCTGTAGGAAAAAAAACCACACTGTCAGATTTAGAATCAGTGCAAAAAATAATCTGGAAATGTAGTAAAAAGTTGTTGAGCATTGTAATCAACAGTCATTGATTAACTGGATGATGGATTATTTGTTGATAAATGGATTAATTGTTGCACCTCTCCAAAGGACAATACATTTCAGTTAACTTTTGATCTTTTCCCTACAACAACGAGGTTTCAATGAGAAGTGGATGTTTTTCCAATCATATCCGCTATTCTTCACTCTGTCCTGGATATCTCTCACATATGTATGCTTTATCGATGTCTGACCACTTTTATGAAGGACATTAAAACGTATCACTGCTGACGTTTGTGCCGAATGACATCGTCTTGAAATTCAATACTTTTTTTTTTCTTTAAACAGAAAACAGAAACGTCTTTAGAAAGTATCAGTAACTTACACATGACCTGCGATCTGAATGATGAATATTGACATTCATGGGACACTTATAGCTCAGAAAAAAAAATAAAATCGGCCCAAAAAAAAAAGATTTGAAGAGGGGAAATTGATTCAAGGACAGACAGTTACAATGGCATAAAAAGATATATCCTGAAAGCATATACTCTCCAGTGCCTGACTCTGCCTTTCAAATCAGGGCCAGGATGTGCCTTTAGGATCACGTTCAGATACACGTAAGTGGCTACTTCCGTCAATGTAAAATCCACTTTTATTGTTAGAAAGTCAGTTTGCTAATACGTCCGACCTTCATCTTTCCTCCCGTCTTGTCTTTCAAGCCATCTTTGCTTATAGGCCCAATCACATTTACGTCGAGATTTTATCGTCTGCTCTAATGTTTGTCAAAACGTGCCGCAATTGTAGAAAAGTACCGGCCATGGCTTTTGCATGACAACTCAAGTATTTATGTCCCCTTGGCACCGCAACCGAAAGGAACCTTGGCAACAATTTGCACTTTAACTGTGTTATTTTTCATCGATGATTTCCTGGTCGGGAAAGGTGAAGGAGCAGCAACAGGGGGAAAATAAGCTCTCGCCCTCCCTCTCGCTTCCTATTTGACTCTCCCCTTGATCTTGGCGCTAACGGGTTGAGAGTTCAGTTTTGCACTCGCTTGCTTTTTCAGGTTAATGGTTGGGCAGATGTGTTTGTTGCCACAATAAGGGTTTAACACCCTCAGCAGAGTACTTGAAAAATGCAATTTGCCATCCACCTGACCGCGTTTCCCCCTCCCCGCAAACTCTCTCCACAACAACTCAGCCACCCGCTACTGATGAAACCAAAGTTATGTAGAACAAAAGATGCGGGGGCTGGGTGAGCGCTGTCTTGCCTATTAGCAGCTAATGAGACCAACTTGTGAGGATTTTCAAACCCTAAAAAGTGTTAACTTTCACAGCCGTCCCCCAATCCCAAGACTCTTTCAACGTGCACCGCCCTGATCTGCCCTTGCTCCCAAAATCTTGTAAGGAGACCAACGGCCCACCCCTGTGATTATTCACACATGCTCCTGGCATTTTAAAGCTGCAAAATAGGTGTGTGTGTGTGTGTGTGTGTGTGTGTGTGTGAGACAGAGGAAAAAGAAATGAAAATGTAAAAATGCTCAGCTGATGCAAGGTTATTCTTATTACACCAATTTACTTTTACCCCACAGTCAACGTGCCACTCGCCATCCGTTCCCAATTTTCCTCCATACGACAAAGCCAGGAATTGGGCGGGCAGGTTGCGGTTTGTGAAGTTGGGTGAGGGAAGCGCGTTTGATAAGTGAAAAATAATAAGCCAAGAGAAAAACCAGTCATCCCTGTTGCCTTTGCCGTGCCGCTTTGGAAGCAAATATCAAATCTGTTTTTGTAATCGAGATCTTTGGACAGCCTTGAATGATTCACCACGACTCTTTCTTTCTCTTTCTGGCCTCATTTTCTACCGAGCGCGTATTGGGAGCGAGTTCTGGGTTGATGTCAGCAGGGAAAATCAAATGTGAGTTGGCCTGGAAGTGTTGCAGTAAACAGCGAGCAAATGCAAACACAGGCCAGTTCAGGGAATACTGTTTGCAGACTAATGCTTGGACTCAAAAGATGAAATGCGGCGCAAATTTCGCTCTCCAAAGGGATCTCTAATTGATTCTGCATTGTTGTCTACTTAACGGGACGGCTTTGCTTTGCTCAACATAAATCGAATTAATAACTATTGTTATTAATAGCTAAGGTAATACTGTAGCTAATTACTAAGGTTGGATGGAGGGAAATAGAGAGAGAGAGAGAGAGAGAGGTTTGGGAAGCGCAAACTATACCCTTGATATGTTATTTGTCGGGGGCCGTACATTTGCGCATGTTAACTAAGTGTGCCACTGGACTTGGCCAGCTCATAATAGGGTTCCGGAGCAAACATTTTCTCTCAGGGATTTCTATTATTAATTCTGTCTGAAGACATCCATAAATGAATAATGAAATAAATAATGAACCCGTTATTACTTTTTGGCAGCTGGGTCGTTTCTCGTTGCCGACTTTCCCCCCCCCCCTATTTGCTTGTTTCCTCACTAATTAACTTTCTAAGGAATTGTCCTCCTTTCCACCGACTGATTTTTTTTTTTTTTTTTTTTTACTCGGCTTGAAGGATTCTTCACTCGCTGGTCTTGCAAGCACAATTCCAGGGCAGTACACAAGTTCATTGAAGTGATTGCTCGTCGCTCAAAATTGCTTCTACGTTCTTGCTACTTCCATGTTCAAAGAAACTTGGCAAGTGTGAAATGAATTACCTGTGAATGTCATTGAAAACTCTAAAAGACAACACACACATAAAACGCAATGAGCCACATAGAAGAATTTTGCTGACAAAATGTCAGTCAGTCATAGCAACTTAAAATCGGTACCATTAGACAGACCGTATTCAACTGGCATGGCACCGAAACACTCGGTAATGCTAACAAATAGTATTTGGACACAGCCGGTGGTGTCCTTTTCTGTTTGCAGCGTGACTCTGCGTAATCGATGGCAATGTGTGATGACTATTTTTTTATTTTATTTATTTTTTTACCCAGACCGCATATTCTTCTCTTAATGCCTTTCCGCCCCCCTGGTTAAAGTACCGTATTGGTCCGAATATAAGACGGCCCTGATCATAAGACGACCCCCTCTTTTTCAAGGCTCAAGTTTGAAAAAAGACTTTTTGAACACCAAATAAATTTTTTATACAGAAAATAATTACAGTACATCTGAAACAAATGATTATAACCATATATTTGAGAGAAAAAGCATGTTATTTTGCCTCATTCAAATCAAAAGTGCAATCACATTCGTAAATGAAAGGCTTCTGGTTTTTGAAATGTAAATGACATCACTTCTCCTCAGCTGCCGATCTTCGACCCACTTTTCTCCAGATTGTCGCTACGTTTCTCCATTTTCTGTTATCTCTTCTATTATTCTCTTCTCTTTTCCTTCTTACCGCTATTTTTTATTTTTCTTCTTCGTGCTACCGCTATTTTTATTTTTATTCTTCGTGGCAGGGGTTCACTTTGGCCTGGGGAGTCAAGTTCAGCATTTGCTTCATTGATATCTGGTGCCATCTAGCGTCGCGAATGGGTATAACGTCTAGACCCCGAATATAAGACGACCCCCACTTTTTCTTATTTCAATGCAAAAAACACCGCCTTATATTCGGGCCAATACGGTAGATTTTGAAGACATATTTTTCAGTTATTATTCAAGGCGGATTTTTCAAGCTCAAAAGTTTCCGCTTTTCGTTTTTCATTAATTGCTCTACAACAGGTGAATGCAAAAATATGGTTGAAAGCAGTCTTTAGTGGACCTTGAGCAAAAAAAAAAAAAGAAAAAATACGACATCTAACTTTCATTTACTTTTCACATGACGTGACAGCCTTTGTATCTTTCATTTTGGCTAATTATGAGACGGAGGGAGCCTCTAGCCATTTTGTCCCCCGCCCACTCCACCAAAGCTTTACTCCCGTCTTTAAGATGCATGCCCTCTGCCCAGCGCCCCGCTGTTAAAGTCTTGTGTTTTTGGACAGAGGCTTGGCACTAAGTGGTCTGCATTCATTGAGGCTCCTAAAGAGTCCACTAAACTTAGTGGCCCCACCCCCACCCCCACTTTGTTCCTCTTGCACTACCATATTGATGAGTGGTCTGTCTCGCTCTCCTCATTAGAGTCATCACAAATTCTTCCAAACCGCACCCGTACTCCGTGCTGGGTTTTTACTGTTAATTAGTTTGCTTTGTAAGGTTAGACGTGCGGACGGCGCAACTTTGCGAGAGCTCGGCCGCCATCTGCGTGCGAAAGGCGCTAACTATGTGCAGATGGCGTGTGCTTACAGACAGGTTGCCTCTTGTTGGGGGGAAACGGCGCAAGAGACGGTTTTGCTTACTTTAACAAGATTTATGGCCATTCTCGCAGGTAACTGCTCCCGGCTCTAATGATGATGGCGTGTCACTTGTCCAAAAATATGATAATTTGGGGTAAAATTGGGGAGGAGGAAGGAAGTGAAATTATTAGTTTCATTTTCTGCATTCTTCAAATAAGCTTGATGCGAAGAGAAAATATTTGCTTTCATTTCTGAAACACACTGAAGAAAATGGTCCGACTTTACGAAAAGGAAGTTCAGATACTAAGATCCTCTTAGTGGACCAGGTAACTAGAATTAAACAAGAAAAAGGTGGGCATTCCTTAATTATTGCATGACAATTTTGAACTTTTTTTTTTTATTTAAAGAGCTATTTACCGTCCATATTTATTCTGCTTGCAAGGTGCCCCTGTGCCGGTGGGGAACCTGCCCTTGTCAGTCGCAGTTCAGCGGCTTCATGCTTTCTGCTGGGCATGGCGAAATGACCCTCTCACAATTAAGAAAGGGTGAGCAAAATTATTGTTGGCCTTTTGCCACAGACTCAGCGGCAGATGTGAGAGTCCGGAGTTCCTAAAACGTGACTGGTCTATGAAATTGCAGGGTGGAATTAGCCATTTCAGAAACGCCATCGTAAAAAAAATAAAAAATCTTAGACTCTCTCCCCTAATTTTCCGAGTGAATATATATCAGGCTTGTGTACAGTTATTTGTACCCTTCCAGAGCCGGTGTGCATAAAAAAAAAAAAAGAATTATTTATGTATTCAGAGTGATTAATGTGTGTGAGTACTTTCACAGTTTTGTCAAACACCTTTCAGTAAAGGTTTATTAATGATTATAATTTGCTGTGCTGACACCTTTTTTTTTTTGATGAGAAGGAGTGTTGAGTGGGCCTTGCAGTTTTCGTCAACGCTTTCGGATTCAGTCGTTTCGTTTGCTCGGCAACAATGTTAATAATTGCGCGTTGACGTTAAATGTCACCCCAGAGAGACAGAATGAATCCCGAAACAGTCCATATTTTTACATCGGTGAATACAAAAGGCCACTGTCCGCTTGCTGTAAGGAAATACAAATTTGCTTTTTAACACGGTCTATGAAAGCCAGACTTCTTTTCTCTTCCCTCTCTCAAATCTCAAGCCCCTGAGGATCGTCTACAAACAATTCAAGCGGCAGCCCAAAATACCAGGACCAAAAACCAAACAAAACAAAACAGCTTTGTTCATTCCTTGCCCTCTCTTTCTCCTCTTTCCCACTCTCCCCAAGGTTCTATTAGGAAATAGATCCCAGGTGTTCGATAAGCCTGTAGTGGACATGACAGCAGTGCAATCAAGTGTATAAATTTAATTGCAGGCCCATTTTGTGCCATTTATTAGCAGTTTAGGGGCACATTGCTCCACTTGAACCCTGTTATTGCCAGACGGAACAGATGTTTGGCTCCTTATTAACTATTGGTTTTAAAAGCCAAATGCTGCTACCTAAAATAAATGTAAATGTAATGTCTTTGAAATGTCAATATTTCTACAACGTAACACTTGCTTGGATACTCGAATGAACTGAAATATTAATTTAAGCCAGAGGAAAAACAATCGGGAAATAAAGTACTCATTTTTCATGATACGAACAAAAAAAAAAGTTTCGAACGACGGAACAAGGAACAAATGAAATCTTTTCACGCCGCATATCTGGCTTTTGCTTCCTAGCATTTCTTCTGCTAACGCTGCCACACACCAAGCGGCTTATAAATTTGGCGACGTGGTGGACGCCTCATGTGACACTCCATTAATAATCATAAAAAAATATATAATAAAAAAAGCCTTGAGAAAGCTCTGTTAATTGTTACCATAGACTCAACCGTGGCGCGCCTATAAATCAGCCGGCTAATTGTAACAAATTACGGGCTGACATTAAGCTTTGATTCCAAGCCGGCAAATATTCATCAACATTGCAAGTAGCCCCTGTAAAAGCGGCGGCCATTTCCCAGGGCAAGCGTATATCTATCCTCTAAGTTCCCCATTATTTATGGATCTTTCTTGTCCTTGCCATCTAAGTGCTGTGTGGTAATTGAATGAGGTGCCGTGTTGTTTATTTATTGTCGGGCTGGATGAAGCCCAAGCGGTGCCACTTGTATGACCGGTCGCACACTTTGTTTTCCATGAGACTTCTTCAGCCTGGTGAGCTCACAGCCCTTTATCGATTAACATCTCGCCTGTTGCGGAAACGTAGGCATCAGTTTCTCATTTCGAGGCATGTTAGTTCTGTGGAACAATACCCACGTGGTGAATGGACTCCAAAGATGAAGCAGTAGCTAAACCAACGACAGAGTGATATACAGTACATACTCACGCAGGATGCGAGTGTGGCGTAACTTGGTTCAAATAAATGAACGGTCGACTCAGTACAACTCTTACAAATAAATAAGATGATATTTTTCTTACTAACCGGATTGAACTTCACCGCTGGATGGAGAGGTGGTGTACAAACAAAGGAATTCCATGTCTTTGATGTGCCGCCGCGCTAGCGTTAGCATGTCAGAAACCCGGCATCATTTGTTTGGGTCCTTCTTTTCGATAGCAAAAAAAAATAAAAAATAAATATATATATTAATACTGCCCAATATGAAATACTTCTATCGTGATCTACTTGTTATTTTGACTTCAAAATGGCGCCGCCAGAGTGGCTGCCTTTACAGCAGCTCCTATATTTTGTTCTTCAACTTCTTCTTTTCATCACTTTCCTGCTGTGAATTGGGAATTTCTCCATTGTTAGACTAATAAAGGTTTTCTATCTTATCTTATTTTTCAGTCAGCCCTATGCACAACTCAAGGCTACAGCTCAGCGTGCACATACTGTACAATATGTCCATTTTGAAGACAAGGAATGGCCATAAATATTAATGAATCGATCATCAAAGTTTTTGTCGATCACGCTCGACAAAGATCTCCGCTCTGGTGGGCAGCATTTTTCTTCTAAATGTGACACTGGACATTTAGAGGGAGGCCCACCTGTACTTTTTAAAACAAAACAAAACAATACATCAATAATTCCTGTTCTCCTGAGTCAAATAAATGTAGTCAATGCCCAATCACAACGATGGAACAATTAATTATACATCTGTTTTAACATATTGAAAGTGCTAGCTTTAATTGCTGCCGACTAGTTGGCTTGAGAGAGCGTAATAATTACTGTCAGACAGGGCGGAGGTGTCGGGCTTAAGAAGAAATCCCTCTTCTTGACACTGTTAAACATTGACGACCTTATTATGGTGTTCTCTGATTCCGCTGGATGTGTTCAAGGATTTCTTCAGTGGTTAAAAAGGTCAGCTGCTCTGAGTTGAGCACTGCCGGCATACTAATACTGTCCTTATTCAAATGATCTGCTTCAGCGCTGATTAAATTGATAGCCTCGGTGCTCTAATTTAATCGTGTTGTTGTCCAGAAGTGGGGCACAGCTGGAGCCGACCGGTGAGTTAGTTAGGCGCTTCTGAGGTGAAAGTTCAGGCATGAGCCCGCTTGTTTTTTTTTTGGAATGCATTTTCCCGCTGCAAATGAGTAGTCTGTTTGACTACATCTGTGAACGAGACATTTTCTGTTGCATCACAGTTTGAGAGCCCCCCACTCGAGCGCCGGCACAGGCAGGTGATTTCATCCCGTCACCGATTGATTGCAGGAAATTGGGCGCTGAGATGTTCATCGTACGAACATTTCCTTGATTGCCTTGGGGAAAGGTAACATCACACAATCCACAATAAATTTCGCACAATTGAATCGTTAACAGAGAATTAATCCACAAATCGATTCATGAGCAACATTCTTGAAGAGTCTTGTCGATACTGCGTAGCGTAACAACCAATCAAAATCGTTTGTTTTTTAATGCGACTCCAGTGGCTGCCATAAATGTCCATCAAACATGCATTCTCGCGACAGATGCAGTCACGGCAAGTGACGCATTGAACGGCTCTGTTTGGAGCTAATATTATTATTATTACGGTCTACACAGCAAGGCAAACGGAGGGATTTCAAAAAACATTAGCTTTACAAATACAACATGTACTCATGTTCTGGATGTCTACATTTACATACGTACTGTACGTTGAAGGAGTTGGTCCATCGTGTCACTTCTCAAGATGGAAACTCTCTTTCTGGAATGGCGTGGGCTGGTGATAGCTACATCAGCCCCCGCAAAGAGCACGGTTAATCCTTCCTTTACGATAAAGTATGCTTAGTCTGGCGTTTAAGAGGCTCTGACAGTTTTGTCAGACAGTGATGCCGTGTTGTTGGCTAACTGTGAGGTGACAACCTGATGTGTTTTGCAATATATCCTTGTTAGAAAGTACCCCCAGTACCCCTACACACACACGCACACACAAAATTACAGTTTGTCCCAAATAAACTGAGGTGAAGCCAGTCAGTGTCGTATGTGTCTGATTGATGTGACCTTGATGCTGTTTAGCGCAGCGATTTGTTTATTGCCACTTACTTTGACGCACGTGTGAGTCTTTAAAGCGCCGCCAGTGACATTCGCACACTTCACAGAATGAGGGAGATAAAAATGGAGAAAATGGCAAATGGAGAAATGGAAGGGGAGGGGATGAAAAAAAAAACAGAAGCGAGGGAGACGGAGTAGGAGACATGCACTCCTGGGGCCGATTACATAATGCATCATTCACAAAGCACTGTTGCCAATTCGTCTTTTATACTCCTTAAATTGCTGTTGCCATCCCGGAGCCCCCCTCCACACGTTGACAAATGCATCACAACACACACAAACATATTGTATTCTCTCTCTGTACAGTTTGTGTAGAGTTAGTGGAGTCTATCACAAGCCCCCCGGGACACTCCTGTGTGAGGAAAGGAGCTTGTGCCGAGGAGAGCTGTACAGTATTGATGGAGCTGTGTTTCTGTTAGGCAGTGAAAACAAAGTCTCCCTGATGCACAGCGGAGTGTAGGGGGATCAATAGACGCGCGGCGCTTCATTTCCTCAGGCTTTTACTGAAGAAACACTCAGTGATGTGTAGGGCCTGCCTGCCGTGGCTGTTTCTTTGACACAGAGCGGCTAGCAAACCAGCTAGCTATCGCTAGGAGAAAAATACGAACTTAGACACACACGGTGGACTGGCGTAGGCACAATAGCGATGGACATGATACGCTGATTTATTGGCTGACCATAAGTGGTTATACGAAGGAGTTATTAGCATACCTGTCAACCTCGGCTAATAGCTGCCCTTATAAATGATTACGATTCCCCTTACAAAGCAACCCGTACAACGGTTTACCGCGCATGCGCACATCATGCTTTATCAATCCGACCGTATGGAGCAATGAAAAAAAAAAATATACGATTGAGGATTACGTTTGCTGGTTTGCCGTGACAATAGTAGCGATCGACGATGGCATTGTCGTTGGCTACCAGCAGGTGAGACAATCTGGATTTGAGCCAAAATGCTCTTTGTGAGATCGGTTCACAATTTTTTATCCGTATAAAAGTTGTAATACGCCGTACATGATTTTAAATGATAAAAAAACATATATAATATAGGGAAAAGGTACAAGTTGATAGGTATGTATTAGCTCGGTTTAGACATCTGCCAGCTAGCTATCGCTATGAGAAAAATGCGAACTCAGACATAGTGGACTGAATTGTCCACTATGTGTGTTACAACCCTATGTTACAACCCTGATTTGAACCTTCAACCGTGAGATGGACCTGCGAACCACTTGCTACCTTTCATCTGAAATTAAAATGAAATATTGATTCAGAATGCGAATGCGCACGCCGATGAAGACGAAGGCCCCTCGTGGTACCCTATGTGAGGTGAAAGGGCAAGGTGTGTCGCAATGACCTGTGTATGAATAACAAGAAGCAGGCATGGAGGCGATGGGGCGGGCTTTCGCTGACAAACGAAATGAAACAATGAGTGAGCTCGAATGATGGCGAAGGCTTTGGCCCCGACACGGAATCTAACTTCACATGCGACTGTAAGCGTGCATGTGAGGGCGGCTTTGGCTAGCGCTTGGGATGACACAGGGCCAGCGCCTGGGGCAGCGAGGGAGAGTTGAGGGCCCATCTGTCACCTCAGTCAGCCCCTTCTCTGGGGGGCAACTGTCAATCAACAACCTCTCATATCGCTCCGTCATTGAAGCTAATTGCTATTGTCAACCCTGGAGACCCTCGCGCAATTGCTCTTTTGGAGAGAATACTGCCTCCAAACACGAGGAAGCACATCAAAGGTGCTTTCGGATTGAGTGTTAATAAGGTATTAGAAGAAGAAAAAAAAAAATGAAAGTCGGGATCAGACAATAACAGCTCAACGAGCAAAGGCTCGACTTGTAGCAGTGTGGAATAGTTAAACATGACATGGATGTATACAGCGTTCCAGCCTCTTTTTACGCAGCCTCACGCGCATACACAAGCAGCAATAGACCTAATGAAAACAAGATGGATGCTCTCGGAGAGATGGGCGGCTGTGTTATTAATTGCGCTCTGTCCCTTCCGACTGATAATGATGGGCTGCATCCTGGAGAATTTGCAGGGAATACATTTTATTTGGAAAGATTATTTATTGTCCTCCTCATTGGGCGGAAGGGGGGAGGGGTGGTGTGTTTAGAATAGCGAGCTTTAAATAATGGCCTGTGTGAGATAAGTCCTCATGTTAATTCCTCTTGTGCCTCTTTCTCTCAGGGCACCTTCTCAACCGAGCCATTGGCACTGCGAGCCCTCAACTGAGATTTACAGCCTCTTTTTTTTCAATTCTTCATTAAAAAAATATTTTTAAAAAATGAGCTCTAATAGGCAACACAAACAGTTTGCACATTTGTAGTCGTCCTCCTTTGGTTTTAGTGAGATTCCGTGAGTGAGTTCCATCAGGACCGTTGACATTCAAGTTTAGATACCATAGGGATTACGATTCTGTTTCTGTGAAGAAATATATATATAGAATATATATATATATCCATCCATCCATTTTCCGAACCGCTTTATCCTCACTAGGGTCGCGGGGGGTGCTGGAGCCTATCCCAGCTGTCTTCGGGCAGTAGGCGGGGGACACCCTGAATTGGTTGCCAGCCAATCGCAGGGCACACAGAGACGAACAACCATCCACGCTCACACTCATACCTAGGGACAATTTAGAGTGCACAATCAGCCTGCCATGCATGTTTTTGGAATGGGAGGAAACCGGAGCACCCGGAGAAAACCCACGCAGGCCCGGGAGAACATGCAAACTCCACACAGGGAGGCCGGAGCGGGATTCGAACCCGGTACCTCAGCACTGTGAAGCCGACGTGCTAACCACTGGACTACCGGGCCGCCATATATATATATATATATATATATATATATTTTTTTTTATACATAAAAAATGATAAAATTATATATATATATATATGTGATTTTTGTAATATATAAAAATATATAAAATTATATATATATATATATATATATAATTATTTTTATATATAGAAAATTATCAAATTTTTATATATATATATATATATAAAAATTGGGGTTTTGTATATATATATATATATATATATATACATATATATGTTGTATGTATATATATATATATATATATATATATATATATATATATATATACACACACACACACAACACCCCCAAAAAACAAACGCCCAGAAGAGTTTGCGATTGCTCTCTCGCCTCATGTCTCACACTCACTATTATCATAAGGTAACACTGCCTCACTCTCCCCCTCCTCCTCCTTCTCCATCCCATCACCCCCACTCACAACCCATAAATCAGGATGCTGCTGTCATGGCGACTGTAGGCGTGGTCGCTGCGGTGACACGGCGGAGCCTGGTGTGGGTGTGAAATCACTTGACCCCGAGCGTTAACCTTTCTGGCGTGAATGGCCGATCTCCTCAGCGGGCGGGGAACAAAAGAGGCCTCGTATTGATTAAACTCCGTCAGGCACACTTGATATTAAACACTCGCTTAGATGCGTGTGTTCCCCGTAAATCCCCTCCTTGCTGGCGGATTGCGTCTCGCTCGCACATGTGTAGCAAATCTTCAAGTCTTCAGGGTCACCTCCTGCACGCATGGTAAACACGCACATCCGAACAGATAGCGCGCGGCCGTGGCTTTCGGTCACAACGAGAGTAGGGGAGGTAAAGATCTGCCGGTGGATCGGTGTTTTGTCATCTGGAGCGGTGTTTGCTTTTTCGCGGCGCAGGTTACCCTCCCTTTTATCGCCCCGCCATCTTCCCGATCGATATTGTGCATCCACAAAGGTTCACGCCAGCAACGGACGCAGTCAACAACAACTTGTACTAACACAGCTAAAGACAAGAGAATAGAAATCTCCCAGCGAGAGCTCTGCCTTTGCTTCCCCTTGCGCTTTTTAGACATCATGAAGCCGATTTAGTGTTCGGTGGTGACAAGATAACAGTGTACGCTATAAACCATTTAAAAGGCGCTCCTTAAATACAAATAAATTCACATATTTTGATAATTTTCACAAGTGTTGCATTTAAAAAAATATATGGTTCGTGTTTATTGTTTTCTACAAAATGTGACAATATTTAGACAGGTCAATTTTTAATTGTTGTTAATACCTTAATACTGGTGTAGCATCACAACATTTCTATTTCATATTATTTTTAATCACTTGACTACATCGCTGTGTACATCATAGCTGTGTGCTAAAATTAAATTCAGTTTTATTTATCGTGCCCAGAACGGCAACAGAAGTTGTCTCAGGGCACTTTCCACAGGAGCAGGTCTTAAAGCACACCCCTCACGGAAAGACCAACTGAACCACACGTGAGCGGGAAATCGGAGGCAAAGAAAAACTCCCACCTGAGGAGAAACTTGGTGCAGACCTGGGGTGGCCATTCTTGGGGGAGATCTAATGATACACTAAAATATGACCCCGCGCCCCCCAAAAAACATGATACATTTTTTTTAAATGGAAGGCAACACCTGAAACATTACGAAACAGTTTCCCGCTCCTCAAACAATATTTACTAGCCTTTCGACTTTCTCCTAAGCTTGATCTCTGAAGATAAAAGATCCAGTAGAACAAGGATGTGTGTTGCCTTTCCTGTTTTTTTTTTGTTCTTCCTCCGGACCACATACCTCAAACACAGGCCGGACTGAGAACTCCAGCCTCTCTTCCGGGAAGTGTCTCGTTCAACCTTAATTGTCCTTCCAAAATGAAGAGACGGCTGGTAAGTGAGCCCGGTGTGGGAGGGGTGTTGCTTGGGGTGCTGTCAGATTCGCGTCACATCCCAATGGTCCAGTAAATAGAGCGTGTGAGTGCGCCCCCCCCCAAAAAAAATCACTGAAGGACCACTCCTCAAATCCAGCCTCCTCTCCCCTTATTTATCTCCACTCTGTCATGTTCTTCACATCGGATGAAATTTATTAATTACTGTGCCTTGTGATGATTTATGATCTTACTGACATAATTAATGACACACATCAATTTTCCACTTTAATTGAAGGGGGCTACCCAGCGTATGACACCCCCCTAACACCCCCACACTGAAAGGCCACTGCCCCGAGAATGTGACACACATACACACACACACACACACACACACCCTCAGCTTCTTCTTTTCCCACTCATTTGTCTTCCCTTCATTGGCCCCTTCATGCTCCAAGTTTCATATATCACATTAATCCCTGACCAGGAGCTTCAAATAAACTTGTTTTCGCATGCATTTATGCATTCCTACATAGCTTTACTCCTGTCGCGCGTGCACGCGCGTGTGTGTTTTGCGGCATGAGGACCCCATAATGGCGTCTACGAGGGTGTGTAGGTATACAGTGATATATGATTCATGAAGATGCGTGTGAGGCATATGTAATTCCAGCTCTACCCTCAGGACGAGAGACAACAAGGTAGTACATGAATATTTGATTTGCCGGGGAGAAGGTATGGCATCTACGCGCGGCATTTTAAACAGACAAATGAGCATATTCCTCTCGGATGTCTACATACTTGGGCTTTTCTGTCATGCAAATATGTTTTTTAAATTTTTTAATTGGTTTGTTTTCACTATTTTGAATAAAATACAACATCCTGTATGTATAACATTAATAGACACTGGGATACACTGACAAATATTTTAAAATTGTTACTAAAATGGTTTTTGGAGACCAAATCAAAACTGTTATTTAAAACAAGCAAAGAGCTGTGTGTTTAATGCACAGCATGTTTGCATGCATATTGCACGGAGGAGTGAGAGAAAGTTATGCTGCATGTAATGTAAGCATATTTGACAATAAAGATGACCTTGATTCCTTCCTTGATTCCTTGATACGGTCACAGATACATTTAGTTCTTTGTGCTTGTTTTGTCGGTATTTCATTGATATTAAATGACTCCGAGCAGCCGGAGCCCATTGGATTTGTAGTTATTTTTCATTCTGTGGTTATCGGCACACTTTTAATTTTTGCCACAAACACAAACATCTTTGCTCCGTAAATCCTAGCCAAGTATGACCTAAATGGTCATTGTATGTAATAATAAACTCCTAAATTTATGATGATACTAATGCAGCGTGTTATACCGGAGTCAAATTCCTTGTGTGTTCTACATACTTGGCCAATAAAGATTATTCTGATTCTGATTCTGATTCTGAAAAGCGACAAACCGTTAATCCCAAAAACTTCTCTAGAGCACTATCACTTTTAATATTTTTTTAGAACCTTGAACACCAAATTTTATAATTTGGGGGTGGGGGGGGCATTCCACTGGACTTTCAAGAATTGCCTGCCAGTGTCAGCACGCAGAAAATGGCAACGGAGTGTGTGTAGCGAGAGATTAGTCTCCATGGTAGCGGCCGAGCATCTGGATTTGACAAAATTCTGTGACATGTAAAAATGATTGGCAGCCCGCCCCCCCTCCACGGATGGCCCTTAGAAATTCTTTCAAACTCCACTTGTACGCGCTTCTCTTTGGGCCATTTGCATACGAAACATGGCATGCTTATTGGCGGGCAGCTCGGGCTCGTTTGTGGGCCGCTTTCATATCTTAAGCTTGATGGCGTCTTTGTCATCAAGAGGATTGAAGGCAAGAAGGGAAGACTGCCGGATGAGAATAACTACATTTCGACATGAGAAAGAGAGAGAGAGGAGCTCTGAGGCTCGAAGTTCACGATGAAAGTCTCTCTTCTAGGCAAAAGAAGAAGAAAAAACTTTAGTACAAGGTCTATGTGGCACGGAAAAAGAGGCCACAAATGGTGACAATTATCATCATCAAGCATTTGTCATATCTGGGTGACCACACATTTGCTTTCCATTAATTGTAGATGAAAACCATGGAAAAAATGCTTTAAGATGTGAAAAAATATGTGTGCAGGCATCTGGGTTACTTTATGAATTGACACTATGTGACATTTTTTTACACCCACCCAGTGACTTTGAGGTGACCAAACATACTTATAATTAATATGTTGGGTTGAGTCAATAAAACATGAAACTGCCTCGTAACAACTCAAAACTTATTTCAAGTATCCTCAGATTTAATGTTTTCATCATGTCGTTTTGGTTTTAGTTATCGGTGGTGTGCAACTGTACAGCATTATACTTAGAGCTGTTTTGTAAAAAAAAAAAAAGGATTCTATCATGTCACTAAGGCCGCCAAAATATTAACAAGCATACACTTCAACTTGAGAGTATCTTTTTTTTTTTGCTGGAACCACCCAATGCATAGCTTTGAGTTTAAGAATGAGATGATGTGGGTGCCTCAATGTGCAAATTCAGTTAAGCTTAATGAACTGTTTGTTTAAAAAATGTCGTTAAAAGTCAATAAAAGTCAACATTTTCGGTTGAAACATAATTTTATGAATTTACATTTACACCAACTAGGCATTTTCCATCACTTTATGAATTTGGAATGTTAAATCCAATACTTGTCAAACAATGTCCACTAGGTGGCACCAGTGTTCCACACAATGTTGAATGGCAGACTTCATGTCTATCCCAAATGGGAGAGACCTTAAGAAAGGATTCCCAGCCTCAGCTTTTGGCAGCACAAAACACGTTGTCTAGTAAAAAGGAATTACAAAGTAGCCCAGCAAATATTTTAATAAATTTTGACAAGCCTATTAGAAAATCAAACTCACCCTGGCGTTCTGACGACATTTCATTTGACAGTGGTGCAAGGGAATCATTTTCTTTTCAGATGAAGCAACTTGTGAAAAAGTTGGGGTCATATTACGCAAAGAGGCATGAATAAAAACAATCAGAAGCATGAATTAAAAAAAAAAAAAATTACCTGTGTGTGTGTTTGTGTGTGTATGTGTGTGTGTGTGATGGTTACACCAAGTGCAGTATAATTCTTATTCAAATTTGGGGATTAAGTTGATTTAAAGCATGTGAATTAACAGGGTTGAATGTAGATTCTTCATTATGAATTACATATTACTGATAAACTGTAGTGGTGAAAATCTCTCTTTTTTTTTTTTTTTACACTTTTTTTTAATGTCATTGTCCTACGTTCATTTATTATTTTTGGTGCAGAATTACCTGTGGGATTAGATTTTTCTTGATTCCAAATTAATGGCAAAGTGCCCCAAGCTGTGGAGGAGAAGCCATAAATCGCCTTGTCGTGTCAGTACGCACATTTTCATACGTGTCGAATGCCTCGAATAATCGTAGCTCAGTGGGCCTGATCAGAGACATTGTAACCCCTCACTTAAATACCCTCGTACACTCCCAGATTCTGTTATTTAATACACACACACACACACACCTGACTTTTGGATGTTTTGCCTTTCATCGTTGATTATTACTGCTCATCAGTAACTTTCGGAGTTTTAAGTTTTACAATAAGAAATGGCAATATGCATTTTGGAAGATATCAATGTGTGAGGTTCCCTCAGGGGGCTCAGGTCATGGGCCATCGAAGCTCCACCCTGCGCTGCCTTCACACACACCCTCTGGATGCTGATTGGTTTTCAGTGTGAGGTCAGGGAAAGCAGCTGAAATTGGCTGCCTCGCTTTCTTTTTTTGTCCTTTGACAGAAGAGTCGGCTGAATATTCAGACCACATAAGTTGCGAATGTCCAGTGAAACGTTTTGAGAACTTTCATCTTTGGGCTCCTTTAACATTAATAATAACAACTGAAGTACTTCTGGAAAACCACATTTAGTCAAATTATATAGTACCAACGTGGTGTCCTAAGATTTTTTAAAGTCCTTCAATCGGATTCTACACACACACACACACACACACACACACACACACACACACACACACACACACACACCAGCTACCCCCCCAAAAAAAATCAAGGCCTTTGCCTCCTTCAAATGGCAATTTTTCCTGTTTCCTATTTTCATAATTTATGTAAAAACAAGGCAAATACAACAATCTTTCTACAACAGACATTTTTTTTTTAAATTACAGTGAGTGTAAGTGTGGTGACAAAGCAAACAAACAAAGCAAAAATGAAAATCACGTGGAAGTTTATTATTTGAAGCTAATACCTGTCTTCTACCGATCTATGTGAAACGAGCTAAGCAGGCAGAAACTTAAAGGCAAGAATTTGAGAAATTAAGGCAATAAAATTCCAGGACTGGTGTCACAAAATCTGTATTTCAAACCCAAACTACAAACAATTACTTTCCCCCTTCAATGTGGGCCAGACAACCAACCAACATGTCTACAAAGAGATCCTAACCCATTTTCTGTACATGGGAGAGAAAAAAAAAAAATACCTAAGTGGTGTTTGGATTTTGTACAAATTGTAACAATTCAGCATTATTTGAATGATTTTGAAGCATCTCCTTTCTCAATTTGGCAGACTGATATGCTCCGCGTTATCATGCGCATACAAATGCAAACGCATACCTCGCCACGCACAATGCAGTAGCTTTTCCCCTTTTCTATTTCTGCACGGGGAGTCCCCGGTGCCCTGTCCCTATCATCTGGCTATGACACCCACTCACTGGGATGTGGCAGCTCCCTTTAGAAAGCCAATCATCTACATGCCATAACCTTACGGCTGCCTTTTGTCCGAGATCCGCTCGTGTTGCTGCAGCACGTTTGACTGCTGAACAATTGTGCGGGGAATACACACGACCGATTAAAGATATTCGCTGAAAGAGTGGAATGGGCCGATCCCGATGCTGATACTCTACATCCCAACTCGTATACCACCACAGCTGAGAGAGATCACGTTACCAGAGGTCACATGCTGTACAGTCCTAAACTAATCTGTTCTCCCTGAGCATGTTTGGCAGGCAACCTGAACTCATTTCATGCTCATTTATTGACACTCCTAAAATCTAACACAATATAAAGAGAATTACAAGTAATATAGTTAAGCAAACACATTGCTGCATCTTGTAAAAGTCCACAAGCTTAAAGCTAATTATATAATATATATATATATATTTTTTGGGGGGGGGGGGCGGTGTATGCACATTGCAAGGCCTCTCATAATGGAGAAGCCTGTTTTAGCAATGCATATCAAGCAATCTCACTGGAATACACGGTTACGTTGATGTTACGTTACGTTGATGTTACGTTACGTTGGCAAACGTGAAACTGAAAAAAACAAAAACAAGGCAGACTGAGCTCACTGAATACGTTCATGAAAGCTGAATCATAAAAGGCTGGAACGATAACGCGGTCAGACTCCACTCTTCATCTGAAATATCTTAGCATCCATGGGCCCTGCAGAGTTCAAATGGCTTGAGATAATTCATTTAACGACTCCAATGACTGTTTTATCTGGATTTGAGAACGTTTTTTTATCAATCCAAATTGAAGAGAAATAGTTATTGTGATCTTTTATGTGGTCTTTTTCCTGTATATGCCTCCCAGGAGTCTTAAAACTAAAAGCAACTTTCACTTTACTTTTGCAATAGGTGTAACAAGACTGATAGGGCAAGTAAATATATACAACATTGTAAAAAAAAAAAGAAACAACAAGCGAAAGTAGCATAACAAACTTTGCATGGGCAGTAAAGGACAGAGAAGAGACAAGAATGTCAGATAGGCCAGCTGTGGAAGAACTTTTTTGTTGTTGTTATTATCAGTTTGTGTCTGGCTTGGCCATGGGCTCTTTCTTTGCCCTCTTGGTCGCAATAAACCAGAATGAAATGTGCTTGTTTAAAGGGTCCGGTAGTGCTGCAAAAGTGACTTGCATTAGATTGTAGGGGTAGAGTGACCCATCCTGCATGCTTCCCCTCAACCCCTTTCTCCATGTTCAAACAACGCACGTCGTTATAAGTCACCACTTAGCTCGGCAGTGCTGCTTGAGCTGTCTTATCACGTCTGCTCACCAGCAGGGGGCAGTGTTACTTTCCCTGCATATTGAAAACCAGCGGTTAAACAAACACTTTTACTTATCCACATTTAATTAAAGGCTAAACGCTTCCTTTGTGTTTTTTGTTGTTGTTGTTGTTGACTTTTTTCAAAAGTGATTTTTTTATTCCATTTTAAATTAGTAGTGTGATTGGACTCGCCCAGCAGGTGTTGGCACGAGCACACAAATACGCAGCAGCCCACAACTTCAAATGGCTGGAATGCTCCACTTGCTTCGAAAAAGTACTCCACTATATGGGTCATATATTTTGGAAGGTGGAGAATGACGGGAAGTGGGAATTGGCACAGCATTGTTTTTTTTGTGAACATTTTGCCCATTTTCCATTCCCGGCACTCACCTCCAAACCCTAATTAAAAAGGAAGAGCCATCAACTCAAAACTTAAAGCAATCCCAAAGGTGCTGTTGGAAACAATGCACGAGTATATTATTCCTCAACAGTTTATTCATACAAAAGTAATCGACTAATTCAATGTGTGTGTGTTTCGAAGGGCACCCAGAGACACTTTTTTTTTTTTTTGTGTGAAAATGGCATGTCATGCTGCTATCAAGCTACATCTACTCAAGAGATTTGGTCAAAAATCAAACCCGCCACCTGCAGGCGAATCACCCACCGGCACATTTCCTTGTTAAATCGTCGTGTGTGTTTGCATGCGGCACTTTTTTTGCTCCTGGTGTTTGCGACGGTGCACTCGAGTGCCTTTGTATGCACGCGTGCACGTCCGGGGGGGTGACAAGCGAACGCTCGATGTCAGCCGAGGTGAGCGACTGCGGAATGCGGAGAGCGGCAGAGTGTGGCGCTCTGCGTGACACCGGTCCTAGAGACGAGGGG
This sequence comes from Hippocampus abdominalis, assembly GCA_018466805.1. NCBI lineage: Eukaryota > Metazoa > Chordata > Actinopteri > Syngnathiformes > Syngnathidae > Hippocampus > Hippocampus abdominalis. The sequence continues at coordinate 5,624,172 of CM031698.1, read as the reverse complement.
TTAAGCGGGGAATAGGGAATAGTCCTGGGGTAATAGCATGGGGGCGGAGGGGTTGATGAAGGGTGAACAAAGGTGATGCTGTGTTTTACAAACACGACACCCTGATATGCTTTGTTGGCTCATTTGGTAGGAGCATGTGACTGAAGGAATGTGCCCTCGAGGGAAATTTAATAGCAGTCAACATCAGCCTCCGGGCCTTTGAACGTAAAAAAAAAAAAAATAGGGTAAACGCATAGCTTTGAGAGTGGAATAATTCGACTATGCGATGGCAAAAGTCAGGCTATGTAAGTGGGGAAAATGTTTTCCACAAATCCAGCAGGACCTCACTACTCATTGGCAGCCGTTATTGCAGTTATTACTCATGCTGTGCCCTAAAAGTAAACCCTCAGTGTATATGCATGGCAATTACTCAATGATCGTACAGTCAAACCTCGGTTTTCGAACGTCTCTGTTCTCGTCCAATTCTTTTTTCGACCAAAGATTTTGAGTTTTTTTATGCCTTGGATGACGAAAAAATTTCGGTTCTCGAACAAACTGAGCGCACTTGAATGCACCATTTGACTCCTCTCGCCTTCCTTACACGAGGAAGTGATGCTTCCTCGTGTTGCTTTCCATTGTGAGCAGACGTGTTCAGTAAACAATTTTATTTTAAATAGAGCGTGGTTTCGGTTTTCTAACAATTTGGTTTTTTTCGAACAGCCTTCTGGAACGGATTATGGACGAAAACCGAGGTTTGACTATATCAGGTTCCTTTCTTCTTTCAGGTTCCTTTCTTCTCCAAGCAGCTCTCAGGTGCATATCTGATATTGAGCCACATGATGCCCTCCTTTTCTTCAAGTCAACCAAAGAACCGAATACGGATGCCACATCTTACTCGAGACCACAGAGCCGCCGACTTAGTCCCAGGTGCGAAGCTCCATTCTCAAAACCAGACAGGATCTGATTGGCTCTGAACTTCACATTCAACGTTTGCGGCCTAATGGTGTCCCCTTAAAAGGGTAGCAGGCGAAACGCTTGACCTTCCGTTAATTGTCTCCTATGCATAACCACTTGTTAATTACTGGAAGAGCCAAAATGGCTTCTAAAGCTACTTTGTGAAAGGTCACTTGCCAATGGGTAATGAACAGTCTCCAAGGCGCTCAAGTTGATCGTGCGCCGTTCGAGCGTCGCGCCAATGGCTAAAGCTTGCACGATGACGCTACGTGGACGCTGCCTTTTGAGTGAGATGACAAAGAGGAACTGGCTTTTGGCTTTGAAGTTCCTTTGACCATTGCGAACGCTGTCTGCTACTTTTTTTTTTTTTTTATGTCGGGGGTATCGGCTGGAATTGAAATTTCGTTGCAGCAGCCTATTCAACATTTATGCCAAATAGTGTTATGTCAGAGTGGAGTAAATGTAAGCCTATAGAAGTGAGAGGTGCCAATTAATGACCCTGGGTTTCACAACTTAAACACACACACACGCACGCACACACACACACACACACATCATTAGCCTCTGTACCCGTTCTCGTTATCTTTTCCACCTAGTCTGTATATAAAAAAAATATATATACATTCTTTGAAGTGACAGTCTTATCAGGCAACGGGTCATCTCTGCTGCCTTTTCCGCAGCGTATGACGATAGACGTTTGTTATTTTAAAGAGCTTGTTAAAAGAGACGAGTGATAATACAGCGATAAAGCAATTAAAGGGGGTTATATGATGCGCATGAACAGTCTGTCCCTGTTCAAGTCTCAGGAATCATTAGCTTTAAATAAGTCTCTAACTCTTTTATTGTGTCTTATGAAAGCTTCAATATGACACTGAATCCCCGAAGCGACTCAAGGTGTCCATTGGGGGCTAACAAGTACCCGCTGGCACCATGTGTTTTTATTTTTGTTGTGAGGCGGGGGGGGGGACAAAACAAAAAGCATCAGTATAAGTATGCCGGAGTTAGTGCTCACCGCTCCCCTTTCTTCTCAGCCGAGAAGGAGAAAAAAAAGACACTCGCATCTCAAAATTAACTTCAAATAAGTGGCTTTTTATTATTTACTATTTTGGATTCTTTGAAAATCTAGTTGCTCACATTTCATGCGATAATATTGTAATTTTGAGTGTGTGTGGCCTTAAAAAGTGTGCCCTGGCCTGGTGAGGTTTGTGGATGAGAGTGTGCAGTTGGATGTTAAAAGCTCAGGTTAGCAGCTGACTGTTAACTGGTTCTAGTTTCTTGACGCCATTTTACCACAGCATCAGGTTATTTAAATACAGCCTGCAAATAATTTCTGATTTGACCGCAGTATGAACAAGCCCTAATAAATGTGAATGAATAATGGTTGGGTCCACTTCAACAAATAAATGTCTCACATCAAGTTAATGACTCAATTTCTCTGCCGGTGAGCAAGGCATGCAGGCCTACTATTTGAGGAATCTTTTTTTGTGTGTTTTTTGTTTGTTTTTTTTCGATTTCACTAACTCAAGTGCATTCATTTTTTATTTTTTTTTCAGCTTCCTCACTGTCTTTCAATTCGTGGGTGATATTGCATTTTGAGCCCCAAAACAATTTTTCCATCTTATGTTCGGAGTGTGAACCCTGTGTTTTTTTTTAACCACTAACCTGATTATAGGTCAGGAAAATATGTTGGTTTTAATTCAGCAAAGGTACGTAACCTCACCAAAGGGCACAGGTAAGACATATGCGAACCTTGCTGATGTGTTGTGGTTCAATTCCCACTTTCTCTACCTCTCCCGCTTTTTTTTTTTTTTAATAACTCCTGCTATTGTCTTGGTCCTTGCTGACAACAAAGGGGATAAATGAAATGCCGACTGTAAGTCCCCGTGGTTAGGCCTTGGACATGACATGTGTCAGCACATGATAAATTGGCTGCGTGTCTGTTCAATTTCAAATGCAAAGCTCGAGAGAGAGAGAGAGAGAGAGAGAGAGAGAGAGAGAGAGAGAATGTGGTGTGAGGAAGAGAGATGCAAGCATATTTCTGGCACAGCGAGAGGAGGAAGCCTCAGTTGCTGGATGTTTGTGTGTGGGGTAAAGATAAGGTAAGTGCACAAGTTTCAGCGCAGGATGCCCACTTGCCGCGATTTAAGAGGTGAAATATTGGCAGCGGGGGCAGCTGCTCGAGGAATGAAAAACGAGAGCTCTTTTCCGAGTGTTATGAATCCCCGTTTTGATGATGAAGCCACAAAGCGAACACATTTGCATTATTAACACTGCCACGTCCCTTTTATCCTTGTGAGGCCAATTGTCACATATATTGTTTGCTCAGTCATTGAAATGGGCAAAAAGAAAAAAAAAAGTGGCTGAAATAAGAAGTATGCCACGTCTGGCTAATAATCTGTCTGAGCTAATCAGTGCAGCTGGGCTGGGAGGGTTGGCGCTCAAATGCCAGGCAGCTGTGGGGAGTGTTGGGGAAGAGGCAGCAAGGATGTGAGCCAAATCCAGCTTGTATCTCCAAAGTGGAGCTTCACAGGAAGGGTTTTGGGGTGGGGGGGGGGCGTTTGTGAGGTTAAATGAGGGGAGAAAGTGTCTCCAATACCTTGGAATGTTTTCCTGCCTGATGGCAAATGTGGAAAGGATGGCACGCTCCTTAGCGATTGGCCTGTGTGGTGACAAAGCCCATTTTATGGTAATGTCAATCTCATCACCGAAAGGGATATCTCCATAAAATCCTTGGAAGAGATCTCGGGTCTCTCAGTGGGTCCCTTCCCCTCCTTTGCACCTAATAACCCGCTCTGATGTTTTTCACTTCTAAAGATACAGTCAAACCTCAGTTTTCGAACGTCTCGGTTCTCGACCAATTTCGACCCAAAACTTCGAGTTTTTTATGCCTCGGATGATGAACAAATCTCGGTTCTCGAACAAACTGAGCGCACTTGAATGCACCGTTTGACTCCTCCCGCCTTCCTTACATGAGGAAGTGACGCTTCCTCGGGTAGACGAGGAAGTGACGCTTCCTTGTGTCGCTTTCCATTGTGAGCGGACGTGTTCAATAAACATTTTTATTTTAAAAAGAGCGTGGTTTCGGTTTTAGAACAATTTCGGTTTTCGAACAGCCTCCTGGAACAGATTATAGATGAAAACTGAGGTTTGACTGTAATTCTATTTCTTCAGGAATTTCAAAGTGACCAAAGTGGATTCCAAATGCGGTGAACCTGCTGAACACCCCCCGAAATTATTAGAAAATATCTGCTGACCAGTTGAAGGAATGTGAAGGAAGTCTTGAAAACAGAAGGTGGACCGAAGGAAAAGTCCTAATTGTGCTGACCCAGGACCATTTTTTTTCCCCGTGTGATCTATCCACGTCTGAACTCTTTGACACCTCATCTGGTGTGCTGACGAGACGATGCTGTGCCTTAATTGAAGTGGGTTTGTCTCATCCCTGCTCTCCTATCATCCTCTTCTCTATGGGTCAGTGAGAGGTGGGGGGGAACCCCCTTGAGTACGACACATTGGCGGGATTGCTATTTGCCTCCAGCCGCCCCGCAGAGAGGATGTAAGATTGAAGTTATTTTATGCTTGGCTTAGCCCTCTCATCCACTCTTCCGCATCATATCTTCTTCGTCTTTCTTTTTTGCCTTCTCGCCCTGCTGCTCCCCCGATTCCGGCATTCCTATGAACCTCTCATCCTGCACAAGGGGGGCGGAATCTGTAACAGTTTTATTGGTGATGGTACAGTTGAATAATATGCTTTATGCAGTGCGTTGCAATTTTGGACGTCGTGATCCTTTTTTAAAATTCAAATAGATGGTCGGGGGCGGCCCGGTGGTCCAGTGGTTAGCGCGTCAACCTCACAGTGCAGAGGTACCGGGTTCAATTCCAACTCCGGCCTCCCTGTGTGGAGTTTGCATGCTCTCCCCCGGCCTATGTGGGTTTTCTCCGGGTACTCCGGTTTCCTCCCACATTCCAAAAACATGCATGGCAGGCTGATTGAACACTCTAAAATTGTCCCTAGGTATGAATGTGAGCGTGGATGGTTGTTCGTCTCTGTGTGCCCTGCTATTGGCTGGCAACTGGTTCAGGGTGTCCCCCGTCTACTGCCCAAAGACGGCTGAGATAGGCTCCAGCACCCCCCGCGACCCTCGTGAGGATAAAGCGGATCGGAAAATGAATGAGTAGATGAATGAAAATAGATGGGTGGATTCAAAAACAAAACTTCAAAACTTCCCCCGAAGTAGTTTTAATTCCACCCGTGGCCTTCTACGTACCAACTTAGAATGTTCAATTAACCTACCATGCATATTTGGAAGTGAAGGAAAAGAAACGAAGCATCACTAGCTATAATCTATCTATCATCTATCTATCTATCTATCTATCTATCTATCTATCTATCTATCTATCTATCTATCTATCTATCTATCTATCTATCTATCTATCTATCTATCTATCTATCTATCTATATACATAAATATATTTTGTGTGTGCTTCAAGTGTATTGCTGTGTTCTCAACCTGTGGCTGCGGGTAGCTTTAAGCGTTGTGCACATTAGAGGGATAAGGGTAATGATGTGCGAGGCACTTGTGTTTTGTGCCAGGGCGATCCTGCGGCTCACACCCCATTCCCAGCCCAATGTGTTTCTGATTCTCTTCATCCTTCATCGCCAGTCCGCTTCTCTGAACTGCAGCCACCTACCACTCGACTTAACCCAAAATCCAATGCGTGTGCGTGTCAATTTACACATACACACTCACAGGCATGAATGCACCCAGATACAGATCTAGGGGAACATAAACTGTGAAGCTCTTGAAGATATGCATGTGCATATTTTATTTCTTTTTTGCGACACAACAATCAGTGCAGGGAGCCGCCCACCAGCACAGAGCAATATTCCACCTTATTCCCAAGGTGAATTGATAACAATGATAAGGTCATCGTAGAAGTCAGCCTCGATTCGCCGTTTCAAGATGCAAACATGGGAAGGCTCACTTTCACCCATAGAAAGGTTGTCCCAAAACCTGTCAGAAACATGAGGCTGCATATTGAATACTTGCTTGCTGTTAGAACAAGAATGATTTCTGGGATCCAGAGTATTTTTCCCACCTACCGTTGTGGGCTCCGACTGTGACACACAGGCAAATATAGGTGATTAAAAAACTTCTTACCAAGTGCTTCGCTTTCTGGTTCACTGCCGTAATTGGCCAAGGTTGAACATTGCTGCTCCACACTGGCAATAATATATTTGAAAAGATATTGAAAACGCTGACGAGGGAGACACAAGATGTCGTGGAACTCCAAAGTTAATAACGGTGTGGATTTTGATGAATGGATCTCTAAACATATTCTGATGTCGGTCTAAATTGCATTCTGAGGTTCTTACTTTTTTTGTGATTTAATTCATACCTTCCCTTGATGATGACTACGTAAACATAATGTGCGATATATCAATCGTTGCTGCGGGGTAGAACATGAACGTTGCTGAGGTTTGAATGCTAGATGTTAGATATATCTATATATATATAGCCATATAATATATATATATATATATATATATATATATATGTATATGTAGCAAGATCATCATTGCTTCCTGCATATATTATGTTCTACATCATGTTCTACCCCCGTCTACTGCCCAAAGTATATATATATATACAGTCAAACCTCAGTTTTCGAACGTCTCGGTTCTCGACCAATTCGGTTTTCGACCAAAAATTTTGAGTTTTTTATGCCTCGGATGACGAACAAATTTCGGTTCCCGAACAAACTGAGCGCACTTGAATGCACCATTTGACTCCTCTCACCTTCCTTACACGAGGAAGTGACGCTTCCTCGTGTTGCTTTCCATGGTGAGCAGACGTGTTCAGTAACCATTTTTATTTTAAAAAGAGCATGGTTTCAGTTTTTGAACAATTTCGGTTTTCGAACAGCCTTCTGGAACGGATTATGGACAAAAACCGTATATCTATCTATCTATCTATATCTATCTATCCATATCTATCTATCTATCTATCTATCTATCTATCTATATATCTATATATATATTGAATGCCACTGGGGGGGGGGGGGGGGGAATTCTGATCCTGTAATCACAAAAGCGCTCCGTCCATGAGTCATGGACTCAACACACACATCCAATACGCTTTTGAGTACGTACATATCATTTTATCGCCGCACATATCACCCTTCACACTAAGTCATCTAAAGGAGAGCACGATCTATCCCGAAACATTAATCATCATTCATTGTATGTTAATAAATTCAGAATTTCCCCATTTACCATGCGGACGGCGGACGTCCACGCGTGCTGCAAATGCAACCTTTCCAGAGCTCATCTGACAAAGTACCCATACATACACAGGCTGAGTCTGTGATCTAAGCACCGAGCCGCCGCCGCTGTGATCCCCGGGGCACAAACACACACACACACCACAAACCATCTAATGTGATGGAATCAGAACGGGAACCGAAGCTTTTTGAGCTTCCAACGTAAGTCAACAGACAGTAAAAGAAAAAAAGAAAAGAAAATATGTATACCGACCAGAGGATCCATTCTAACCCACTTAAAGTTGTAAAGAAAAGCAGTTTTGCCTTTGTTTGGATGTGACTGTCCAAAAAGTGAAGATGGTGCTCGCTATTGTTGATCTCTGCATGTTCTGATTTTCACCGAAATAGTTCTCCATCTTTTCCATCGACATTGTCGCCACTCATTTGTTGCTTTCAATACAATGTGGTTACTTTGAAAAATTTTGTCCAATGTTTTCCTCAATTTTATCTGCGAGGAATACAAATCACTCTTATCTGTTGGTTCAGCAAGATTCCCAAAATGAGTTGGGAATCTGGGCCATTACTTTCACTTTTCTTGCCCCAGTGCGGCAAAATACCCTCCCAAATTTGAGAATCCCGGTAATATAGGTTGCTATTCAGGTGTAAGGCGGTTGTTGTCCTTCGTGACAGATTAGATTATTTTTAGCCTTCAGGGAAAGGATCATCATTGTGTCTGCCTTTGCACAGAATTAAGCGTGTCTTTTTACCTTTTTTTGCAGAGATGGTCACATGATCTCTGGGCTGTTTACACTTGCTTTATTCTTCAGATTAAGAGATTAAAGGATTTGCGCTGAGGGGGGAAAAGCAAAAAAACACACACGGTAGCCATTGCCAACCCTTGGCCAGTGAAAAGGCTGATATTGTCAAAAAAAAAGGGGTTTGAGTCAGTGCTGCAGTTGTGTACATTCTAAAGTAAACCCTCTGAAGTGTGATTAGGGAGATAATGTCATTGCATGTTAATGACCATTGTGTGAAAATGAACGCCCTCTGATCTGCAAAAAAAACCACTTCTGCTGAGTATGTGGAATGGTCCGTATTGGAAAAAAATGGAGATGCTCTCCAAGAGAAAGCATTATTTATCGCTCGCCTTTTCTCTCATTTTCTCCTTTTTACCCCCCTTTGGGTCTCTGGATCCTTTCCCATCTCTCCTCCCGTTACCAGGGCCTTTTTTGCAGGCTCCCCTGGAGACTGGAGGACGAGTGGTTATTTCTGACTCCAGAAGATGGTCGTGATTAATTGATTCGACATCTGATGGAACGTGTGTAGTGCTCTCTTTCTTTCCTCCCTCGCCCCCCCCCACCACCGCCGCCGCCGCCGCTCCAGCCTTGCCACTTGCTCAGAGGAGCGGCAACCATTAATGTGTTGTGCATATATTTATTTTATGTAGTATATGGCAGTGTTTGATAGGAGAAATGTGTTGATGCCAGCGATGTCTAAGTTCCTTTGTAAAGCCCGCATCGAGTTTTGTGTCCCTGGCAATCGAAATTATTGTTGTTACCCTTGGAGAAAACAAATTCCGTATGCCGAATGTATTCCCATTGGCTTGGTGACAATGGGTTTTACAGTACGTGGCTAACATTCAACATACGCTTATTTATGTATCTGTTAGATCACTTCATACTGTCTTTACACAATTTTGCGATGTTGCACCGCATAAACAAGATGGATTCCTGAGGCGCCTTAGTGGGGATGCCTCTGTTTTCGTCTCTTGAAGTTGAGATGTCTCTTTCCCTTTTGCGATCTATACGCCTGCTGTCTTCTCATCTGGTCCATTGTCTGGTTTTATTTACCCTAGGAAAAATCCAGAAACATCACAAGGCTGGAGGTGGTGTCCACCCTGAAGGAACAAAGTGATTGGATCGTCGGTCTACAGGAAGCCACATGAGATGTCAATAACGAGCGTGTATGACGTGCGGTCGTATATTGTCTCTGTCTATGCAAAATGAAGCTCAAAGGAGTGGTTGTTCTCGCTGCATATTCCAAGTCACTGGGGTGTGTGTTCCCGAAAAACATTTTGCTGAATTGGGTTATTTTGCTCATCGAAACTTTCACTTTCTGGATCAATATAGTACAAAGTTTATATTTCAAGTTTACTGAATGCTAAATATTTTACATGATTTATATACAGTGGTACCTCTGCTTACGAAATTATTTAGTTCTGGAAGAAATGTCATAACTAGAAAATTTTGTAAGTCGAGACGTATTTTCCATGTAAATGCCCTAATCCGTTCCAATCCCCCCCCAAATTCAGGCATAAATATTTTCGAAAGCATAAAACTACATCAAAATATGATGTTTTTCTCTCAGAAGTGGGTTTTCATATCTTGAAATTTATTTCGGGACAAGAGGCGATATTTTACTGTTGGGGCGTTTTGTAACTTGAGCATTTCGTATGAAGAGACGTTCATAAGTAGAGGTACCACTGTATTGGGAAATAGGTGTGGGAAAAAATCAATAGATAAAAGAACCGACCATTGACATCTTTCATAGTTTACAATGCAGGGCGCAAATAGCCTTTATGTTATGAGAGAGACATGCGTGGTATATGGAGGACATGGTGAAAAAGCCACAAGGGAATGATCAAGTGTGCATCTCATCGACCCACGTCCCCTTCCCCATTACCCTGACATTTCATCCCTACATTTAATTTCAGGCCTTTCTAAAGAGCAGGTAATAGTGCAGAGGGGTACGGGGACCCAGAATTAAGCAGTTTTGCACCGAAGGGTAATTTGCTGTGATAAATGTGCCTTCGTTGCTAACTAATAATACATATTTTAAGTCGCGGCGGCACTGCTCCACGGCCCAGTAAAGGTAGCATCATTATTAATGTGGGAGTCTCCGCGCGTTTTAGTCAGGGTGACGGCACCAAGGTCAGAGCTACGTTTCACTGAATTAAAAGCCATTTTGAGCTATGGCGCTGCTAATCAACTCAGACCTAAAGGTGCGTAGCTCACTTATAATGAGGCACCGATGAATTTAAATAAACAGCAAGATCTAGTGATTTATAAAGGCAACGTGGTATCCTTTTCGCTCGTTAGCCAGTGACGGATGCACTTTATTTTTTTTGGGGGGGGAGGGGGGGCGGCTCTTTACTCCACAGGAGCTTGAGCTTTTAACCAAGTAATGTCTGCTGCCATTGTCGGCGGATACACATTGAGAGCGGGACACTTATCCGTGTCATTATAAAAAGTGGAGACACAATACAAGACTAATGGTAATGTATGCTGCCCAAATAGATGATTTTTCTCCAGCCCTCCCTCCCGTTTTTCACGGGTGTAAAAAAACTACCCTCGAGTTTTAGGCCCCATGAATTCATCATCATATTTCCCACAAAGGGTTTTTTTTTTTTTTTCATACATCCTGAAAGGAAGCCTAATCCTTGATAGTGGAAGATGTTTTGCATTTAAAGGAGTGCTTTTGGTCGGGGGAAACGATGCCGATGTTTGGAGCTGGAGCGGGGGAGGTAGCAAAAAGCGAAAGAAAAGTTCATTTTCGAGTGATCGCTTGTCTTTATTATAATATTTTCATGATGGAAAAGTCCCGAGCATATTTAAACTACTCTCTTTTGAAATGCTTCAAACTTGACAGCCAAAGTGGCAACATTAATATGCTGATTAGGGACTTTCCACCAGAAGAATGTTTGATTCTCGGACTGCTCTATTCCATCATGTTAGGAATGTGGAGTCCCTCGACTGTTAGCTATGAAGATGCTTTGGTTTTTTTTTTCCGTTTGATTGATCTGACCAGTTCCAGATAGTGCCTGCGTCTGTATTTCTTAATCTAAGGACCTCGGTATCTTAGCCCAGTCTTTGTGTGGGGCCATATGGCGCAGAGAAGCATGCACTTGTCTGGCTGACCCCCTGCGGCTCCTGTTGGGGCATATCTGGCGTTAGCCACTTCATTGCTGACTTTCTTACCTGATGTTTTTTTTGTATCGCCCTTTTGAGGACATTGCATGCAATTGTGTGCATCCAGCGTTTTGTTGACGTTTTTATGTACACTCAGAGAAATTAAAAACTCTTGACATTTTATATTTTATTCACGAAGCCTAGATTCAGGACATTGCTTTCTCGCTGATTCTAGCTCAGATCATTTTCATTTTATTGGAAAACTTTACTTGCACAGCTCAAGGTACTGTATTATAAAATGCAGTACAACTTTGACATGAAGCAAACCATTCTGAATACTGTACGTCCTTGCCATTGACGTGAACGTGTATGTGTGTGTGTGTGTGTGTGTGTACAATGTTAGCCTCAAAGTCCCTGTTTTGTTTGACATGCTCCTTTTCACCAAAAACTCGTTTTTCTGCTTTTCCTTCATAATCTGGTCATTTCGGTGACACCAACCCATCCTCTATTAGGTTATTACGAAAGAACGGATGTGATTGCCCATCTGTACATAGTGCATTCTCGCACCCATAGCTTTCACCATTCAGAGGCTCGCTCACTCCAGTTCTTCGTTGGCTCGTCATTTCAGCATCATTTTCACTCCTGACACCACGGCTCAGCCTACCTGCCAATTTCTGTGTTGCCTCCTGAATGGGTGATTTGTAAAGCCATGTTCACCTCAACATTCAGAAGATTTACTCAGGAGCGAGCGTGCCAGGGTGTTTGAGCTGTCAGTTCGCACCGTGTTCACAAACTTGCCGAAGGGAACGTAACGGCCAGGTTTAGCAAATTGACTCAGAGTTGTTTTTGTGCTTATGGTGAAATAGATATGGTTGTAAATATTGATTTATATGGCAACCGGCAATCAAATACTATGCGGTGAATGAGTCACTTCTATTTTTTCCTTTCTATTATGAAACCAGTGCGACTACACACATATTTTTTTTTCTATCCATCCATCCATTTTCAAATCCGCTGATCCTCACGAGGGTCGCCCGACGTTCCTGAGTCCATCCTGGCTGTATTCGGACAATCGGTGGGGTAGCCCCTAAACTGGTTGCTTGCCAATCGCAGGGCACACAGAGACAAACAGCCATTCATGCTCACACTCACACCCTGAGTGTTCCATTAATCTGCCAAGCATGTCTTTACGTTGCATTTTCTTTTAGATTATTTTGATGGTAATGATGGTTTGAAACTGAATTAGAATATTGCATCTTCAGACAAAAATTTAATACAAGTACAGAATACAGTCAAACCTCGGTTTTCGAACGTCTCGGTTCTCGTCCAATTCGGTTTTTCGACCAAAAATTTTGAGTTTTTTATGCCTCGGATGACGAACAAATTTCGGTTCTCGAACAAACTGAGCGCACTTGAATGCACCATTTGACTCCTCTCGCCTTCCTTACACGAGGAAGTGACGCTTCCTCGTGTTGCTTTCCTTTGTGAGCAGATTCTTATTTTAAAAAGAGCGTGGTTTCGGTTTTCGAACAATTTCGGTTTTCCAACAGCCTTCTGGAACGGATTATGGACAAAAACCGAGGTTTGACTGTATCATTTTTTCATATGACATGATGTAAGCACGATCAAAGCCTAAACTTAGGATACGGTCATCTTATGTCAAACAAACAAACATTGTCGAAAGCGAACATTTCAAAAAGGTGCATTGTCCCAATTTCCTGCTGGAAGGCTCCGCCAGTGACCCGAACCGGGAGAAAGTGCTTCATTCTGTTATAGCGAACGTGATAACCTCTACTTCATCTTAAAACTGCAATTTCCACTTCTTCAACAGTTTGAGCACGTGGCACCGATTATGTCCCTCTTCCTCCTTCAAGACTGCCTCATCTCATCAGATAGTCTTTTTCGGACTGAAGCAGCATGGGGCTCATTACCCCAAGTCATTTCTTATGTGCAACCTCTTTAACTGTCAACCACTGTCCGGGGTCACAAGGCTACTCATGGGTAGCGTAACAGCAGCCGTCGCGTACTGTATACTACACTGCGTTAACTCTCGACTAAACGTTACCGCGACTTCACGACCCGCATCAATCTTTAAAGTCTTGGGAAGCAAGGCGCAATATGCCGCCAAATGTGTTGAATCGCAGGAGGATATTGGGCTTCACCTCGAACCGTATCCACGGACGTTCACATTTTCCTCTCTGAACTGGCTGGAGATATTTTGAGGCTGGAGGTCGTTGATTTGTCTCCTTCTCCCTGTAGGTCACTGAGGTCACAGCTCCCCCCCCCTCCCCGAAGCATCACGCTTTGAAAATGAGAAGCCCCGCTTGGCTTCCCCGCTTGCAACTGGGAGCACCCCTTGCCCGCGCCTGCCCTGATGATTAATGCCACCCCTGTCCAGCCACAAACCTTTCTGCCTCAGATAATGCCAGGCAGCAAGCGTGGCTGACACTTTTAATGTATAATTAAGTAGAAAAAGTCAGCACCGGCTATGCAAATTTTTAAAAATGATAAATGATGCTGTACAGCAGCAGGGATTGATTTGGTGTAAATGAAACTAATTAAGGAAATGTCAAACATAATTAATAAAACAGGTTTAAGCTGCAAAACATTGTCAATTGAATGAATGAGGAGGCATTGGCTCCCATTGTTCAGGCTTTATTTAGGTCTTGTGTTTAGCTTGTTCCCTGCTCCAGAATGCTCGCTCCCCTCCTCACTGCCTCCACCACCAATTCCCCGAGAGCAGGAAAATAAATTTGCTTGTCTCTCCGCTGACTGTAGAAATTAATTGCTGAAATCTTGTCCCATCCAAGTGTTACATTCGCATGCAGGACATTAACATAACTAATTTGAAAGAGCTCAAATGACTGCATAATAGCGCTCCGTCACCATGCATGACAGTCACTGGTCATACCAAATTAGCTTGGTTTTATAATTGAAAATCCCCACCCCACCCCTCACCCGATCGGATTTTTACACCATTTCCCTCCCTTTTCTTCATCTTATTTCACTTTATTCCGTGCCCCCTCGTGCCATGTACCGCATCACTACTTTGCATTGAGTTTTCCTGATAAGAACAAAGGTTTCGCCATTTACAAAGTCAGAGTGCTTGACCTATAATTAGGGCGATGGAGTTAGGGGAGGGGCCGGTTGCCAAGTTGTGGTGCCAGAGTCTGATCCTTAGTCCTGGTAATGATGCTGGAGACCTTGCGCCCCCCCCGGGGAGGCAGAAGAATAATGGGATGGACTATTTTTATGGGGGTGCAAAACGCGAGGCCACCAGCCGCCGGGATGCTGGTGCTTGGATATCTGGTGTGGCGCAGTAGGGGCGAGCAGAGGGCTTGTGGGGGTTGGCCAAGTAGGGTGAACACTCAACCAGTCGTGCCACCCTGCCCATCAGTTTTGTATGTCAGCCTGATGCACTGCCGGTGGATTCTGTACCCCCTCTCCCGTGCCAGCCGCTGCCCTTGCCACAGAAGAGGAGTGAGTGGCTGGGTTGGGAGGGGGTCGGGGGGTGGAGGGCAAAACATCTGCCGCCATAACGGAGAACACAAACACACAAGGAGAGGGAGTAAAGTGATGCATCTTAATAGTTTCATGAGCGCAGATAACGGAAAAAAAACCAATCGGGTTTAATCAGTTGTCATTGTTTGGTTTTGCAGCAAAGAGAACATTCTCTTGATTTGATCACCTGCAAAATGTGACTTTTTTATTTGCACCCTTCGAGTACCAAGGTGATAGGAGTTAACAAAAAGTAAAGTACATTTTATGTCGATAAAACTAACTCAACGTAACGAGTTATAGCGAAAGCCTTCTTCATTTTTGTCAGTTTTGGACTTAATTATAAATGTATTTAGATTATTTCGGTATTAGTCTTTGGCCGTTCGGAAGAAAGAAGGTCAAGCAGCCATTTGGGAATTGTAATTTCCTGTACTACTCAATACTGAGTGACTTTTTTTCTTGCACTCAACTAATATTCCTTATATTAAAAAACTAAAACTAACGCTAAAATGTATAAAACTAAGCTAAAACAATGCATTAAAAAATAAAAATTCGAAACTAAAAATGAAATGAAAAATCCCAAACTATTACAACCCTCTCTAGAACACAGCAGCATTCCAGGAATGTCGCCATAATTTTCCCGTCATGAGTCATCCTTTCACAAATATTTGTAGAATTTGCTGCGTGTTTTTGCGTATTCCAGCAAACAGGCCAACCAATAAACGGCAATCAAAAGTACAGTCAAACCTCGGTTTTCGAACATCTCGGTTCTCGACCAATTCGGTTTTTGACCAAAGATTTCGAGTTTTTTATGCCTCGGATGACGAACAAATTTCAGTTCTGGAACAAACTGAGCGCACTTGAATGCACCATTTGACTCCTCTCGCCTTCCTTACACGAGGAAGGGACACTTACTCGGGTAGACGAGGAAGTGATGCTTCCTCGTGTTGCTTTCCATTGTGAGCAGACATGTTCAGTAAACATTTTAATTTTAAAAAGAGCGTGGTTTCGGTTTTCCAACAATTTCGGTTTTCGAACAGCCTTCTGGAACGGATTATGGACGAAAACCGAGGTTTGACTGTATATGCACGTGTTACCTTCACACTTCAGCGAATGACAGTTTGGTGAATGATATACCAATTTTCATTATTTTATTTTAACTTGTATTCGCTTATTTGTAGTTCTTTAAAAGTCTTTTCTTCAAGCCTACTGAGCTACAGTATCTTCAACGTGTTTGAGCGAAGAACTTTGCAGCAAACTTACGGCATCCGTTATTTTTGTTTTGGTCGGTATACTTTCCAAGCATTGCTATTCATCTTAATCCCGCACTGCAATTCTCTTGAGTGTCACAAAAGAATCCAAACGCAAAAGAGCACAATAACAACAGAAAACAAAACAAACCAGACAACAATACGTTAGGAGCAGTCACTCTTTTTATTCCCTCTGGATGTTCATCTTCATCTTCCCTTCAAAATTTCAGCAAGGGCTCTCGTAAGAATAAACTTAAAGGCAAGGCTCCTGCACTTTTTTTTCAGGGGGTGGGGGTGGTTTGAAATTTGTTACGTACCACAATTGTAGCCTCGCTGTTAGCCAGCAAGTATTGTTCTGTTATTGTAAGTTTCACTTTTTTAATTCTATCTTTCTATGCTGTCTGTAAATTTTAATAAAAAGCCAAGAGTTTAATAAAGTAGACATTAACACATCACTGTACATACTAATGCACCATTACTGTATATAATATTTACCCCATTATAGAGAAGTGTCATTTAATAATCTATTAAATGTATGACTTATATAAAATACCAACATACTGTAAACTTGTTTTATTCGATTTGAATAAATAATAAGCCTGCTCCTATATATATATATATATATATATATATATATATATATATATATATATAGGTGAAAAAAAGTATATATGGGATATCTATATACATACATACATACACATATATATATATATATGTATATGTATATAGATAATATATACTTTTTTTCACCTTTCCTGTGTTCCAGTGTGCTCCAACTCTTCCATGCAACCTCTAAAATGCCAAGGGTCACGAGTCAAGCATATGCAGCACGGATTACAATTTATTACCCCGCATTCGCCTGATAATTTTTCTCCTTTGACAAGCTTAGGTAAATCATAAAGCCTACTCTATAATGCATGAGAACTCCGCCGGCTTTGATGAGTACGCTCTGTTGCTATTGGCTGTTTCCCATGAGGCTTTTGGGTTCCCATAAGACCAATAAGGGCTCGTCTGTACTCCAACATGGCTGGTATCAACGCCGGAACAGGTAGAGGTCCGGGTATTTATAGCAACCCCATGCAAATGGGTAAGTGCCACGTAGGACCGTTAGAGCAGGGAGGTGACAGTTAAACACGCGCACGGAGAAGTAGAAACATATTTCCTCCCTTCTCTCTGAGACAAACCTAATCAGTTAGAAAGGTCTCCTCTCATATCATTTGAATATATTCATGGTGGATTCTTAAGTGTCCCTCTTCTCACATGCATAGTATTTCTTCATGCTGAAGGCTCATTATTTTCAGGCAGCGGCGATGAGGGTCGGCCTCGCTCTCCGGACTCTTGTGTCGAGGTTGTATGAATCAAACTGCACAGGTTCACCCACTCATACCACACTCCAGTAGTGTTTGTGACAAAACCAGGTTACTGTAGCTGTCGTTTTGAAACAGCACTTGTTTGTTGCCGTGACAGCCAATAAAAAGTGTCGGTGAGATAGTTTAACACATCTGTGCAGAAAATGGGGACACATGAATTCTGGGTCATCGTTGTTTCTTCTGAAATGATAACCTTTTTCTCATGTTCAATTGAATCTCCTCTTTTGATTCTACAGTTGTAAGAACATCTTTGTTTGGGGAAAGAGTACCAGTAGACATAAAGTGCATTTTCCTCATGACAACATGTGCAACAACCTTTTTTAGTGCAGGAAAATGGTCAAGGATTGTGCAAAATGCAAATGCAAGGCACTTTTGGTGTAACACAATGTCCTTGATCGACAGTAGAACAAATGTATAATGAATTAATTAATTATTCATTTATATTTTAGAGTTACCACAGCTGAGGTCACTTGACCTCCCATAGCTCACGCCCTTCCTCTGTTGTCCAGACTCAAGTTGAAACCAAGTTAACTGCACCTCTGCTGGTTGCACCCAAGGAGTAGACTCAATTTTCCTCCAGTCAGACCTATCTAGGAATAACTGCGGGTCTCCACTTTATAGCAAGAGATGGCTGTATTTATGGCACTTGTTCCCTCTGATCGTTGAACTCAACTCAAGAATGTTTATGACAAATTGGTATACATCTATATGGCTTATTTTTTTGCATACATTCCCTTTCTAATGCTTGATTATTTACTTAAATCTCATGGTCAAGCATCCTTTTTTTGAACTGTTTTCCTTTCCAGTAGCTTTGGTGCAGTACATTCAATAGGCATTAAGAAAAGATTTAAG
The DNA here is from genome assembly GCA_018466805.1 of Hippocampus abdominalis. NCBI lineage: Eukaryota > Metazoa > Chordata > Actinopteri > Syngnathiformes > Syngnathidae > Hippocampus > Hippocampus abdominalis. The sequence continues at coordinate 5,606,097 of CM031698.1, read as the reverse complement.
TTATTCACAAATTGTTTTGTTTTCTATATAACCCTTCTTCCTGAAACTTTTCTGGTTCTTTAACAATCTGCCTCGGATTACATTTTCAAGCCTTGAGACATTGGGGAGTCGGTGGCCCTCCAAGTGATCCGACAACAACGCCGAAGACCTCCGTGAAATGTGCAAAAGCAACTATGGCACATTGTCACCTCCACTCATTATGTTGCACCGTTCCGCTGTCTCGTTCCCCCAATCCAGTGACACTTTGACCTCTCCAAGCAGGTTGAGGCTCACCAGTGAGAGCTTATAGTTTGAGGAACCTATAGTTGGAGTGCCGCAACACCCACTTACGGAGCAGAGGGCGAGCATTACTGTTGTACAACTGGCACGCAGATATCTGAAACGTCTGGAGCGTTTCGTGTGTGTCTCACTGGAGGCAACGGATGGGAGGAAGCCGTGTAAATTTAAACTGGCAAACTTTCTGATGGAAACAGCACTGACCCCAGAGTGGTCTTGTCTCGAGTTGAAGCATTGTTGTAATCAATACAGGCTCTCGCGGGGACGGCAGGCTAGGACCTTTCGTTCCCCCGTTTGCGGAAATAATGGAGAAGTCTGTTTGTTATTTTTTCCCAGACATGTGGCAAACTAGCAGATATGGCCAGGGCATTGCAGGTTATGAAGCTGGCTCAGGGAAACAAATACAAAGAGGAACACTTTATCATGAAACAAACAGCACAGTTCAGTTGGAAGCTGTAGGGAGCAGGCAGGTCACGGGGGCGCTGAAGCCGGGGTTTGACCAGCTCATCTTAAAAAGCGCTCTTGAATGTACTTTGTTCACTCACACGGAGGGACTTTGAAACCAATAACTGAGACCCGCGTGAAGTACTTTGAGCGGTCACAAATTTGATTTCCATCTGTATTTGATCATTTTCATGGGCATGATTTTCCTCTCTAAAATATGACTGTTAGATCTAGTCGCTTTGTATAGACCTCAGGTATCAAACACTGTTCCTTGGGAGCCACTCTCTTGCAGGTTTTCTTTTGGGATGGTTATCAGGCTCCTCCAGATCACCAATTCATGTCAAATGTCTATTCTGACTGCTTCTTAAAGGTTGGGTGATGGAGCAAGGATGGTCACAGATCAACCAGTGGTAATCAAATTACTGCTGGAAGGGAATGGTAAAGGATTGGAAGGCAATGTTCAGATGATCAAAATAGCCGCAATTGCTTGTGGAAGATTCCTCATGTTGACTGGAAGTTGGCTGGCTGACAGTTTTGGGAACAATTTCGAAGCTCAGCCTGGCTATGATTTCCTTAGGGCTGAACACCAGGTATGAATATGTTAATTTATTAATACTGATCACCGACTGTTAAAATGAAATGCATATAAGAAGGTGTCAGGTTGATAGTTTTAAAAGAGGTACAGCCAAACCTCGGTTTTCGAACGTCTCGGTTCTTGACCAATTCGGTTTTCAACCAAAAAGGTCGATTTTTTTATGCCTGTTTTGACCTATGAGCATATTCACAGAGCCAAATCCACTTGTTTCCCAGGGCAACCGCCGTATATTTTTTTTCCCCCCGACGTCTTTCTTCGTTCAGGCTTGCAATGACATTTCAACGACAGACAGGTTAGACAGGGCTCCTGCTCAGTGGTTTGATGGCTTTGTTTTAATGCCACGCAGAGGGAAGTTATATGCCTGAGCGGCAATGACATGCAGTCTCTTTTGACACCTTCTTCTCATTCAACCATTGATTGAGCCGTTTTGCTCTCGTTCTGTAACACGTGACTCAGGCTTTTAACGCGTTAGTGTTTTTCTTGCTGAAAATGTCGCACCTATCGAGTGTGTTTGTCCGAAAACCGATGAAAGCGAGCTCAGGAGTGAACTCCTTTTCGCGTGACGCTCACGCAGCTCGAGGCTTGAAGCTTGGCACGGCATCCGTGTTCAGCCTGGCTGAGCACAACTTGTTTGAATGTCATATTTATTCCCGTGTTTTGTCAGGAAATTGACTTCCTGTGAGTTTGCTGGCAGAGCCGAGCATATGGCCGCGGCTCTCTAGAGATGACAGCCTAGCGGAGCGCGAGCTCGCCGGTGCCGCTGCCCCGCTTTGGCGGCAGATGCTCCGGGCTTCTCCACGATTAAGTGGAGATCATCACTGTTTTCTTTGAGCACCGCTGTGCCTTGTACTCCGAAGTGTTCCGTTAATCATTGGCTGCCTTCGCCTCCTTTCGCCGCACAAGCTGTCAAAGCGTTCATTAAGTTCGAGCTTCCCTCGCACCCCTTTCCTTGCTCGCCAGGAAAATAAATTGCGGGTTACTTGGTAGACGGCCCAGTAGCAGGAAACCATCAATTTGTTGCACCTACAGTCAAACCTCAGTTTTTGTCCATAATCCATTCCAGAAGGCTGTTCGAAAACCGAAATTGTTCGAAAACCGAAACCACGCTCATTTTAAAATAAAAATGTTTCCTGAACACATCTGCTCACAATGGAAAGCAACACGAGGAAGCGTCACTTCCTCGTGTAAGGAAGGCGGGAGGAGTCAAATGGTGCATTCAAGTGCGCTCAGTTTGTTCGAGAACCAAAATTTGTTCGTCATCCGAGGCATAAAAAACTTGCGGTTCATTTATATTTAAAGCATTTGTTGTGCAGTGTACACAATGCACAAAAAGAGTTTTACGTACTTTGTGCCACTGAGTGTTTTCTTGAGACTCTGCGCTTATCGACTGTGTTTTAAGTCCTCCGTGGGCCTCGTTTCCAGTCCAGGCCTCCGAGGAACCCAAAGAGTTTTTGTCTTCTTTTCAAATGGTGCCCCCCTCCTTCTCTTTCTGAATATTTTGAGAGAATGTCACCAATCACATTTACAGTTGTCAGTACCGCGGCAATCCTGTCCTGTGCTATTATGTGGAGTTTACCAAAACCAAATAGTATGAAATATACAGTTTGGGGACAAAAGAGATCGAGGCGTGGTCTTTTGTTTGCTCCAATATTCACCCGACGAGCCGCACTTGATCCCACCCCCAGTTTTGCCGCGCGCACAATAATCCTTTGTTGCTAAACATCATGACATGCTTGAACCTCGATTGATCTTCATCTCCCGTACAAATAATAATGTGATTACAGGCTTCTCTCCGCCACTCGGCTCACAGCAGCGGAAAAAATAACATTAGGTATTTCCCTTTCACGTTAATCGCCTTGGTTTAAAGTATACCTTAGTTCACCATAGACCCTAATGCCTCCTTTCTTCTTCTTCTTCTAAAAAAAACACAAAAAAAACAACATTCCAAATAACCTATTTGCTGAACACCCCCACACGCACATTGCTGAGCTCTTTCACGCCATTATTGTGCCGCCATCAAAGCCCGGCTTGCGTTTCCCAGCGCGGCGCGGCGCTCATTCCGCCACAATAGCGGGATGGCATCACAGTGCTCGTGAAAGCGTTTGCCTGGCAATGCAAGAAATCTCAAGTTTGTAAATTGAAGGATCCTGCTGGATTTCCAGGATAAATCTCTGCGCTGGAACATCTTGTCTTGGATAAGCGGTGATTGGTTCTCAAGTACTCAAGTACCCTCCCTTGTATTCTCGTTCTTTATTTTGTCAGGCATACAGAATATTCCGGGGTTTTTTTTTTTTGCATTCACTCAATAGTGCCATCCGATTTCTAGATAGAAGCCTGGCCCTATTCAAGTGTGGACCAACTGATTTGCATTCAAAAATAAGCAAGGCTCTTCAGATTATCGCGCAAGGAAGTGTTGACGCTAGTTAGAATCCCATTTTACTCATTACGATTAACAATAAACAAACCCGTTTTTAATCATAAACTATACAGTCCGTGTGCCGCCGTGCGATTGCGTCCCTAAGCCCCCCCCCCCCCGGCCCCTCCCCCAAATTGCTCCGCGACACGATAAACGTTTATCTCATCGACTCAGAAATCTATTCATAACTGTACAAATTGCCACCGCACTCGTGGCTCGGAACGGCAAATTTTCAGACAAGGAAATTCCTTGTCAGGAGCAGCCAAGGGAGAAGGTGTCAGTTTGACGGGGCGCGCGCTCACTAACGGCTGTTGCGGGAGCATAAGTGTTTGCCGCGCTTCGGTGGCGACGCGCTTGATTTCCACGCTGACCACCGGTGATGCCAACGCTGCAGTCCTCATTCCATCTGCCTCCTGAGACACCCCCCCCCCCCCCCCCCCTCTCCCCACTCCGACATCTCGCTGTTGAGACACTCTGAGGAAAAACGGAAACTGAGGCATCGGAGGAGTCTGTGTGAGATGCCAGGAAAGTAAAGTACAGTGTGCACTTTTCGAACTTCCTTATTGTTAACGCAGAAGTTGGAGGCGATGCACCATGTGAGAGTACAGTGTGGGAGTATTGCGACCTAAACTTCTCTTCGCATATATCCCTCTGGGGGACTTGAAAAAGATGCTTGTTCTGCTCCTCCTCTCAGGCCCTGGGCTCTGCTCGGAAGTGAGTGAAGAGAGGTGAAGTCGGGAGGTAGTCTCAGCTGTGTAGGAAGCCTAACTTGCCCCCTTCGGAGACCTATTAACACCACCCAGACAAGTCTTCGCTGAGTACGCACCCCGTCGGGTGACATGTTTAGCAAGCGTTGTTGAAGTATTGTTCCGCGGCACACAAGAACTCTCCGCGGATTTTTTTTTTTTTTTATTGTTCGCAGTTCACTTTATTGCAAAGTCGGCGCGTGAAAGATGCATTTTATCCTCTATGTTAATGAGAGAATATGGTTTCTGTGACCTTGTTTCAGTTTGAGCCATGCGCCTCACTGTTCCCTAATATGTCCCTGGTGGATGTGAGACTAATACACACATTTAAAGCACATCAATAATTCTGTACATTTCCTTCTGGAAAACAAATTCTCATAATAGGATTTTGTCAATATGATTTGAATAATGATCTCAAAACATCCAATTTTAGGCTACTTAACTAAATAGAATATTACTGATTGCAACACTTATTCATGGTCGGGCTTTTGGTAACCTTCTTTTCACTTTCTTGCCAACAGCCAATTTTCTCTCAATTAAAGCATGATATTAGCACTCACGAGGGCATAAACAGAAATAACTGTATGCTGCTGAATCTCATGCCTTGATTATGAGCTTAAAGTGTGTGGGGGGGGGGGGCACGGATGGATTCTCTTTCTGTACTAATGTTTTTCACAAATCTGCCTTTAAAAAACATGTTAGAGAACACATCTCTTTTGCCAAGATAATGTATCAACCTCACAGGTGTGGCATATCCCGATGCTGATTCGACAGTGTGATTATTGCAAAGGTGCGCCTTTAGAACGACTTTCAAAGTCTCAATCATCAGCGCACATCTCGATTGTTTAGTGTGAGTTGGTAATTTCGTCTCTTTTAGTTCAGACTACAGTCAAACCTCGGTTTTTGAACGTCTCGGTTCTCGACCAATTCGGTTTTCGACCAAAAATGTCAAGTTTTTTATGCCTCGGATGACGAACAAATTTCGGTTCTAGAATAAACTGAGTGCACTTGAATGCACCATTTGACTCCTCTCGCCTTCCTTACACGAGGAAGTTACACTTCCTCGTGTCGCTTTCCATTGTGAGCAGACATGTTCAATAAACATTTTTATTTAAAAAAAACCGTGGTTTCAGTTTTCGAATAATTTTGGTTTTCGAACAGCCTTCTGGAACGGATTATGGACGAAAACCGAGGTTTGACTTTATTCCCTGTCTTGGCCTTACGACCATGTCAAACGTGTTTGATATTATCAGAAGTCTTCCAGTCTGTGCAATGACGTGTCACACCCAACAACCAGTCGATGAGCTCTCACAAAATCGGAAATAGCCAACCAGGGTCATGATGAGCAACACTATGGAGCCGGAATCAAATGCGTGTTTTTATAAATTGCAATATTATAGATGGCTATTTTTGTCATTAAAAACACTCGCAAAAGTTATTTTTTTTGGGGGTGGGGGGTACAACAGATCAAAGGCATTTCCATTCATTTCAATCTGGAAAGCCAATTTTTGAGAGCGCAGTCATGGAACGAATTACAATTCAAATTTTATGAGACGTTTTGGAGAAACGACGACAGGCTTGTCGATTGGAATGCATTGCATTCAACGTTGGTGGTTTCGCTTGCATTCGAGCCCAACTTCTGGAAAGGGCCCAACGAAAATAAAGGTACACGGAGACGAGAGTCGTACTTGACTGGTAGTCAGCGGCGAGTTGGCTGAAGTTAGCAGGATGCTGTCTTCGTAAATGGCAGCAGCTGCTCGCGGTTCGAGAGAGCATGTCCCAGTCAGAGGAGAAAAAGCGATGGCATCTACATTAATACTCCCTTAATGGCCCATCTGGTGCTCCATAGGGTCCCTGACTGCGCCATCGACTCATAGGCGTTTGACAGGCAGTCTCCAATGCCGCCAGACGCGCATGGCATGCCAAATGGAGGAGAGACGCCGCGGCGGCGCGCAGATCTGTCAAACTCTTGCCGCCGCATAGACGCACAGGCGAGCGAAGTTGAGGCAAGTTTTCACACGTGATTGCTTCCTGACACCGACGGAGAAGAAGAGGGGACATGGGAACCACTCGGCTTGTCTGTCTCTATTCCTACGCGCTCGCTTCGAATCCGTACGCTTAATCACATACACCTCCTGACGCGCACGCGCACGATTCTCGTGGATGCTAAGCGGCCGTGACCAGATTAAACGTGAGTGAGAAAGCCAGGTTAAGATTAGCCAGTGGTCGATTCTCTGTGCTCTTGATGGCAAAGTGAGATAGCAAATATTATTTTCGCTGCGAGTCACAGCCCCTCTCTGTAAACAAATGCTGGAACAAATTACTTCATCGGAAGAAAATATGAACAGTCTTATCGAAACACCACAGGGGGTTCTGCTCATAATTGGCATAATTGGTTGATGGAGCAGGGCGCGGGCCGTGATGTGCCACGGTGATGCACTTTGTAAGAACTGAGTGAACGTGGCTTTCGGGCTGCAGATTGGTGCTTTTAAAATACTTGCAGAAAAGTACTGTTGCGTCTGAAGCCGCATAAACATTTCAAGAAAATTCCCGTCAAAAGCTCTTCTTGGCCGGCCCACCAGTTTTCATTAAGCCCACCGCCACTCAGCAGGGTCTTCTACCTTCCTTCCAGTTTTTCCTCGACCTGCCAGCACACGTCACAGTCCCACAAGTCTGTATCACAGTCCTTTGGGTTGAGCTTCTTTTCCAAGTGACTAAACTACACGCTAAGGAAAAACACAGCGGTGTTTGGCACCACTCTGTACTGCATTTTACACTTTTTCTTTTAGGCCATTTTGGAGCGATAGCAGCGGTTCAAAGATGGAACGGAAGGCTCTTTTCGAAAATGCTTTTCAAATGGCTTATCCCATAGGTATCCCCGGAGGACACCTCAGGGATAAACCTTTCCAAGAAAGGAAGATAGCTGAAGAAGAAAAATAAAATTGGAAAAAAAAGAGACACCGCCGTGACTAAAACAGAAAAATATCAAGAAAATAAGTACCTTCTGAACCTGCTGGCGCCTTTTCAGTGGAATCACCTCTTCTGAAGTATTAGAATTACCTTAGTGCAGATATTCACTTTCTGGGAAATTCAGTTCAATTAAAGACACTAAATAAATAGGTCAGATTGAGCGATTTTGCGTTATCCTGACGGCTGTTAAAAATTATTTTGACAGCCAGCAGAGTTGATTTGGAGTTTCATCATTGAGTTTTTTTAAATGGCCTTCCTCCACCTTACCTCTCTGAAAAAGAAAGACCAATAATCAGAATGATTTTTTTACATAGATTTTAGACATGCATCTCTGCAGGAATACCTTTTATTTCCCAAAACATTTTAAAAATACAAACTATGAAACTTTTTTTTAGAAAATAGGAACACAAATTCAATTTGCGAGCTTCTCTGCAGACGAGGGATGGGAGATACCTTTGCTGACATCAGGTTATTCATCAGCCTAAGACTAGTTAACGTTGCATCAATGCTGGTTGCTGCCGAGTAATTTCGACTCAAACTGATATGATTCCTTCCTTCCACAAAATTGTCTGAATTCTGAACAATTACCGCATTTTCCGCACTATAAGGCACTTCGGAGTATAAGGCGCACCTTTAATGAATGGCCTATTTTAAAACTGTTTTCATATATTGGGCACACCGCATTATAAAGTGCACAGAATTGAAGCAACAATAGTAGCTGCAGTTGCGTTATGCATCCACTAGATGGAGCTACACAAAAGGACTATAATACCATCCAATACAATACAGCTTTATTTATATAGCGCTTTCACAATCGCAGCAGCTGTAACAAAGCGCTTTACAGAACATTCACAATACGACGTCCAAGAAATCAGAATTTATAAGGTGCGCCTTATAGTGTGGAAAATACGATAATGAGCTGCTGCTTGATCACGACCTTCACAAGTCGCAACATATTGAAAAAAAAAAACCACAACTCAACTCAGCGGAACAAAATGCAACATTTTGGAAGAAAAATATACAGTGACATTGCTCTGCAAGAAGGAAGAGTTGAACAAAAACATTAAAGAAGGAAAATGCGAGAGAGGAGTTTGGAAAAAAAAAAGGAATCAACACAATTGTTGGGAGCATTTAAAAGCAATGAAAAAGGAGGAACTCCTCAACTTGTCCCATCATTCCCAGATGTTTTGCAGTCAAGGCGTTGATTTTGAAGAGCTTGTGGCAAAGGAAGCAAGATGTGAATGCAGAGACGCTCTCCATGCACTTCCCTTTCCTCTCTCTCTCACTATCTCCTTTCACAGTCTCCCTACATCTTTCTCTCTTGATTGTTCTCCCTCTGGACCTGGCGGTTCCTTAGTGGTAAGGCCGGCGGGAGAGGGGCGGCGCTGTGGTGGCGTGGGTGGTGTTTTGTGGTACCCTGAGTGAACCTTCACTATCTACCAACCTTACCAACACTCCCTTAATCCATATCGACATATCCACAGACAATAATTATGATAATAATTTAAACAGTTTTCATTTGGGCACACAGCAAAACGTTGACTGCAACTCCTCATTTTGTTATAAATAATCAGGAAATGCTCCCTGAACATGACCGCCACTGTTGTAATATACCACAGAGCCACTAGATGGTGCTTACATTATTGTTTGGGCCCTGTAGCATAATCTATAGACAAGGTCAGGATCATATTTCTGTTTTCTGACCTAAAATCAGGCCTAGGACAAGAAATGAGTGATCTCAGCATTGTGCTTCCGTTTGATGTATAGATCAAATATATAAGCGCTCCTCGTGCGTCTGTGTGTGAACACCGACGTCCCAGTGTGTGAATTTGGAGGTGATAATTTTGCAGTGGCGCAGAAGCTGGCGCTCGGGTGTTTATAATGACAATAACAGAGAGCGTGTCTGGGCGTGCTTGCAATCGGCTGCCCAAAAGTAATGAGCCTGACTAAGCCCGGTCATCCCAACTTCATCAAAAACAGTAGGAAATCTGCAAATGATGTATTACATCCTGTGGCGATTCATCAGTTGCACATGTCAGAATGATGCTGAGCTGAAAATTAAAAGGCATCTTTCATCAAAATTATTTTCCTAATATAGATGGGAAGTGAGAGTCAAGATTGTCGAGGGCAAACTCTGAGGCCTTTCTTATTCGGTACTTGGCAAGGTATCTGGTTTGTAAATTGTGCTGCAACATTAAGAATCAGAATAATGGGCCATCTGATCGGCATTAAAATCTTCGAAAAGATTAGAATTTTTTTTTCTTCTGCAGATTGTTGTTGATGTTGTTTTTAAACATGTTCAAACACATCCATGTTGTTGGTTTTTTTTTTGCTGATTTTTCTCACTATTGTACAGTTAAATAAACACTAAAAGACAAACTATTGTAAAACAGCCTGGAATTCATATTTTTAATTTAGTAAACATTAAGGTACCCAAAAATAAGTTATTTTATTCATTATATATATTTGTAATGAATTGGCCAGTTAATTGGTTATCAGAATTGTATTCTGCCAAATATCGGCCACAAAAAAAATCCATATTGGTACGACCAATGACTACTCCGAAGGTGCATATATTTATTCTTCTATTATGAGAGTTTTTATTTTAGATGTATTATTTTTTGGTATTATTAGAGCGATACAGCACAGGCATGGTGTGCAGCTGTCTTACTTTGCAATCGTTCCGTTTTCAGATCTGTGATCAACATCACATTTATGCCATTAGCAGTACTTTGCCGAGTTGGCACTTGGAATTTATATCACACCTAAACTTTAATCCTAATCTTTGTTAGCTGTCCCTTGAACTGAGTTTCATCAGCACACATTCGACCAATATTTGACCAATAAATTACTTTAACAGTGTTCAACTTTCCAACCAACACAACACTTTCTCTTTATCGATGTTGCCCATTTGGAGTTAGGCAGCCCTGGCCTTTTCTTGTGACCGTGAATGACTCCTGAAAATCTTGTTCGCATGTTGCTGGCCACACCTCACAGTACATTCTGTTGTCGCAGCATTGCAATGTCACTTTGTCGTTGTTATTCCACTTGCACCAGACCACAGGTCACGCGGGATAAAATATTGCCCTGCATAACATCATTCCGGTGTCGTCCACAATGGGCGACTCCCCATCTAAAATCCACACATGACCTGCCAGACAGATGCGGCGGTAATTAGACCGTACTTTTGTGTTAAGACTGTCAGGTTGCCGTGACAATGAAGCCGGACGTTTTTAAGGAAGTGAAGGACGACTACATAGATGAGGAGGAAGAAGGGAGTAGCAGGATGATGGCATGATGGATGCGCATTATAACCCCGGCATCTGGCAGCAGCTGCTGTATCATTTCTAACGCCAGCTTGCCATATAAATATTGCTCCGATCTGTCTTGTACTAGCGAGTCTAAATTACTTTAACAAGTCAATAACCTCTTGAAATTGTGTGGGGTTTTTTTTTCCTCCTGCCATTTCGCAACATATTGATTCCATGTAAATGTTTATATGGCATGGATATTGTTTTGCCCATCACGTGACCTTTTTCCCCCATGAGTCATGGCCAAAACGAGCATTATAAAAAGAAAATCGATTGCTTGTGCAGGTATGACACATATTAGAAGATATATCAGAGGGAGCAAGGTCGGATTTATGAATTTAACGGGTCTTATTTGTTTGTGCCTCGGAATGCAATCTCTGAAATAAATGTAACCGCGCACAGCACTCAAATGCTTTTTTTTTTCTACTTCTAAAGAGAGGCTTCAACCCATTTGTTGCCACTCCCAGTTGAAGTGTATTGTCAAACTGAAGTAAAACTAAAAGAATTACAGTCAAACCTCGGTTTTTATCCATAATCCGTTCCAGAAGGCTGTTCAAAACCCGAAATTGTTGGAAAACCGAAACCACGCTCTTTTTAAAATAAAAATGTTTATCGAGCACGTCTGCTCACAATGGAAAGCAACACAAGGAAGCGTCACTTCCTCGTCTACCCGAGGAAGCGTCACTTCCTCGTGTAAGGAAGGCGAGAGGAGTCAAATGGTGCATTCAAGTGCGCTCAGTTTGTTCGAGAACTGAAATTTGTTCGTCATCCGAGGCATAAAAAAATGGAAATTTTTGGTTTGGTCGAGAACCGAGACATTCGAAAACCGAGGTTTGACTGTACATATTGTAACTAAAACAACTGACCTTTGGAAAGACCATTTGGGTTAATTCCAACAGACGATGCAAATCGCCATCGACAGGCTAACAGCATTTATTTTGAAGCAATGGGTGGTTGAAAACAAACAGTGCAGCAACACATGTAGACAGATAACAGTCCTCCCAGGCATATAGTCTTTATCCTCTGTGATAAACAACTAATCACAGTGTGGCTTACTGAGAGACTCTGACTGGCTCCAGCACAATGGCCATTGAAATGTCGCAAAAACGTGTGCAGATGGTTTAGTTCTTTTAACTCGATTGTAGCATGATTGTATGCGTTTATCTAGTAGAGTAAAAGTATTAGAGCGTGCTATTTTTTGGCGAGTGGCAATGTAGTCAAAGTACTCTGTTTCCTTTCAGGACAAATGAAACTCATATCGCACGACACCACTGCGTCGTGCATAAATACACAAATCCACTTCTGACAATTTTATGCTTCCGACATTAAGGAAATAGTTTGGGGAAGGACTTAAAGTAACGGTTGGATTGAGTTTGGTGAAGAAGGACTCAACTGCTCCTCAGTGTCCTGCCCCCAACCCCATCAAACACATTTGAGATGAGCTCGCGCTATTGTCACAACAGCTGTTCAAGCTGCAAAAGGGCAGACCAAATCCATCCAATTGCGTCTACAGTATTCCAGTGGTGGCTCTCGCTCTGTTTGTGTGTACACTACATTACAAATGCAAAACACGCGCGCTGTGTCCGTGGACAATCTCGGCGGCCTCGTGTCTGTTTTCGTTCATACGTGTTCCTCTTGACGAGAACAGATGTTGGGGAACCTCACCAAATTGGAGCTGAAGCTGCGCCATGATGACTGTGATTTTAATCAGGGTGTGGGATTTTGACCCATTTATTTTCTTACACTGCTGATTGCGCTGCAGCACAGTTGCGACAAAAGTGTAGCCAATAATTAACCTTCACATCCGGTGCATAATCACAAAACCAGCACAAAATGTCTGTCTAATTAAAAAGGAAAAAAAATCTCCCACATGCTCCCTTTTAGATATTTTATAATGAAATATCTTTACAGGAAAATGTAGTTACGGATAGCCATTAATTCTCTTCAAGTTTAAATTCATGAATTGCAAAATAAGATGCGCGAACTGTAACTGCTCAAGGCTTCCGCGAGCATGTTGGAATATTCCAATCTTCCCTTTTCCATTTTCACCGCGACCAGTAATTCTCACATCAGTGATAATAAAGCAGATTGATTATTCATTTTCATGCGTCAACACCATTTAATTGTGCGGCGAGAACACTCCAACGTGGGGTCAGAGGGGGCTCTCCCTCATTTACAAAGAGACCCATCAACAGCACAAAGACACCCCTCGCATCTCACACACTCCTTTCACTCTATCACAATCACACACCTCTCTAACATGCCCGGACTGTTTTTTGTCTTAAAAAAAAAAGAAAAAGCCCTTTTTTTCCCCCCCCATCAAGCACACATTGTGCACCCTTTCGGTCCCATGCCACCATTTCTTTCCACTTCTCAATTAATAGCCTCGAGGTGACCTATCACCGTGCGGCCCATTGTGGTTGCTGAGTCTACCAATGAAAGGACAGAAACTTTTCTTATCTGAAAGCGCACCTGACAAATGTCATCATTCAAAGTTCTTTTTAGCATTCCAATTTCATTGCCGTCGAATCCGAGGCTTATTTTAAAAGCATTTTTTTTTTATGGTTCCTAGACATTGTGTTTTCCTGTGAAATTTTGGAGACAATCCACTCTTAGATGATGTCAAGTACACTCAAATAAGGATATCAGGAAGTCACATATTTCAATGTTATCATTATCATATATTTTTAAATACGCAAATGAATACAAATAAATGATATAATCATCTGTGGCAACTCTTTTTTTGTACTGAAAATAAATTTGGGGATTCAGGCATTCACGAGCCATATATTAATAAAGTCAAATCAACTAAAAACATTATATTATTATAGAATATATAATATATTATCTATTTTTGTAATAGACAACCAATCGTTGCAGACTCCAAGTAAGCATCTGAATATGATTCAGGTCTTGGAGGCACTGTTAGCAACATGAAAAATAGGTGAACGGTCCCCACTGAGTGTCTCTTGAGCAAACTCTTTATTTTAGATGCGTCTGTGTTGGAGGGCACACATAGCGGTGTGCCGTACAACACAATTGACACAAAACCATTTTCAGTTTCATGAAAAACCATTTTCATGAAACTGGCACTGCACTGTGTCTTGAACAGAGATTTGAGTGAAGAGATGGACATTTCATCTGCGTTATACACGGTGAAAGATTAGTGTTGCTTTGAAATGTGAATCATCCGCCGTCCCTCCTTGGCTTTTCTCCTTTCAGCCCTCTCTGTTCCTCTCGCTCCTAAGGTAATGGATGGTTGTGGTTTCTAGGGTCTGCTTTGGAAATGTTTTCCTGTGGAGCTCTCGGAAGAAGTGCCCTCATCTGGCCCTTCCGTCTGTCATTAAGCCACTCCAAACTTTTTATCCCCAGGCCTCCGAGACCTCAAACTGCCAAATTGGTTGAATTATGGTCAGTTATGTCGAGTGGACTTTGTGTCACGAGGGAGAGGCCTGAGTCAGTGGAACAAACCACACTTCGCGCTATTCAGAGGTGGTCTGATACTCACGCAGCAACACTGTGGCTCCCGATGGGAGCATGCCAAGTATCTTCCCGACGGGAAGCAACAGTTTTGTCCATATTTGGACTTCCATATTTTTCTAAGTATCGCTGGATTTTGAGTGAGAGGCAGGTACACACAAGCTGTCGGATGTCAGAAGCAATCTGATCCGTCACAGTAACAGGGAAATCATGACAGTCTTTTATTTTTTTTTTTTTTTGCTCTCCTCTGCTATGTTATGTTTCTCTCTGGTCATCTAAATGCAATGGGTTATGTTTTTTGTAGCCGCTGTCTGGAATTAAATGAGTGATACAACCAAGAGATGGAGGGACGACTCTGGGCGGAATTGATGCTATCTGTCCTGTCATGTGTTAATTTTATTCTCTATTTTTTGGTTACAGCTGTCTGTATGATTCGAAGGAAGTCTAGTCGGCAAATATCATCGCGGGGAATCGTAAGTGGTTGAGTAATGTTGAATTGTTTTTCATTTCTAGTTCTTTTCCCGTGTTCTGGCTTCAGGTGTACTTACAATTAGCCTCTGAGCTAGCTCAGCAGACGGCGGACAGGGTTGAGCTCTCTCATCGGGCAAGCTGAGGAAAGGGTCGAAGGTAAACTGATGACCCAGGCGATGAATAGTTGCTGAGCGGGGCCTGGGTGGGGATGTGGGAATTAGAGCGAGGCGCTACGAGAATGACTTGCCTCCGCGACTGGATGCGTTTACCATTTACCGTACAAGGCTGTATTTGCAAACTGAAGGTCCCAGCTTACTGTTTTGGAGTGCTGAATTGGGGTCAGGTTCAAGCAATCTCGATTTCCAGAGCTCCGAGCATGCATGGCAAGTTTGTTCTTCTCATTTTATGGCTGGCAGAGGAAGACGGATGTTGGATTTAAGGACACACCAACGCGGTTGGCTATTTCATCTTCTTTGTAAACAGCTGCCAGCCGCCCATTCTTGCACAATTAATGGGCATCTAATGGGTAATAATCATTTGTGCTTGAGCAAATTGAGAATCGGCATTTACCACGAGAACACACAGCTGTTGGGAGACCCTTCTGGGAATGCGGTGCAGGTATTTGAGGAAGTTGCCTGAGCATTGATTACAAGAACAGTGGTCCGATCTCACGTCAACATGGAATAGCGGCTTTTGATGTTGATTTAATTCGCACAATTACAATGGTCATTTCGTTTTTTGAGCTATAAATGTACTTTTTGGGTGTTATGATCCATCCTTCCATCCATCCATTTTCTGATCTGCTTTATCCTCACGCGGGTTGCAGGGCGTGCTGGCGCCTATCCCAGCTGTCTCTGGGAAGTCGGCAGGGGACACCTTGAACTGGTTTCCAGTCAATCGCAGGGCACACAGAGACAGACAACCATTCGCGGTCACTCTCACACCTAGGGACAATTTGGAATGGTCCGTGTTTTTGGAATGTGGGAGGAAACCGGAGTACCCGGAGAAAAACCACGCAGGCATGGGGAGAACATGCAATCTCCACACACAAACCCTGCACCTCTGCACTGTGAAGCGACCGTGCTAACGAGTCGTTCACCATGCTGACCATAAACCGAAATTGAGTTGAATATTCAAAATGAAGGAGCATGCATGTTGCACAACAACAACAACACGTGTGTGTGTGTATGTATGTGTGTTTTCGGCTTGTCGCATTTTGTTTCTGCGTGTTCCCACACAGCGCACCACAAATTAGCTACGGGTGGATATTCAATTAAATCCTTCGTCAGGGGTCTATGTAGGAGCAGGATGGGATGCTCTGTACAGTAATCCACGATGCAAAACAAGGTGGCGCTTCTATTGTCAGTCTGACGAATGGAAATTATTTGCAGTCATGTAAAACCAAACAGATTAGGCCACAGTTGGGCTGCTCAATACTGGAAGGTGTCAGCGACGACAATAGCTGGGAACCTCTTCTCCCAGTGCAAAGAATGACTTTAATCCTCTCCCTTTACACAATCGAGCCGTTTGACATGAGTTCTCTCCAACCCACGCACTCAAGTCTTTCCGCGGACTGATAAGGGGAAGGCTGAAAGCATACAATGCGCATTCATTCGGATATTAAAATGTCAAGTCCGATGCCACAAATGAAAACAGGTTCACTGCACTTTTCTGAGCTTTACATTTTGTTCAATTTGCCTTTGAGCTGTCGTAATTTCCAACAAGAAAGCTTTGATGTCATAGGACACCGTTTTATTCATTGCTTGCCTCCCGATTCTCCGCTGGTCACAAGGCTCTTTGCTCCTTGTGTATACTTACCTATTGCATCGCATTTTTATTGTTGAATCGCGGCCTTGGCGTGGCATGCTAGCAGCTGATGGAATCATAAGTCGGCGCACCGCAGAGTGGGTGAGGTTAAAAGGAGCCAAAAGACAACTTCACGAGTATCCTGAAAACAATAAGGTAAAAAGTTGGATCCTTTACAATTTATTGTTACGAGCCGAGTTTGTATTAAGCGGAGTTTAGATACATTGCCGCCACTCGAGCACAAACATTCAAAGTCGAACCGAAGGTCAGCTTGTGCGCGACTTTCTCGCGACAAACTCTCAATTCACTGCAAACACTCAAGAGCCATTAAATCTGAATGGAAGGTTGCAGCATGTTTTGCTAACACCCCCCCCCCCCCCCCCACTCCCCCGCCCCAAAAAGTACCTGGATAGATCCAGATGTTTGCATTTGTCTTTCAAAGAGAAGGTTTTCTGCCATCGTTTAAGTGCAAAATGAGGCCAGACAAAATACTTTCAACTTCTGTCTACCAAATTGCATTTCCATCAGGGGGTAAAAAAACAAAACAAAAACACAACTGGACTGTAACGAGCAATGGAATTGTGACTAACCTAACTTACAGTTTAATTACACGAAAGTGTGTGCAGTGGCAGATAATGCACTTTATGTATTTTTTTTACCCTTGACCACAAACAAACCCTTCTTATGCTGTTTGTTTACCAAATGAGTCTAAGCTGGCAGGTTTGATATACTTATACTAAAATAGATATAATCAGCCATTTTAGCCTCACATTACACTTGAGCTTAAGCTAATTAATCCCCAATGTTTGTCGGACACAAACAAATGCGGATTGACTTGATTCCCATGACTTTGTTTATCTTCTGGGAAGACGGTTTTGCCAAAATATCACTTTGGAGCATGAACACTGTTTGCGTCCTTGCGTTTAGGTAAACATTTGCAGAGGAACGACTTTGACTTTGACATTGTGAAACGTAGACGCTCATTCTGGCTCGGTGGTGGCGATTAATCTTTTTTTTTGCAACACGTGAATTTTCAATTCGGCCCCTGTGACATTCCGAACGGGTCTGCGGAGACTTTTTTTCGAGTGACAGCGGTACTCCATCCCACATGATTGTGTTAAATAAAACACTGCCCACATGTTTGCCTTAAACCAAGTAGCCCTTAACTGTTTGGACAGACAGCTGGCAGTTGCACTTAATGTATTTGTTTATTTTGGAGATAAGCGGCCTCCTTTATGGATAAGCAGCTGACGCTTCCCTTCTGTCAAGCTGGGACAGGCTGCGGGAAGATAAAATAGTCTGTTAATCTGGTGCTGGTGAGCAGAGAGAGTGATGTTATTGACCTACGCTGGCAGCAATGTGTTTCAATTATACTCGGCTATCCATTTGTCAGGAGAGCCAAATGATGGAAGGGCGGAGGGGGGGGCGGCCATGGAGTTCAGCCCTGGGTTAGAGTCATTTTGCGTCACTTATGATGTGTCTTATAGGAAAGTGCTTTAATTGAATTACCCAATTTATTCTTCAAGCAACAACGCCCTGGCCTGGATCGGTGATGTGAAACAATTAGATTCATGTTTAAAATAAGGGACGTATGCATATGTCATCTCTCCGTGGTCTAAATGGAGGTAGACAAGCAACGCTGACTTTCTTAATGGAACAATCCTGAATGAATTTGCATGACCCTAAGAGTTTTATTTTGGTATCATGGTATCTGAAGATCCATCCATCCATCTATTTTCTGATCCGCTTTATCCTCACAAGGGGCATGCTGGAACCTATCCCAGCTGTCTTCGGGTTGTAGGCCGGGGACACCCTGAACTGGTTGCCAGCCAATCGCAGGGCACATAGAGACAAACAACCATCCGTGTTCACACTCACACTTTGGGACAATTAGAGTGTTCAATAAGCCTACCATGCATGTTTTTGGAATGTGGGAGGAAACTGGAATACCCGGAGAAAACCCAGAAACGCAGTTTTCACGTCCTTATTTCTTCATGATCACAATTTCTGCGCCCTGGAATGAGATGCTTTCATTTTTCCTTTTCTTATTTTGTTACAGAATGGGCTCCACTCCCTTTAAGATGCATTTTATTTAAGTTTCAGCAAATGCCAAGCTGGAATGAACACAATGCCAAAACAGATCTAGCGCAAAGTTTGTTTTTTCCACTCCAACCTCAGCAACGTGTGATGTTTTTGGCTAGATTTGCAAATTGCAAACGGTTACGTGAGATTAATTCTTATCGAGTTGAATTTATTCAGCGCGAGCAGCTGGAAGAGGTCAAAGCGGTGCTTGCCGACTGTCTGCGAGCTGTCTGAGACGGCCAGGCCGTCAATCACCGCGGCCACAGTTGCAGGTGTGGAGAACGGCGCGCGAGTTAGTGCTGCACTGGCCTACTTGCTCTCTGGCCCACACACCTGTTCGCTCACTACACTCTAATTGTCAATTCATTTATTTCCCGCAAGTCTTCAGCTCCCGCTGCGCGCGCCCGCTCTCTGCGTCTAATCAGCAGTGTATCTTCGCAGCTCCTCTTGTTAAGGGTGAAGAATAGTGAACCGAAATGCTCTCCATAAGCATGTAATGTACACCAATTATGGTAATGCACCGTGTTGCAGATGGTCCAGCGGTGATTGCCGCTTTTTTGGGTCGCGAGAGGCCATCCGAAAGGGCGTCGTAAGAGGCCACGTGCTACTCATTCCTATACTCATCTCCGACCAAGTATCGCTTTGTCATTTTCATCCGTGCATTTGTTCCACCACGCATAAGATGGTTTGTAAAGTTGCACACCGGGAAAACAAATTGCCGACGTGAAGTTGCTTTCAATACGCGACAATAAAATAGCTGATGGATGAAATGAGATGGTTATTCACATGTTTACAAAGTGGAAATTTCCGTAAATTGTTCTTTGATATGTATTTTAAAAATTGCTCTAGCTGATGTAATTGGGAAATATCTGAAGTTGCGCATTGTGATATTTTCGTATATTTGATGCTTTGATATGTTATAAAATTGAATAAAGTAGAATCAAGATTTTTTTTTAAATGACATTTTTCCCTTGAAATTTCACTCCATAGGAGGGACATGAGTGCTTATCCACTCCAACAGATTCAGGTTGATTCCTCACCCAATCCTGAATAAGAAGTGTGGCATTTGAAGTGTGCTTTGTGGCGGGGAAAGTGCATGCAGTTAACTGTACATTTTTAATTGTATACGGTATCGCTCCGAGTTCTGCACCCATCTTTTGGGCCACACTTGGAGTATAAGATGATGGTAATAAGCCAAATTCTTAGCCAGTCAATAAAATCTGAAAGCAGACTACAGCCTTGAGTCCTGCAACCTTTGCAGCACGGGTTTCTGCCAGCCATGATTCTTGTTTAGTGTGGTAATTACTGGGGATGCGCTGCAAATGTCACCGGCAGATAAACTACAAGAACAACCCCACCTTAAGAGACTGTTTTATTCAATCTGGGCAGTCAAAACAGAAGCAAATTGGTCGAAATTGAATCCAATTGAAAATAAAAGAGTCAAATACAATAGCAGTGGATGTGCAGCACACACCATTCTTGCTAATGTTTGGATTTTGTTTGTGCGTTTTTCACTCAGAAATGTGAACTGAAGTAGAAAATAAAAATCACACACTGACCCAAATATCCACCGGAGGCCACCGCCACCAATTCTGCTGACGCGAAATACATTAAAGAATTCGAATAGCAGATATCGTAACTGAAAGATTTGTACCGCAGGTACACTGTGGATGAAAACGTCTCAATTCCAATCCTCTGCGCCTCTCATTGCTGGATGAATCTGCACAAATTGCTTTCACTTCATGACGGCCTACTAACACTCGCCAGACATTACGAGTGGGGGGGAGTGTGAGAGCCAGCCAGCCAGCCAGCCAGCCAGCCAGCCAGCTAGCTAGCTAGCATCATTCTATTACCTGCTGAAATTGACACCAAAGTATCTCCTCCTTGATTAGCTTTGTCTCAAATAACAATGATAGCTTTAAGTATGTCTAATTGAGGCTATGCTAGCTCAACCCTCCCTTTCTGTGTGAAGTGCTTACTCATTTTCTCTGGCCTTTTAATAATTACATTATCATTTTACACCCCTGACTGTTCCTCGGGAAGCGCGGTCGGCGCTTGTGTTGAAGTGAAATCTCATTATTGGTACTGAATTATGTGCAGTTTATTGATCCCTGTGGTGGATTATTGCCCGCTAAGTTAGTCTAGACAGAATAGTTAGCCAGATGACAGGGGGGGGGGGTGGGGGGGGAGTTATATTGCCCCCAAGGGGAGAATTCCTTTGCTCACTTAGCAATTAATGCCCGGCAGGAAATGGAATTTAAGTTCACACTAAATTCACCAAAGCCTTGACATGTGAAGTGCTGTACTCATAAAACAACATTAAGAATAAAAATTAACCAAATGAGATGTTAAAGAGACCCCCCCCCCCCCCCTCCCCTCCGCCTCAGTGTTTCCGATCAGATACCTGCGGCAAAGAAAATGGTGTCGTTTAATTGGGCCACCACCGCGGTTGGTGGTTGATGGATAGGCTTCAGTCGGATCCATTTCGGAGACAGCCTTCGCTAATATCCAGCGGACGTTAGGTGAGGTTGTTTGTGTGATAAAGGGTTCATTGAATGGGTAAAGGCCAAAGTGCTGAGTAAGAGAGCGAGCAGGACATTCATCTATATAAAGCCGGGCCTCCGTTTTAAAGCGATCCATCATTATCGGGGCGAATGTTTCCTCCTTGAAATCCATAGCTAACCCCCCCCCCCAACAGTTTTTTATATCAACTTTAATTGATCATTGTTTCAGTTAAAGTGATATTGTTAGGCGGCTTCTGTTCCTATTTTATATGTTAGATGTTCATGGTTAATTTAAAAAAAACAACAACCTGAATATTAAGTCGTATTAAGTCGTGTTTTCAATTGCAGAGAGTAATATTGATGCCTCGATGAAAAAAGATTTATTTCTCTGACCCGTTGCGACTGATATTGACTCCCTGTTTGTTTTGATCAAGGGACCGTTGCAGCCATTGCCAAGTAATACGTACACATCACTGGGTCAAGTTGCAACTCTTTCCTTTCAACCGAGTGGCTTAAATCAAAAATACTGGCTTGTTAGTTAGTGCAGGGCCTTGGACGTCCACGTCTGATAGCCAACAATTTGTCCTCAACATGAGACTTTGCGTGTCTTTCCTGCGATTTGCTCTGTCATCTTTAATTTTCGGTAAATACAGCACATATGGTACATAGATAAATCTGGCTGGAGTTGGAAGAGAAAAGGAGTTGATTCAGGTTGGAGATGAGAAAGGAAGCAGCTTATTATGCCGCTTTTACTGCTCCTCTGCTGACATAGAAAAAACACAGCAGCCTTGACCTTACATAGCTGTGCCCATATACAGTACCTCTAATGATCTCTGAGTAGCTTAATGATAGGATATGTTGGTCCCCGACTCTTTGACTTCATTTTGACTATTCGTTTATGCGGTTGCGTCGCACTCCCACACACACACACACACACACACACACACACACACACACACGCTCTCACACTCAGCCTTGAAAAACACTGTCAGCAGTTTGAGCTAGGAGTGTGTAGCAAATGAGCTGTCCTATTGAAACGAAATAGAAAGCAGAGTGGCGCACTGTTTTGCTGAAAGTGCTGCTTTGGCAAACTTGAGAGCAAACCGAAAAGCAGCAGACTTTAACTCTTAAGACATGAACATTGTTATTCAATTTATTCTAGTGCTGGTTTTGTTTTTGAAAGGGAGCACCCATTGGCAGGAGCACACAAAACATTGGACGTATTGTAATTTGTAGATTTGAAATGAGGAGTAGTTGCAGTGTAGTTGCCGACTCAACTGCAGAGAGTATCAAACATCCATTTGGACTGGCTTTTATTGAAGTATTACATTAAATTATTGCATTTTATATATACCGCACTTCTTAATGGGTCCTGGGTGAGCCCGTTTCAGCGGACTTCAGGTGAGAGGCGTGGTATGCCCCAAATTGATAATTGAGGCAATCTAGCAGGCAAAAGTGGTGACGCATATTCACAACTATGGACAACTATGGACAACGAAGACTCTTCCTTTTAAGGCAGAGGCTGATTGTTGCGTCATAACTAGTCTCTGACCTCCTTTAAATACGGAATGGATCTTGGTTGACTGACTAAGCTCAGGCATCTCAAACTTCACCATCGCTGGTTTTATGCATGTTATGGGATAACAATCGGAATTTAACCTTCATGTTCTTTATCGCAAGTTTGCTCAATGTGAAACGAAGAGCATCCACTTAGATCAGTCAGTCTTGCAATTCCTTCCGTGGCCCGCTCACAGCGCAAGTCCTGCTAACCCTCCTTCCCTCAACCCTGTCCGCTCCAATTAAGATTTCATTAAGCTGTGAATAGGAATGTTAAGATTGAGGGTTATCACCGGGCCACTCTAGGCTCACCCAAATGAAACACCTCGAGTGACCTCTCTGATTTACCCAATACAGGGGTCGCCCCCCCCACCCCTCCCTCCCTCCCTCCTCCGCATCTTCCTCTCATGTTGTGTGGTCTCCTCTCTTCTGTTCTCTCATTCCTCGCTGCATGAAGGCTTGTATGGTGGGTGGCAGGGGCGGAATAGGGTGGCAGGCGGTGGGGTGGGTCGGGTGATCTTCTGTCCCTGGGTGAGTGAGTGTGGATAAGAAGTTGTTTGAATTCATAATTGTGCTCTTGTGAAGGAGGAGATTTGTAAAGCAAGGCTGCCTTCATTGTGTGGCTGGGCCGAGTCCGGTGGAGGGTGCGAGCGGCTCAAAGCTAATGTAATCTATGCTATTAGAGAGGGTTAATTAGCTGCTGAACTGGCTCCTGAAGAGCAGGCACAGAAGGGGCAAAGGGAGGGGCTGGGGGGGGGGGGCGGACAGCGGGAGAAGGAGGCCGGCAGTTGGGATCGAGAGGTCTTCAGGGAGTCATTAGAGGCTGCTTGTTGTAATACAGCCACACAGTCAATAAGGCTACTCCTCAGAGAAGTGGAAGAAAGGCAACGGATGAGCTGAATGGAGAGAGAACTTAACAAGGGGGAAAAAAGTACAAATGCTTAAAGCTCTGACGTATTTGAAGCCCAAGATGACAGTTTACCGTACACCTGCACAAGGAATCCAGGACAAGAACAGCATCGGAAATAATGCTCAGTTCCAAGGGGGGAATGAAGTGGAAGTTTTTAGCACTGTGCATGTAACTTAACATTGGTGAGAGGCGTTTTTAAAGGGAGATTTGTGAAAAATTCACTTTTTAATTGCTACAGTGGGTTACAAAAAAAAAAGGTTTGCCGAATGCATGTCCACTCAATTAGTGTGAAGTTACACAACCAAGTAAATCTTTGTGTTTGTTTATTTCTTCGCGATACATATATCCGCTACAGTCATTGACGAGTAGATTATGCCCGCTTGATGTTGAAGTACTGCTTCCATGAGTGAAAACTCAATCCATACTTTGTCTTCCTGAAATGCATTTTTATTCAAAACAAAAAAACGTTATTAAAATTGTGCTAGGAGTAACATGTCACAAGCAACTTGCTGGTTGCCATGGCAACAAAAAGCTATACTCGGCATTGGCCTCACAGTAGAGGGGGTGCACATTGGCTGACTGGCACAGATATTCGCTGATGAGGTTGGGGAGAAATTATATATAAAAATAAATATATATTCGGATCAAATTTCCTGATTACATTTTAAATACATTTTTAATAAAAAAATCATTATGTATTTAAAAGATGGCTGTAATCTCAAGGGGGGAGGGGGGAATACGGGAAATACACTTGCTTGAGTTCTGTGTAGGCAGGGGGGGTTCAGTTACCATTCCGTGACTGTGTGTGAATGCTGGCGACCAGTCTAGAGTATAATCCCCCTTTTGCCCAAAGTCAGATGGCGTCAGCTCACCCAGTGACTCTGACGAGTATCATTCGTTTAGATGATGAAAAAAAATTATATATCTGCCAAAATATTTTTTAAGCAGACTCTGTTTTGTGCTAGTGGCTCTCTGCTGTAGTCTGTATGTATAGACCAGTGCGTCCTTCCATGGGTCCGCTCTCCTTCCAAGCAAAGGTTCACTTCAAGTAAGCTGTTAGGTTTTGGGCATTTTAATGCCGATTAATTACTTTCCTAGGCCGGAGCAATCCATTTTTGTTTGTTTGTGGCTATTGTGGCTTTGTCTTGACCTTGGGGGTGAAGAAAGAGGGCTGGAAAAAGAGAGAGAGCCATCCACAGTAGAGTTAGACCCTCAATTTAATAGTGGCGTGAGGTGTTTCTCCAGCCCCATCAGATCAATGGAGAGTAAATAGCCCACACTTCTTGTTTCACAGCAGTATTGATCTTTTGCTCAGACTCGGCTTCCTTTCCCCCCCAGCTTCTTATGTCTTTCAACCCTTGGGACTGTGCTGATTGCCATAGATTGGACAAGCTAACAAGCGCATGATGAGGAGCCAGGCTTTCTTTTCTTCTCATAGGCTGTTTCATTTTTTTTTTTTCCTCCTTTGTGGCACTGGCATGAACACAGACAGACAGACAGACAGACAGACGTACTCTCGGGGACTTGCAAAAAGCATCAGATCTACACAGCTCGGGCGCCATGAAGGACTATGCCGTTTCTTTCTTGTTGCCTGTGTTGTCAACGATGTTCTGTCTTCATCTTGGAAGATCTGCAGAAACCGTGCATGGCTGCGAGACTACTGGAGTACATCAACTTAGCTACAGAGCCTCTGCGACAATACTCTACGTGCGCCTTTACCTCGATGGAAACTTTTTTTTCCCCCAGCTGGCACCACGTCTGTTCCGGAGTCTTCCATCATCTTGGAAAATATCTCAAGTGGCCTGTGGAGAGCGTCACACACAGCTAGCGCCGCAGGATGGCAGAGGAGCGGCTTGTGGGTGAGTTCAGTATCAGTTTGCAGAGGACAAGATGTGATTGGGCCGGGAGAGGAGATGAGTGGAGAAACTCCTCCCCACTCACGTAGTTAACACCCCTGATATGACTCCTTGGGCAAATTAACCTTTGTTTGTACACTGATTAATATGAGGAATTGTACGATACCTTGGACGCTTAATTGATTGAAAGTAATTGAAATGTTTTGGCACACACACAAGTGGTTCTTTTTGTCTGCGCTTGAGATAAGTACAGTAAATATTGTTGGACGGCGTGCTGCCGATAGGCAACGATCAATACAAAGTGTGTTTATTGACTCCAAAGGTTGTTTGTGCTGCAAGCGAACGACATAAATGAAATGTGTGGTCTGCTTTTAAGGAACATTTTGATAACAAAGATCACATTATAACTGCCCGGGCTGGCGATGTTTACGCTCGGAATAGAAAATGATTGGATAGCCACAGACTGTGGATGTCTTTTAACATGCTCGAGGTTTTCACTTAATTCCCCCATCAAAAAATAATTACTTTTTGCCGAGAACATTTTTTTTTCTCGGCAACTCGTTTTCAGAGTCCAGAGGATCTTACTGTACAGTAGAAAAAAAAAATCTAAAATAAGATTGTGTATGAAATTGGGAGATTGTACTTATCCGTCTTCCTCCCTCTCAATAACAATTCAACAACAAACCTTTGAGAGCAGGCAGTTGTCCTTTGCCCTTTTAATATTTCGACAAGCTTCGTTCCTGTCAGATGCACAAAAATCCTCGTACAGTATGTCATCTTCTCACTTTATTATTGAGTCCCGAATATAAGACTTGCCGCTAACCATCCTTTATCTTTTATTCGTTTTGTTGCCCCGATTCCTCTCACCTGCCATGTGACCGCGCTCCTAACCCCCCCCCCCCAACCCCCCAGGCCCCATCCTCGCTTTGTTTGCATGTGATATTTTAGAAGACAGCGTGAGGGATGACAGTTCTAACAAGGCCTATTAGGCAACCCTCAGGGTGCCCTCAGCACTGATTTGAGCACCATTAATTTTCTATTATAGAGTGCGAAAGATGTGCCCCTGCACAGTCATTCACCTTGCTTATTGAGTCTCACACACCAATTGTGGACTTTTCCTGGGCAGCTCACTGCCGTAAGTGTAGTGTGACCCCTCTGGGGAGCTAATTTATTATTTGCCGATATTGATCTGGACGTGTAGGCCAGCCAAGCTGTGTCCAATGTTGACTCTGCTCTGGCCTGTGGCGACTTTCCCCGTTGCCAAACGGGAGCGGACATACTGTACTTGGCCTGTGTTCAAATGCTCTTGTTTCTCAGATTTTTCAAACTGGATGTTTTTTTTTTCAACATCATATATATATATATATATATATATATGATGTTGAAAAAAAAATCATCCAGTTTGAAAAATATATATATGTATATATACACACACATATACAGACACACAGACACACAAAAACATATTGAGCGGAATTTAGATATAATCTGACTGGTCCAAGACGGGGGGAAAAAAAAAATCACTGTTGAAGGAAAAGAAAACAAATGTAGAAGGTCAGACAAAACATTTATCAAGCTATGCGCACCGGTTGGGTACATAGCAAAGGAACAGTAAAGGTTATGACTCCAAAACCACCAGATAACAGCAGCCCATCATGACACACCGTCTGGAGATTCCCTTATGACAGTGGATATTTCTCAGAGGGCTGCCCGGGGACCATTTGCTCATCTTCTTTCCCATGTATTGCTCTTTTATTTTGAGTATAATATTGAGTTACTACTTCTGACACCCGTCTGACCAAAGGCGTTATGAAGAAAGGGACTCAAACTGGGAACGTTGGTACTTTGTACAATGCACCGATGAATACGGATGAATACAACAAATGTTGTGTTCCCATTTGCTGATGTCAACATTTTATAATTTATATTTATTTATATACTTTTTGTTCTTCTACTTCTCCCTTTCATAATTTTGCTGCTGTAAATTGGGAATTTCTGCATTGTGAGACGAATAAAGATGTTCTTATCTTAGGTTGAAGAGTGTTTACGAAATGTTAAATGAAAGCATATTGATGGCTGCATTATGACTGCGACCGCCATCTGCTTGTACACGGGTGAAAATCTCAAGTGAGAGGTCGTGATTGGATCGACATTTGTTGGTTGTATAGTAAGTGAGTATGATAAAAAATATATATATATAATAATGATAATAATAATAATGAGTAACCAATTTGTCAAAGAACCGACGAAGGTTCGTTGACGGGTGATGCATGGGCCTCTTATTTCCATTAGTCTACCCTATAGGATTTATGACTAATCAGCTAAAAATATATTTGTAATGATGGACATTTTCAAATAGAATATAATGGTAATACATATCATTGTAATTGAATACTATAATAAAGATAAATAGATAAAATGGGTAGAATAAGCCCAAACGTACCGAAATTTAGGCTTGACTAAAGATTCAGGATTTAACAGTCTACGTTGCCTCTCAGACAAGTGTATCATTAATTTTGATTCATTATTTTTTTAAATTCTCATTGTAATTCATTAAATCATCTGCATCAACAATACACAGAAGGCAAATTGCGGCCGAAGCAATCTCTTGCTATGAGCCAATAGAAAACAAATGTCGACAGGAACTATGCTTTTCAGCGAGATGAGAACAGAGGTCATGTGAACACTGTTTGATAAAATATCCAGATGTGGAGGGCGTGTTTGAAGTTGGAATTTGTCCGTGGGGAGATTCGTCTCCGCCATTGATGATCCTCTTACATAAACATGCTCTCACATAATGTATATGCCTGATGGCCATTAAATGCACGCACATTCATGTTTTTTTTTCTCTTTTCACCCAAGCATCCTCTTATAGTACGACTAACTTCTAAATCAAACACATTGTCAACTGTCTTAACTCTCAAAGAGCTATTCAAACTTGTGGGGTCCAGCGGAGGACCTCGACTGTTTTTCGACCCCACCACACATACTGGGTTATATTATCCAGAGGCCTTCTTGACGGCTTGTAACATCTCCAGACTCGGCTTGGTCAACCCCAACCCTAATTGGTATTTAATGTTTTTGTTGGTCCTCGGAGGGCAGAGAGCAATGGCCGTTGTTGTTGTGTTTTTTTTTTTTTCCCACAAAGAGCTCGGCTCAATATATCATTGGAGATATTACCAAGCAAAGGGCAAAAAAAAGAAATCAAGATCCTGAGGTATGTGCAGAGATGCATTTTAAAAGATAGACCATGTTTCCTCTGTGTGATTTATTTTGATCGAATCTAACCTGATCTTTATGGCCTTGAACATCAAGAAAAGGTCAGGAATTTTCCCACCGACGAAACCGCCTGTAAGAAAGCCAAATTTGTCCACACTAGCTCTGCAAAGATGATTTCATGGTCGACAAGCTGTTGTTGAATTTGGCTCGACCTCAGAGGCTGGCACATATTCATCTTTCATATGCGAGTCACTAAACCTGAGGCAGAGGTCACCCAGAAGACATCTCTGATGAGGAAACACGGTGCAGTGGATTTTCCACTGTCGCTGCGTTGATGTCTGCTATTGCTGTTATGGAAGAGTGGGCAAGCAGACCGTGGAGCCCTGATGGAGAAAGAAACAGGGGGAGGAAGCTACCTCAGGCACCTTTTGTCTCGTTCCGTGCAGCTTCCAAAACCCAATTGTCTGCCCTCTGCCAGAGATCACGGTCCGCGGGGACACTCTTCACAGCTGTCTACACTCTCAGGGGAAAGTGAGTAGACAGAAAGACGTAGAAAACGGAACTACATGAAATGGGGCCCATTGTACCTCCCTACCCCCTGAAAAAGCTGTAACTTTGAGTTTCCAAATTTAAGACTTTAACTCATTCACTCCCAAAGACGTTTTTAAACGTCTTTTCAGACTTGGTCCAGAATTGGCTGGTACTGAATGAGTTTTAATGATGTTTATCGTGACACTGTGTCCTGATGTGAGCAGCCAACCCAAAATCCATGAGTTAAACAAACAAAAAATTACGGTTCGAAGCGGTTCCACCAAACCGTACTGATGTACCGAAATACACGGGTGCAATCAACAAATGGGGCGTTAAATCATCGCCTACAGCCTGTAAAAACATCCACATCCTCTACATTATTCGCCCGTTTACTCCCTTTGTGGCAATATCCTCATTCATTGACAATCTCGCCATGTTTTTAAGGTTCAATAAATCAATAATACAATACAGTGTACGGTAGGTCAAGCTCGAAAACTTGATACACAGTATCGGTACGTGCGCAGTGCTGCAATCCCTCGTGTGGTGGCGTGCAGGTCTAAGTCGCCAACTGTAATTATTTCACAATCGGTCCATTTAAGTCACATTTGGCCACAGCCCTCCATGTGCAGCGGGATTTATTCAAAATCCTTACGATCAACCCTGCATCTAAACATCTGGTTGCGTTCACATCATTTCACTTGTCAGGTTTGGTTGAGTTTAGACAGTAAAACTGCAGTTGTTGCTCTGCTCAGTGCGGATTGTTAGATCAAGACCAAACGATGTCATCCAAACCGTGGTGTGTGTCAAGACAGATTGAGGCCGCTTGAAGTGGTGAGCTTCATCAGCTTGCAAGTGAACTCTGGTGCAGTTGGGTTGCCTAGAGCACGGACCAAATGCACGGACCAAATGCGCGTTGCCGTATTAGCATATCGGCATTACAACCTCGGTCTGTGTTGGGTTTTAAAATACAGATCCAATGAAATCTGAGCACATCAAAACAGTACCGTTTAAAAAATTTTACTATCCATTTTGGAACATCTGCCAATGCAAAATAGCTAATTTCGCAGTATGTAAAATGAGGTATATTCAAATACATTTATCTAAAGCAACAAGAAAATGTTGCTGACATGTCTGCAGTCTCATTAGTAATCTGGGCAATCTGTTTTACCAAGAAAATGTCAGTAAGCGACGCAGCATTGATGGAGATGCATCTTCAACTTCACGGTGCCTTGTGAAAGCCAAATCAAATGTTCCCAAATTTGCCAGCAGAAGCGTGGAAATTGCATGACGATGACTACTCGGATTTGGGGGGAGCTGCCAGCGCTTTGCATTAAGTTACATTGAGCACTAATTGGATGCTACCTGGCTCCACATCACTAGCGGCTCAGAATAGGATCAGGATCTGGCTCTGGCTAACAGCAGGCGCTCTGGTGTTTCTGGTTGATTACCTTTTTGCAATGGAAAAGGGATGATGGGGTTGGGAGGGCGGGGGGTGCGATGGGGAAATCCTCTCTTCTCTCACTTAGGCCCTTGGCCTCGTTGGCAGGGTTCTAGCTTTTTGATTTTTCCTGATGTCCCTGAAATTGATTTTCAGCCATGATTGCCTCTGTGAGGATGATCAAACATTTGGAGTAATTGCTGCAGTATGACTGTGCAGCGGGGAATACCGAGACGAGTGGCTAGACTTCCCCTCAATGTCCTATATGGAATCATTCTTACTGATCTTTATACAGTATGACTTAATGTCATACCTCTGAAATGGTTTCCAGTTATCTGTATTAATATCCTGCCGATACATTTCATTGCAACAAAATTGGACAATTACCTGAACTTGATGACTGCATGAAGAAAAATAGGGACTTAAAAAAAGCGTGATGGCCCTATATTTATTTCGGCACACGGTCATGTATATTCTTGTCTCAGGGGATTTTTAGTTGAATACTGTCACACTTTCTTCCTCCTTTACCTTTTCTGTAATCGTAAGAGTACAAAGAGGAGCTTTTTGCCAACAATCTTACAAATCACCGTCAATTTAGTAAACCAGAAAAAGTACCATGTATAGTACAGTCAAACCTCAATTTTCATCCATAATCTGTTCCAGAAGGCTGTTCGAAAACCGAAATTGTTCGAAAACCGAAACCACGCTCTTTTTAAAATATTTTTTTTTACTGAACACGTCTGCTCACAATGGAAAGCAACACGAAGAAGCGTCACTTTCTCGTGTAAGGAAGGCGAGAGGAGTCAAATGGTGCATTCAAGTGCGCTCAGTTTGTTCGAGAACCGAAATGTGTTCGTCATCCGAGGCATAAAAAACTCAAAATCTTTGGTCGAAAACCGAATTGGTCGAGAACCAAGATGTTTGAAAACCAAGGTTTGACTGTATTTGATTTTGCGAGGGATTTGGGCAGATTTTTAGAGATGGACGTCATTCTGAAAGTTTCTCCTCATTCCAAGATTACCAGCTGCTCTTATAGAGTGATCGTTGTGTACTTGGTCACCAATGATGCAAGCCATTGTTTTCATTAAGACCTGCGAAGCAACAGAACGTTTTCTATCCTCCAATATGCGCCTTGAGACAATCATGTCTCAGATGTCTACAGACAATTCCTTTTTAGCTAATGCTTGGTTTGTGGTCTGGCATCCTGTATTATTAAGATGGGTGTGCGTACCTCTTATCAACTGAATACACCACAGGTGAATTTTATTCCGCGGCCCGGTAGTCCAGTGGTTAGCACGTCGGCTTCACAGTGCTGAGGTACCGGGTTCAAATCCAGCTCCGGCCTCCCTGTGTGGAGTTTGCATGTTCTCCCCGGGCCTGCGTGGGTTTTTTCCGGGTACTCCGGTTTCCTCCCAAATTCCAAAAACATGCTTGGCAGGCTGATTGAACGCTCTATATTGTCCCGAGGTGTGAGTGTGGGCGTGGATGGTTGTTTGTCTCTGTGTGCCCTGCGATTGGCTGGCGACTGATTCAGGGTGTCCCCCGCCTACTGCCCGAAGACAGCTGGGATAGGCTCCAGCATCCCTCGCGACCCTAGTGAGGATGAAGCGGTTCGGAAGATGAATGAATGAATTTTATTCCAGTTTGTGGATACAGTGAAGCGCCAGTGAATACTCTCTAGTACGGTCTTGCTAACGTTTGGACTACAGACAATGGGCGCGACACTTAAAAAACACATCCCAGCGCACTCGCTTCACCCGTTTTACTGCTCATCCTCTCTCCCCTGGCTGCCTCCCGGTCTCTCCAGCTCGCGCACATTTACAGCCATATCTTTTTTGACACCTGTAAAATATGGAAGTAATGATGTCTACAGTGGATGGATGGCTGAGTGAGCCCGCAATGGGGGCTATATAGTGCCATGTTCACCTTGAGGTCACTCATTCGATTCAGGGCCTGCTCGCTACTGATCAGAAATGATTTCCATCTAATGGTGGAGTAGAATGGAAGGAACCAATGCGTCTCAGTGGTCCCCGCGTTCCCTCCGTAATATGGAATAGAGAATTAAACCCTCACCTGCTTCACAGGCGGGTTGATCCCTGCAAGTGAAATTTGTGGTGGTGGTATGACTGACTGCGCCTATAAACACACAAAGTATATCGTGTCTTTCATTTCAGTGGTAGACCATTCAATTGTGTTTATAGTAGCACTGCACCATTTTCTTTTTGGTATTTTATCATTTTATGGTGGCTGGAGAATGGTTTTATTATTCGTATTATTCTACAAGAAAGGTCTCATAGCTGTGCTTGCCCCTACAAAGGGTTTCTCTCTCACCAAGTACACCTTTTGCTCAGGGATTGAAATACTTGTTTTACTTGCATGGCATGTTTTTTTGCCTCAAAGTCAAAAGCTCCAGGTTCGAATCTTCTTTGCATCACCTCTGTTTGGTGATTGCATATTCTCCCCGTGGTTGTGTTGATTTTCTCCGGCTTTCTTGACGCACCCCAAAAACATGCAAATTCCTCAGCTGGGAACATAATTGTGATTGATTGATGTCTCTGTGGATTGCCTCACTGCCAGTAACGGTATAGAAAAATGCACAAATTGATCGGCTATCTTTATTTGAGTATCATTTTATATAGTAGGTTTGTGAAGTTTCGAGTTTTCAGTTTATGACGGAGTTGCGTTCCACAGACGGAGACATAACCCGATTTTGTCTACATTAGTCAGAACTCACGAAATCTGTCTTACTAGCCTATCGTCAATATCGTACGAAAGTCATAATTGCAGGAAATCTTAGTGTATAAACAAATGTGGGTTGTAAATATAAAATAATGAAATGAAAAACCGTAACCCAAAAAATGTTAGTTCTGTGCTTGGCTAACTAGTTAATTCGACGACACTGTAGGTCATCGAACCTACAGACCTTTGTCGACCATCGACCCCCTCTGCTCCAGTTCTGAACTCCTGTTTGAATGCCATCGTAGTATTGATGCTGCCACACGGTCTATATATTGCTTAGTTCTCATCCCTGGTTTAGTTGATTATTGTATGTCTCAAACTCAGGTTGATCGACACAATTACGCCACAAAGCACGGTTCCTCTCGAGCCTTACAGTTATGGATTGTAGCGCCACCAGGTGGTTTATCAAATGTTGTCAACGGTTAAGATGTATTTTTTGCCCCACTCAAAATGTGTTGGAAAAATACACGCATGTGTCATATGAGCCAACTATTTTCTACGCTGCCCTTTGAACAAAGAGAGGCCTCGAAAATAAAAAAAGGCTTACAGTGTAAGCCCGGGCTGTACGTCTGCCAGCTCCCACTGTCCATTGTTTGTTCCTTACCCAAACACATTCTTCATAAGTATCCGCGATACACCGCTCTGCAGGGAAGCTATGGATCCACGTGTCGGAATGCCGGCCTTCTGAACAAGTCATAATGCGCACGCACAAACAGCAACCCAGGGTGCATCCCACACACCTTACTCGTAAGGAACAAAACTTTGGGCTTTGGGTGGACAACTGGTTTATGTGCTAAGCAGCCAAAGGATGGAGGGTATAATCCTGGCTACTGCATTGGCGCTCAGCAGAGTTCAGCAGACTTCCTGTTGTGCCCAGCACTTTCCTCTCGCCACACTAAGTTCTTCTAAGTCCCCCGCCCGTAACAAAGAGCTCGCTCATGCTCTCCGCTATGCCAGAATCAGCAGTACAAGAAGTCACGCCTCGACTTCTTGCCTCAAAACCACTTTCCGCAGCTCAAAGCTCAGGAGACACAAGTGAAGGTTAGTTCGTTCAATAAGTTATGACCGTGCCGTGTTTCTTTTTCTATGATTGACTCCTGAGGTGTTTGTATCAACGCGATTAGCTTCATACACACGTTTTAAAGATAATTATATTTTGTTCCACATTTTGCAACAAATTGGGACACAAGCATAATGAACAATGGCCTGGTTTTGAGTTCAAAGGAATAATAACCACATTTTCTCGTGCCATGTTTTTTTTTTTTTTTTTTTTTTTTAAACAACGATTCTTGGATCTTCATTTTGCTGTGTATTATCTAGTCTGATGCCAGCTGAACAGGGTAAGGGGATGACAATGGAGTGGTGTACTGCGAAAGACTGAAGGCTGTGCCAGCAGGATAAGAAAAAGTGGGAAACAAAGGGCGGGGGCTTCATTAGCATAACTAGCAGGATGCCCAGAACCTTTCGAGAGTGGCATGTTTATGGCACCGTGCTTGGCAAGAGCACACTCATTTTATAGGGTTTATTAAGAAGACAAGGGGAGCCATAAGCAGAATGCGGGATTTGAGGATATTGTCTGAGCATGTCTTTGTATGTTTGTGCTTGCATGTGTGTGTGTGCGTGCAAGTAAACATCTGCTTTTATTTCTTTGTTCACTTTGCCTGCGTGGGGTCCGTTAACGGAGGTGCGCTTGGTATTTGTGTGGGCAACTATCGTCCAACTACGTTTACACGTTTGTATTTTGGCTCGATTGTCCTTTTAGACACAGCATAACGAGGCGCTTTCATAAGCCAATCCTCGGGAATGATCGCATTTCAGAACAGCGGAGAATGAGGCTCTTTGTTGTGCCCCGTGCCTTTCATCTCTCCGTGGTCATTTTCACAGAGCAAACAGGGACACTCATTATCAACCTGCACCTGAGAGGTCAGAACCTGAACCCCCCCCCCCCCCCACCTCCCCTCCCCCAACCCCCTGTTTCCCTCCCCAGCTGTGCTTCTCTTCACCGCTTCCCCTGCTCCGCACTCGGCTTTATTAGCACAGAACATCTTTTCCAGTGACTGAGCTTGCCCTTATTGTCTACAGTGGTCAGGGTCAAGTCAAGGGCACTCAGGCTAGATTGGAATCATTTGTCACTCGGTCCCGGACCGGCGCTGATTTCAGCAGAGACCGGAATGAGGTACATGGCGGTTCCAACACAACCTCTGACACGGGGAACAAGGGAAGAGCAGCCACTGGATTCCGCAGATGGCTCGAACATATTACAATGCGGCATTTGCCAACAAAAGCCCCTTGCAAATTTGAGAAGGCAAAAAAAATGGAAGCGCGGATTGAAAACATGGATGCCTTTGAGCAAAGACCTGTTTCTGCAACCAAGGCCTCCTTCTGAGAGTACAAAATTGCTGCAAAAGTCACTGTGATAATGACTACACCTTTGTGTGTGTAAAGTAAGCGTCCCTCTTTCCCAAGGAGGATGGCTCTTTAAATGACGCAAACCATGCAAGTGTTGTCATTTTGCGTTTGATTACATGAGGGTCAATTTCGCCTCCCACCTCTCTTCATGGTCAGCAGGATGCTTGCATGAACAATGGATCGTGCTGAGGCAGCATGTGGGAAATGACTTTAATACACCATATAGAATGGCTTATTACTCTGGTCAATAGGACTGCCATGACGACGATGTCTCCTGCCGCTTGGGAAGGTTAGACCTGTCACAGGACCGCAGTGACTGATATTCGGACTCTGCTTATGAGGTCCATAATAGGTGTGTGTGTGTGTCGACAGGAGGTACTGACTGACAGGCGGGTTATAAGGGTTACATATGACATACACCTTGCTATTAAGCCTGAGAACAGTTCTCTTTTTTTTTTTTTTTTTTTGCTGTGAACTTTTACTTGTGAGCCCATTTAACATGTGGTGCAATGTCGGGGTCACAGTCACGCTGATATGAAATCACCAATATTAATAGTAGAAATGGTAAGGGACCCAAATGAGATATCAAACGATTTAATTAAAAAAAGAAAAAAAAACGAGGGGAAATGAAAGATTGAACCAGAGGGCCATTTTAGCTTGCTTTCCCTCGGAGAAGGCCAAGTGTGGAGGTGAAGGTCACAGAGCGACTAAGCACACAGCTCATAAACAGCACAGCTGGAGGAACCATTGAAATGTAGCCCTTTGTTTTCTCTGCTCCGTAATTGGCCCCGGAGCCTTCTTTCGCCTTCCAGCTCTCTCGCTTTCTCTCTGTCCATCTCTCTTGTTTCTCTCCCTGTATTTCTCTGCACATATTTTCCACCAGGCATGCTGGCAGTTTACGGACCACGTCTGGAAAGGCTAATGACTTTGGGGTTGAAGGTCACACCTGCGGTCACAGAAATGATACACAATACAATAAATACAGAACACTGGGAAACAACGGCCAACACCCAAGCCGACATTTTGTTTTGCTGAAACTTATACGCTGATAGTATTATGTTGTGCGGTGTATTTTACGGCACGCTACGAATTAGTTTCTCATTTGGAATGAATGAAAGTTCAGCAACGATTGCCGCACCGATAGTAAAGCGCTAGCTAGCAAGGGTCAGCTGCTGTTTATTTGAAAATGCCAGAGTTTCATAAAACATGGTATTTGGAGGTCAACATGTTATGGAATGCAGTGAAGCCTTTTCCGCGATCATATTGTATTCATTAAAGTTAAAGTAAGTCAGCTGACCTATTTGAACTCATGCGTGGGGTTAATAAATATGGATAGAATAATATGGAACTCACTATTCGGTTGTAAATAAAGGGAGTCAGACATTTTCCAAATTCAAATTCGGCCGAATATGACTTGAATATGCACTTTATAGCTAAATAAATACCTTATTGAACAATATCTGTTATCATATCATGCCAAAATAATAATAATAATAATAATAATAATAATATTATTATTATAATCCTTTGATTTGACGGAGGATTCTGCTCCACCAAATGACGTGGAATACATAATTATGGCGAACCCTTACTGTTGAAATTCATTTACACAGAGCTCAACAGCTCAGTTATTTGAGCTCACTGTGATGAAAATTAATGATATAATCAAATTATGTTGCATTACCTATTTGGTGCTTTTCAGACGGGAATCATGAAATTGGTTGCGGTCGTCTGACAATGCATTTCCTCCTAGTCTAAATGCAGCAACTGAGCCAACGGCATTTTTTAATCATTACTTTAGCACGCAGAGAAGGGTTTTTGACATTCTTCTCAACCATGCTAATATTGACACAGTAGATATGTGGTGTACAGAGGTAAGACCCCGTCTCATATGTTTGTGTAATCGAATGCATGAGCTCGCCTCGCGCTCATTTTCATTGCCAGTAGACCTCTTGAGGAATTAGCGACAGAAAATAGCTTCTGCTATGACTCCTGTCAAGAGGCCTGAGATCTTCGGGTACAGATGAGAATAACAGTGTCAGATCCAACCTCGGATAGCGGGGCTTTGCTATATAAATACCATGTTAACCTAAATGATTCTCTCTGATCTGTGCAAACATCGGGGCATGGGCCTCGCCAGGCTGGCTCAGCCATGGATCTGTCACAGTGCACTGTGGGACGCTGGATGTGTGTGGCTTACAAGCAATATGATTTGGTGTTATCTTCATGTGCTTTAGTTTCACTCCCCGGATGTTTGTTGCACACACTAGCTGCAGATCTTCTCATTTTCTAATAAATATATATACCGTATTGGCCCGAATATAAGACGACCCCGTCTTTTTCAAGACTCAAGTTTGAAAAAAGACTTTTTGAACACCAAATTATTTTTTATACAGAAAATAATTACAGTACATCTGAAACAAATGATTATAACAATATATTTGAGAGAAAAAGCATCTTGATGTTTACACCATAACTTCTCCTCAGCTGCCGGTTAACCTGGCCGATCTTCGACCCCACTTTTCTCCAGATTGTCGCTACGTTTCTCCATTTTCTGCTATCTCTTCTATTATATTCATCTCTTTTCTTTCTTTCCGCTATTTTTTCATTTTCTTCTTTGTGCTACTGCTATTTTTTTTCTTCGTGACAAGGGTTTGCTTTGGCCTGGGGAGTCAAGTTCAGCATTCGCTTCAATGATATCTGGCGCCATCTAGCAACGTGAATGGGTAAAATGTCTAGACCCCGAATATAAGACGAGCCCCACTTTTTCTTATTTCAATGCAAAAAACACCGTCTCATATTTGGGCCAGTACGGTGTGTGTGTGTGTATAATATATATATATATATATATTATATTCATTCATTCATTCATTTTCCGAACCGCTTCATCCTCACTAGGGTCGCGGGGGGTGCTGGAGCCTATCCCAGCAGTCTTCGGCAGTAGGCGGGGACACCCTGAATTGGTTGCCAGCCAATACCATCCAACCTAGGGACAATTTAGAGTGATCAATCAGCCTGCCATGCATGTTTTTGGATGAAACCCCGCAAGCCGGGGAGAACATATAGGGAGGCCGGCTGGGATCGAACCGGTACTCTAATGTGTAACCACTGGCACACGGGCCGCCATATTATATTTATATAATATCTATATATATATATATAATATAATTATAGATATATATATTATCCATAATCGCGGGGGTGCTGGAGCCTATGTCGGCAGTACCCTGAATTGGTTACTCACACCTAGGGACAAAAGTGTTCACATCATGCATGCAATGGAGGAAACGGAGCACCCGAGAACCCACGAGCAGCCGGGGAGACATGCAACCCACGCAAGCACGGGGAGGAACATGCAACTCCACACAGGGGCCGCGAGCTGGATCGAACCCGTATTGAACACTTTTAATTATTTATTTGTATATATATATATATGAAAACACAAAATCTTTCTTTTGTTTTTCTATTAGCCATATCAATTCAAAAGAATGTGAAATATGTGATCTGTTTGACCTTCATAGATAAAAACAAAATATAAAAGTGAGACACGAACCTTTCTTCCATCAAGTGTTATCCCCACTGAATGTGAGTGGAGATTCTGGCTTTGGCTGCTTGCTTCCTAAGCCTTATTGATCCGTGGGCGTTTTTTTTTTTTTTTTTCCCTGCCCCATTCTCCAAAGTCACTAAGCTTGCATCAATTCATCTTAATCTGTTTGCTCCTTAAACCCGGAACAAGGCATGTCTTGTTCCCGTTTGTTGGAGTCTCTCGGCCGGCTTCCCTCACATCCTTCCTAGCCTGGCTTCTCCTGGGTGGCAACAAGAGGCTTTTCATATCGAATCAAGTGTTATTGAGTTCCCCCCCCCCCCCCACACCCCCCCAACCCCACACACACACCTCTTCCATTCTCCCCCTACTTCTTCACTCTCTCTGTCTTTTTCACCTCTCCTCCATCCTCTTCTAACAAAGCATTCCTTTAATGATTGCGGGGATTACGGGCAAACCTTTTACAGCCAGTCTGTGGACTGGCCTGTAATCTGAACTCATTACATCGACTGAGACAAGCTCATGGGTCACCATACAGTCACGATACCTTATCCTCAAACTTGGACTCAAATCCCTTTCCTCCCCAAGTTGACAGTTACTCAACCAAGTCAGGTATCCAGACCACACCTCGCTGCCTTACCTGTTGCGACTGACTAAAGTAAAGCACCATGCCCCATTAAAGGCGCCGGACCCACTATTTGAGGAGCACTGCTCAAGAGGCAAAGTCCTTTTTGTTATGAACAAAATGAAGTCCTTTCTTATATGAAGTTGCCTCTGCCCTCCCCCACCCTGACCCGTTTAAAAAAAATAAATCTGCAAACAGGTGAATAGCGAATCACCAATATGTGTGGGTACTAAATATCTTTGGACTAGGTTTGCTAAAATAAAAATGCTCGTTATACACTGTTTAACCACCTTGTATGTCTTGGTGGATGTGATCCCTCAGAACCTCCGACAGCTCGTTTTTGTACAATTTCCGTGTCCCTCCTCAATTTTTCTCTTCATGGGGTCCATTGTATGCCTTCAGCAGGTGTTGAAAGCCACCTGGCGCTCAGGGTCTATTACGCCGGATCTTGCTGTTCAGCTGTGCTTGGAAGGACAAGGGAGGCCACGGCAGGTCCATTACACCCCCCCGCCCTCCCCCCAACAAGACTGATTGGGCTCAGGATGGAGCTTCCATCTTTGCTCATGAATCATTGGCCAAGCTCGACCCATATGCCTTTAATAGAGGACCAGATGTGACGCGAAGAACCCTGAACTCTCTCTTTGCTTATCCACCCCATCCGACATCAGGATGGCCGGAAGCCTGTCAGATTTTAGGCCATGTGTGGTGAGAGGCTAATTCTCAACCACCTGTGGTCAAGTAGCTCAAACTTCATATTTGACTTCCATCTCCTCTTCATCACTGCCGATTTTGTGTTGATTTTTGCCTATTACAGGGCTAATATTCTCAGCTGCGCCATTCGGATCAAATCCGTTTTCCTTTTCAAACTGTCTATACAACATCTACGAGCCGGGAAGGCCTTGGGCACTTGTGGCGGCATAGAATGGGATGTATCGACTGAGTGAAAGAGGCGAAGGACATATGAAAGGTTAAGAGGATTGACAAGTAAATAGGGCGATGGGTGGTCTTGATAGACATAACACCTGAATGAGATCGGTGGAGAAGGTGTAAAGGGGATAAACCAGGAGTGATATGATGATAGAGGAGCAATGGAGCGGACCCAGCAGGGGCTGACTCGTTTTGCCTCTGTTACATCTTGCCTGAGCTTGCTGTGCCAGTGCAGTACAAATACAGCCAATCAGGTCCTGAGGTCGCTGGCAGCTCTTTCGTGGAGAGGGATTAGCAACCCCTCCTATTGGGCGGTACAAGGCCTCCTGGTCTGAATTCATCAGTAACATTGCCGCCGAGATGTAAGAAGCAGGTTAATAGATACTCATCAGACATCTGCCACTGGGTTACCGTCCAATAATCTTCTCCCTGAATCTGTGAGCATGCCATGGTTAATTGCTCTTGATTGAC
Organism: Hippocampus abdominalis; assembly: GCA_018466805.1. Taxonomy (NCBI): domain Eukaryota; kingdom Metazoa; phylum Chordata; class Actinopteri; order Syngnathiformes; family Syngnathidae; genus Hippocampus; species Hippocampus abdominalis. The sequence goes on along the minus strand of CM031698.1, from coordinate 5,564,770 downwards.
CATGACTTGATGACCACATTTTCCCCCCCTAAACCCTTCAACCCCCACTCCCGCCCCTCCCCACCCTGGCCGTTTCCCCTTGCTCTCTTACCCTTCTTCTCTCTGCTCCTTCCAACCTCTCTTGTGAGTACATCCTGCTTCATGCGCACAATTACGTTCCTAGACAGGCCTCTGGCTGGGTCATGAGTCAGAACCATACATATGTTGCAGCGCAGCAGTACATTACACCCCACTCCAACGATGCTAGCAGGATTTTCTTTCTAGTATTCTCGAATTTCTCATACCTGATTAGCAAACATGCTGTCATTAAACAAATTCTGCAGAATAGAAAGTCCATACTTCCCTCCCACACCATCCTGGAATGGGTCCATACTTGACTTTTATTTTTTCTGATCATAGAAACACCGCATATGCGCATAATGCCTCCGTCGACATGACTTTGACAGCTGCTCCTCCCGCCTCCCCGATGGACCTGCCCAGATGGACACTCACGGACTTGTGGTGTGACATCTCAGCCGGTCCAAGACAAAGAACAATGTTTATCTGGTTCGGATCAGTTATATATCCATGTAAACTTATCTATCCATCCATTTCCACTTATCCTCACAAGGGTGGCGGGGGGAACCTAGCCCAGCCTGTTTTCGGGCAGTCGGTGAGGGACACCCTGACCTGGTTGTCAGTCAATCGCAGGGCACACAGAGACGAACAACCATCCGCGTTCACACTCACACCTTGGGACAATTGAGAGTGTTCCATTAACCAGCCACACAACGTTTTTGGAATACGGGAGGAAACCGGAATACCCAGAGAAAACCCACGAAGGCCCGGGGAGAATATGCAAACTCCACTCAGGGAGGCCAGTGCCGGGATCGAACCCACGACCTCTGCACTGTGAGGTCGACACGCTAACCACTGGCCGCCCATGTAAAATGATCTTTGTAAAAAAATAATTGCGGACTCTTAGGTCTTTATAGTTTGTCTCTTTTATTGAGGCTGTCCTACTCTCTCCTATCATTATCATTTTCTTTCAGGACTTTATTGTCATTCGTATGATGGTGTCACTTCCCATCCGGATAACAGCAGTATATTTTTTTTTACCTTCAATGTTGCCTTGAGCCACAAATGATTTGTTGTTCTTCGCGATATTGAACATTCACAGTTAGCACAGCACTTGAGGGCATATAATGGCTCTGCTAATGATTACAACCTTACAACTGCGGTGAAAATCATGCGGTTCCTCTCTCTTATTGACTGTTTTCACAACCAGGTTCAAAGGGCAAAGAGAGAGTGAGTTTCCCTCTCTGCCACGGTTATTTATGACTTTTCTTCGCCAAAGTTATTTTTCTTTCTGTGATTGCGGACTGGTGTGTTAAAGCCGACGTGTCAGGAGATTACTCAACTAGCCATCAAGTGCACATGGTCAATTTGCCATGATGAGAGGCACTGGATCACGCAGCCCTTGAAATCCCTCTGTGGAATCTCTCGGGAGGGAACTCGCCACACTCACGCCACGCACACATACACGAGTGTACGTTCGTTCTTGGAGGATGCCAATGTGGTAGTCATTTTAGCTGCCAAAGTCAAATGGAGGTTCAATTGTTTCCACATTTCTTAAGATAACATTATGAGAGGGAGAGCAATCCGACGGTCCGGGCAATCAACCATCTTCTGCTTAGTGAGGTTACGATGGAAGGAGAAATAATGGTGTCACGGGATGAAAGGTGAGATATGCGAAAGAGCGGTTCCCGGGTTCAAGTTTAGGACAGTACCACTTGGTGCCGACATCACCACGCATGCACAGTTCACCGCTGTCAAAAACTGATATCCTATGGCCGCTCTTCTCAGCAATTAGTACAACTGGATTTAATAACATCGGGGATTACTAGGAAAAACAGGAAGGGGATGCTCAGTCACTAAAACTTGAGCATAACAAGCACACGTTGGAGCAGTTAGATCAACATTATTCTTTTAAGTTATGGGGGTAGGACATGATCGTGAATATGTAAAAAGGAATGACGTAACATTCCAGTTTTAGTGCCATATGTTGCTGTTGGCAAATAACTTGCTCCTGAATTTGTGTGACGGCGGGGGCAAAAGCGCTCAATCATAATTCCTCACTCGTGTGATTTTGACAATGGTGCGATGAATAGAGGCTGGTGCCCATTTTGAGGTCTCAGAGGGATTTGGGGACAAGTAGAATGGGCGAAGGGGCGTTTCGTCCGTTCACACTTGAGCTATGCCCGTCCATGCTGAACCTCCTGGACTCCATCTCTTTTCACGGCCATAGCAACAGAGTAATAGGGTGGGGGACATTAGGACTATAGCTAATGCTGGGTTAATTGAGTTCAGCGAGAGGACCAGCCCCACCGCTGCTATTAATATAATCTGTCGTGCCAGCATTCCATTTTAAACTGTTTTGTGTCCGTGTGTTTATAGTTCAAAATGCTTGCCAGAAACTCCAGCAGGCCAAGATCACCCCGCACGGTAACGCATACAGGTACTCTACAGTACACGTCGTAATCACGTTCGCAGTTTAGCGCAGTTTCACTAAGAAATGTTTCGCCATGATGATTCCCCCATAATCCTTGAAATTACAATCTCCAATCAACAGTCAACAATTCGCTGCACAGTAGCGTGTTGCTGAATACATTTGCAGGTCCAAATCTGAGGTCATCAACATAGATCCATATTCGACAATACACTCCCGTGAGTCTTATGTGTCCTTCCTCTGTCTTCAGACACGATTTGTTTTAAATATTCGAAAGATATTCTAAAATTATTTTTCCACGGCAGTAGGATTTAGAGAGCAACTCACAATCTGATCTATTTGGGATACTGTATCACTGTACGTACACATTAAACATTTTAAATAAATCAATATATATATATATATATATATATATACTATGTATATATATATACCCATATATATATATATATATAATTTATTTAAAATGTTTAATGTATATATATATATATACAGTATATATATATATACTGTACAGTATATATTATATATATACAGGTATATATATACATATATATATATTATAACTATTAACATTGTAAACTACATAATGTATATTTATGTATGTATATATATATACACATTTTATATATATATATGTAATATATATACTGTAATATGCACATGCAACATCATAACGATTCAGTCAATTTCGATTTTGGCTAACATTGCTGCATTTGGACATTCTTCTTAGCTTTTCTGTGGCTGATGTTTATTTTCCACAATTCCTCTGCACACATTTGCAGGGACTACCTATTCTTTATGCACATACAATTTGTTGCTAATCCGTGTGAATGCCATTTTAGTCACCAATATTTATTCCAGTGGTACAAATTGTAACCCTGCAAAGTACAAACACATTTGAAATGAAGCAACGTTTGGTTTGTGTATGAATCCATTGGCTTTTAGGTGCTGTTCACTGTAGATGAAGTATAAAATTAAGACCCACTTGACAGGAGATGCTCCATTCTCATAACCGTGTTCTACATGATGAGCACGATTCCTATCGTGTTTTCGAGCGTGTTGGACCAGCCCAATGTGAATACAGGCTGTATCCCTCCGGGTGTCCCTTGAGATCCCCTTGTGATCCAGAATAGGCGATGGGCGTTTCTGCGTTCACACTCCAGCTCTGCCCAACCATGCTGAACCTGTGTGGCCTTCCTCTTTCCCTAAAAGCATCATCCCCTCCACTATTCTTGCAGCGGAGTAATGGACTGGATAACATAAGGGTCGGAGCGGCTAATGTCGGGCTAATGGGAATCGAACAGATGACCGGCCCACCTCCAAAGTATTATGCCCGCATGTATATGGAAGACACTTTTAAGACCAAAGGCAGGGACGGTCTGAGCCCCAGTGGTTTTTACTGCTGTCTGAGCTGCTCATAATCGCTCATCATAATTCTCTACTCGTTGCTAATCTTTCTATTAACGCGACTGCGGAACTTGATGAATTTGATCTAGGAACTTGCTGTTTTACGTCACACCGTTTAGCAGACACGTGTGAGATTAAAATAGGATTACTGTTCTATGGTATACTGACCGTGGTTCTTTGTGTTTTATCTCATATTTGATCTACCTTGGGCGGCGTCACAGCTTGTCCATGTCTCCTACCTGGTCAGTGGGTATTGGAAGAAGGGCATTATTCAAGATAGAGGTGTTATCCATGCTGGGCCGACCGGTATTGATCGCCTGGGAGCGGAGACTGAGTGGGGGAGAAGGACTATTTGCTTTAAAGTTCAATGCTTCTCCACGGCTGTTAGTGTTGGAGCCACAGGAGCAATCAATATCTGGACAGGGACCGGCGTCATGAGACACGCTTCCCATTTAGAAACATAATAATGCTGTGCTGATGCTGTTACCCCACAGCCACAGCTTGTATTTACCCCCCCCCCCCCATCCCCCCTCTCCATCTTCCCTCCCTTGTGTCAAGTTCTCCTCTCGCACCTTACAAGTGGCTTTCTTATTTCCCACTGTCGGCTGGGTTTAGCGGGTTTTGCTGGGATCAGTGTGAACTGTAATTATAGATGATACACATGGCTGGAAGGGAGCGATGGAGGTGAAAACACAACAGAATAAAAGGCAAACAGTCATTTGCTGCAAAGGTACAGTCGGTGTCACAATGTAACCGATTATGTAAAGAACACAGTGGTGGAGTGCACTATTGTGTGTGTGTGTGAGTGAGTGCGCGTCTTTTTTTTGTCCATGAAACAAAAGGTATTCTGGATAATGAAATGTGCTCCTTGCATTTCTTGGCGGAGGTTCAAATGCTGAAAGAAAGGCTGCAATTGTTTCTGGTTCAAGGTGTGTAATATACAGAGGCCTACATACTTAATGGGGTATTGTCAGGGGGGGGGGGGGCAGGGGGGTTGCGGGAGGATATTAATGCCCCGGTTTGTCCAGCCTATTTGGTGCGGCGTCGCTCCCAGAAGGAAAGATGAGGCCGGACTAACTGCTAGGCATTCCTCAATGCAGCCTCTCACCTCGAGGCCCTGACGAGAGGTCACCGTCCTTAGTATCGGAGACATTTTTGCCATGATGTACTAAATACATGGCCCCTCATCCCTCGGCACCCCCCTTCGATTTACTCCTCCCACCCCCTCCGTTGGTAAACATAAATGCCTCATTGTGTTTCGAGCGCTCACCCTCTTTTTAAACCCTCTCAGTGTCTCTGCTCATCCCTCTGTGTAATCCCTCTCTACCCATATGCATATGTATAGCAACTCTATGGCTGTGCATACATTTTCTTCAGACTCCTTTTTTTCAACTCTGCTCCTCTCAGCCCTTCGATGAATCTATTTATAATTGAACGTTTTCACTGGCATTTGAACTCATTGCACCCCAATCGCCCCACCACACACAAATACACACAAGGAGAGTTGGCGTGACAGTTCTGTATAAAGCCTGGGATCGAACATCGAAATATTTGACTAAGAGGTTGCTCACATTGTGCCAGCTGGAGGAGAAACACATTAAAAAAAATAATTCTAGTCGGCATTCTGGCCAAGAGAGATGGGGAAGATTGAGAAAGCGATGCAGCAGTCGGATGCATCAAACAAGCATCAAAGCTGCAGTCCAGAATGTAGGTTGCATTTCACTTTGGATCCACAAGAGGGTGCTGCTCTACAGTCCATTCTAATGCCTCGGTCTGAGAATGGGAAGAAACCCCTCAAAAGTCACGTTATTAGATAGATATTCATGCCCAGTTCAACAACCATCGCTCTTCGGCATTCAAAAAATAATAAGACGAAAAAAAAAAAGTTATGTACTTATACTTAAGTTGCCACCCTGAAAAGTTAAATTGATTGTCCTTGCACTTTTTCAAGTGCCGCTATTGTGCTGGTGTGACAGTAATTACATGCTAAGCTGTCAGGGACATCAGGCAAAAATGACTTCCCTTGCTTTGTCAATCCATCTTTTTTTTTTTTTTTCCTGAACAAAAATGTGTCTCAGAGATAAAAAAAAAAAAAGAAATGAATGGAGAGGGGTCTTGACCGATACGAGGAAAAATGTGAAATAATTAATCTTCATGAATGTCTATTACGATTATAAATTAGGGAAAGTGGCTGGCAGAGTCCAGGCTATAAAACCCACCAAGGTTTCCCAGGACAAAAAAAAAAGTCTCTCTTACAGTCACCGATTTTAGACCTGTTATCGTGACGCATGTGTTTCTCCGATGTAGTGCAGCCTTGCCATTTCACGATACCCAGCATGGGATTAACTAACCCTCCAGCAAACTGAGGGCCTTTGAATCCCATCTTCAATCACAATAAAATAATATGCTGCTATTTATGAACAGTAAATAACCTTAAACTGTGCATTTCAAAACAATGATCTACTTGTGCCGGGCGGGACACACCGTATGCGGTCCAAAAAAGATGGCGATTCGAATTGGAAACAGTGCGGAAATGAGAAGGCTCTTCTTGAATTCACTTGATATCAGAAGTGGTTCAAATGGTTGTGCTGAGTGATCTCTTGCATTGCACGTTCCCCTATTAGCAAGCCGTCTGCCTTCACCTCTCTTGTTGCACCACAGTTGTACGCTGTCGTGGGATTTGCAGTCGTGGTGTCTGTTGTCATGGTTTTCAGAGCCCACGCCAGATGTCATAGTTAACTTTGAGGGAGGAAGAGAGAAAAGAGAGAGCGAGAGCGAATCATGCTAGAGGCTATTTTGTTGTCAGTGATTTAGATGAAACACAGAGATGTTAGAATGTTAGACTTGCCCCACAAAGCTTTCCGTTTTCCTGCCGCTTTTTATTTTGCGAGATAGTAAATTTACCTTGAGGGAACGCAGCCTTTTGCTCTGAATACAAGAGCCGCAAGAGCACATTTGAAATTTACAATGAATTATCACAGGAGAACAGAAAAAAATGCAATGTATTATACTTTGATCTAATCCCAAATTAATAGAGAAAATCAGAGTGAGACATGGTTTCATCCTCACGTTTTTTTTTTTTTTGCATGACTGCAGGCATATGTGTGTAAAATGTCCACATGCGGCGATATACTGTAATAGTCCTAATTATTAATTTCATAGCGGGCATGTCCTACTGTGCAACATACTCCGTTCCAACTAGATAGCCAAAGTGTGCCAAATCTATGAATGCATTGTAATCCTTTTGACATGTTTACAATTGTTTGACAATTTAGCTATTCCCATTATTCCCATTAAATTAAATGAATTGAATTGATGAATTAAATTGGAAATAGCCGCTTGACAAATATATGCTCATATATGTATGTTATTACATACATATATTACTATGTTATTACTATGTTATTACTATATATAATATATATAGTAATTTTGTAATGTATTGGATAACTCTCCACATATGATTTATGTCCGAATGAAATTATCTATTTGTGTTTTCTGCTCTCCCAGCACATTTTTGATTCACCTCAAATAGTAGAGTGAACATTAAATAAATTGTTCTGTGATGATTGGAAAGAGATGATCAAATTATTGTACTTGTAGAGGGAATACCTAAACTAATTTACTTAGTGTTAATTTTATCTAAATTTTTTTAGATTTTGCATAGTAAGATGAGACTGATCAGACTAATGGTTTTTATTTCTTACAATAATTCATCACCTAACTTTTATTGGTTTAATTTATGGGGGGCAATTTCCACAGCAGCACTGCCGTAAACATCATTAATCAAAATACATTATTATAATGAAGCTGTTATTAAAAGAAATTAAAGCGGGTCTTTCCTTTCTTTGCTTTATCTATGATGAATAAAAAAGCTGCATTGGAATTTTTAACAATGGTTATATTCAACCTTAAGTTAGGGACGATACACAATATTACAGGCATTTTCCCCCCCACTTTATTCTTTATTCTTATGCATGAAAACGACAGACAATTATTAGTCGCTATAAATGGCCTTAATTAGTACTGGACTTTGCGTTTGGTGTTTTTTCCATGCACTAATTTTAACGGAGGAGTTAAACCCTCCTCATCCGACGTGTATGCCAGCCTCTCCCCTCACCGCCCTCCTTTCTTCACGAGGGCTCACCCGCCGCCACTTTCTTGAGAGCAATTTCTTAACGACGGCCAACGTGTCAAATGACACGTACGGTTGAACCTAAGCGATCTACATTTTGGAGCGTTACACTTTCCTGGGGGTGCTTCGAGGGGACATCGAAGCCCCAGAGTCGAGCGCATGACCGACTTCAAACAGAGAGCAACAAAGACATTGACTGCGACCGAATGCATGGACACCGTTTCAAATGATGACGCGTACACTCGAGATGTGTTTGCGCGTGTTTGGTTCAATGAAATTTGTCGCAGAGGTTGATTAAGTTCCAATTCGTCCTTTCATTCGCAGCAACTCCACCCAAGCCCTGTTGTCGCGCTGTTGTAACATTGGAGCGATTACTACATCCCCGTAAATCGCGTGTAACGAGCGTCGGCTTTCATGCCACCTTTTCAATCACGTTTTGCACATTGGAGCTGCCGGAAAACAAGAAAAATGCATCGGGAAGCGGCGCGCGATTTTAAAATCGGCGTACTTGCATTGATATGTATGGGAAGGAAATTGAGGACGCATAGCTTACTTTGCGTTCTGTAATCCTTAAAAGCTTTGCGAGTGACCGACTTGCTCGCGCGGTTCACGCCTAAATTGCGTTTGGAGTGTCGTTGCATCAACTAAACCCGGATTGTCGGAGACTCTTCAGAAGAGTCCCACAGTATCTCGAAACATTTGCATAGTAAGATAGAAGTAACAGACCGGCGACATCCCGACTGATCCGGACGCTAGCGTATTGACGCCGACAAACGATATTTACAATCCGTCTCTCTGCCCACACACATTTGTAAAATGCGGCACCTGGTTAAGAGGGATGTTGACGGAAAATCAAAAGCAACGTCGCCGTAGTGTACGATAATGAGACTTAGCTCCACTTCACAAGCCCTCTTACAAAGATCTACGATTTGAGAACAATCGATGGCTTCGCGAGAGCTTGTTATGTTCCCCGATCACGAGAAAAATGCCTTGTCTTTGTTTCGGCACCAAGCTGATTACACTTCAACTGTATATGGAAGCATTCTTGGCGTGTGTTTACACGGCAAAAAAAAAAAGAGACGTGCAGCAATGTTATTTATGAGACTCCCACCTTTTTCTTTTTTCTTTGTGACATACAAGCAATCGCTGCGAAGAACGCACAATGAGGCAAAGAAGTGTGTGAGGCGGCAGACGTGCTCGTGCTCGTTAGTAAATTGCCACAAAGGAATTTTAAATGTTTTTTGTAAAAGGCCGCTGTGGGGCGCTTTTATTGTGCTTGCAAAGTTGAAATGAGAAACGTTTTTTTTTTTTTTTGGTCATAATTTCAAGACTATTTGACGGAGAACGACTTTAAGAAAGGTCGCTGTTCTGTTTCTCACCGAACTACTGCAGCAACTTAGTCTTCTCATTCAAAAACGGTATTGTTAGCAATCGGCAATTTGAACGTGATTTTCATCTCATGGCGCAGCCTCTATAAGGCCCCCGTTTTTTGTGTCTCCTGCGCAAATGACCGCTTAACCGTCTTTTGCGAACCCTGACGCCTCGCCTGTTATTACTGCCATTGTTTTCCCCCTGAGTTGTATACATGTGTGAGGCTGGGCCCTTTAATATGCGGAGAGCTTTTCCGAGGCTTTCCTACGGGCACGCCGGTCTATGTTTATTCCTCCGTCAGAATGCCTCCTTTCCACAAGTTTGACATGCCTTTTTGTTGCCATGGTAAGCCCTCCCTTAAAATATATATTTTTGCTTTTGGCCTGGATGTCTTTTTATCTCAGCGGTTTAGAGTCTGTTGCCCCCAGGGCCAGATTTAAATGTGTGTGGGTCTTCAAGGATTTTTCTGCCGAAAAGCCGTTTGGATCGCAGCCCCGTCGCCATACAAGTGCGACCGAATTGTGTCATTTCAGGTTTTTGAGCTAGCGTTGGAACCAAAGGAAAGTCCAAACGAGAAGCAAAAAACACAAGACAAAAGCTGATGAAAATGGACCCGATTGGATTATGTCAGACTTGGCATCTGCCTCCGTATGAAGGAAGTCGTCATTCTGTCTTATCGCGTGCTGCCTTGCGGCTAAATGAAGAAAGAAGGCATCGCATCGCACAGCTAGCCTCCTGGAAATGCGACAGCCACATCGGAGCTCAAAATACCGGCTCGAGTTTTGGCCACAAAACAGGAAGTGACACCAATGATGTCATGTGTGATTGCACTTTCAAGCTATGTCAAATGTTGTACATAAAATGGCATGACATTTCATCTTTGGGATTTTATAGTTAGCATACACGTCAAAATGCGATTGCAGTGTTGACCAGGAATAAAGCCGATGCAGGCTACATCAAAGCCAGCGATGTAAACCACTACACTATCAAAAACCACTTGCTTGCTCAAAATTCATCCATCCATTTTCTACGGTTCTGTGTAGCCTGTTGAGGGTCAAGCGGGGTGTCCTTTCTACGACAAATTGTGATTGGGATGTTGCTGGGATTCGGTTCAAGTACAGTCAAACCTCGGTTTTCGTCCATAATCCGTTCCAGAAGGCTGTTCAAAAACCGAAATTGTTCGAAAAACGAAACCACGCTCTTTTTGAAATAAAAATGTTTACTGAACACGTCTGCTCAGAATGGAAAGCAACACGAGGAAGCGTCACTTCCTCGTCTACCCGAGGAAGCATCACTTGCTCGTGTAAGGAAGGCGAGAGGAGTCAAATGATGCATTTAAGTGCGCTCAGTTTGTTCGAGAACCGAAATTTGTCCGTCATCCAAGGCATAAAAAACTCGAAATATTTGGTTGAAAACCGAATTGGACGGGAACCGAGACGTTCGAAAACCGAGGTTTGACTGTACATGTGAACCACTACCACAAACATCATTATCAGGCAACCCACGAGGCAGAATATGAGATGAAGCTCTTTTAATTAAAATTTTTAAATCATACATTTTGCATCTCGGTACTCCTCCATTTCAAATGCACTCTTAGTTAATGGCCCTCAATCTAATGTATTTGGTCATAACTCGAGGGCTGCTTATTTACAGACTTCATCAGGTATTAAGGCTGATTAAGCACTTAACATCTCTTAATGTCATCACACCTCCTGAGCGTAGTGTTACCACATTTCTCGTAAATGCCCCCCCCCCCACCTCTCCCGTCTCCGTGAGGTGCTTGTCGTGTCACCGAGAACCTCTTTTAAGTGGACTGTGACATTTCTCAATGTCCTCGTTTAGCACTTTCTGTGTGTGCTACGAGTGTGAACTGATACGCAGTGTCAGTCAATGTCAGGGGCAGAATGGCACGAGACAGATAGCAGAGGTGTACATAAGCAACGAAGCGTTAAGGATTAGTCTACAGGATGTTAAGAGACGCGCTGGGGTGGGGGAAAGTCGTAAAATGGCCAAGAAACTTGGCGATTGCGAATGAACAGGGGAAACGGGACTTTGTGTTTCTTCTCATTTTGAAAGGTTGCCTGCGTGTCCGTGACAGTGTTAATTTCAGTGCTGGCTGTGGACAGACAAGTTTTACGATGCATGCCGGGTCCCGCAGAAGATAAACGTGACCAAAGTGATTGAAAAAAATGTCAATTGCCGTTCTGTCCATGACGTTGTGACGCCACTCATCGGCGTTTCACATTTTGAATTGGAGCAAAACCAGCGGCCGATGGTCGGCCACTCATGAAAACGTGCTAAACGGCGCACAGCACATAAGAGTGCAGTCAAATTCGATTGCGTCGCTCGGTGTGCATCAGGTAGGGCTGGGCGATTGACTGCAATGTAATCTTTCCATTTTGGCTTCTCTCGATCTTTAAAACGTTCCAATTGAATAAAAACAATTGATGAGCAGAAACGCTTTTGAGACCATTGTTGCTGTTACCTTTTCCAAGAACAGATTTTTAATTACGGTAAAACCAAGTACAGTCAAACCTCGGTTTTCGAATGTCTCGGTACTCGACCAATTCGGTTTTCGACCAAAAACTTCGAGTTTTTTATGCCTCGGATGACGAACAAATTTCGGTTCTCAAACAAACTGAGCGCACTTGAATGCACCATTTGACTCCTCTCGCCTTCCTTGCACGAGGAAGTGACACTTTCTCGGGTAGACGAGGAAGTGACGCTTCCTCGTGTTGCTTTCCATTCTGAGCAGACGTGTTCAATAAACATTTTTATTTTAAAAAGAGCGTGGTTTCGGTTTTCGAACAATTTCGGTTTTTGAACAGCCTTCTGGAACAGATTATGGACAAAAACCGAGGTTTGACTGTAGTTATTTTTGCTGCTGGGTTTTGAAAACTGTGCCCGTGTTTACTAAATGACACTCAAATACAGATTCAAAAACCTTGAATTCTAATCACAGATTCCAAGCGGAAAAGCAAGAGTTCAGAGTTTGATTGAACTCGAGAAATGTGTTCCTGTAATCCTGGAGCCTCGGCTCTGATGGGAACATCCTTGCCAGAGGCTGCAGACCTGCGTATCCATCATATCCACTCAACCAACTGTAGCGCCATTACAAATGCGGTCACCCCCGTGATGCGATGTTCACAGCCTTGAACACAAATAAATAGAAATGTCCAAGATATTGGCGAAAAAGAGAGCCGGAAGAAGTCATCCACGAACGGGTCATCGATGGAATACGTCTTTCAGCTGGCCTTGCTGCCTTGAGGTGATGAAAGTGATCTGAATCATCCAATATGTACCGTAGATCAAGTCATTCTTCCGCATTAGCACGTCATTTAATTCGCACTTTGCAGCTGCGTATGAACAGAACAAGGACAGACTGAACCCCAACGGTCCATATTTCTTTTTCGGATTGAATCGTATTTAAAAACATTATAGGGTGTGAGGTCATTATTTACCAAACGATATCCTAGTCACCGTCTTGGAAGGAGATGGTATACGTTTTCGTCGTATTGCCCCCCAAACTCATAAACAGTCCAGATCAAGGACAAAATACAACCTTTTAAATCGTCCAAAATGTTCCAGTTCATCAACTTTGATTGGTTAACACGCCGACACTCAAAGGGAACCCTTCATAATTTAGAAGCTGCTGGCCAGACTACATCTAAATGTTTAAAAGTCAAGTGAAGGGAGGCAGCAGTTAGACCTGAAGTTATGTCCTCCAAGGGAACTTTACAAAGATCCTCTCCCAGATTTATGGCCACTTACCTTGGAGCCTGAGTCGATATTCATAAACATGGCTTCAAACAAAGCCCCTCATATACTCGGCGTGCTTATAAATAAATACAGATATGCCTCTTTTACAGACAGCCACAATCTAAAGTATTACTGCCAGCATAATTTTACCACATCCATTAATATTTTACAGCGCGCTGTATTTTACCGCATTGAGGCTTCAACGTTCACGGCCATCCCCACGATTTTATCCTTTGGAAGTTATTAGGCAAAATGAACGGCTTGCTTTTGCACTCAGCCGTGTCATGGATGACATTTTGACGGAACGAATAGTCAACTGCCTTGATTTACTTATTTGCTTCTTGAGACCTTCGGAAGACATTGGAGACAATGACACGTTTGATGCGAGCATACACACCCTTTTTTTTTCAATATGTAGCGACAGTATGACATGCTTGATGACGCATTCCACAAATGGTTACATTCATTGATTCGGCATGGGAATTTTCCATAAACTCTGCAGTCGTTTCAAAATGTTTCCCTTTTTTTTTTACATCTCAACAAGTGACACCCAACCTGTGCGGTGTATGCCTCATTATGTTGGGAATAAACTGTAACATCTGCACGTGTGTCGTGTTTTTGTGCATATGGCTGCGTCGTGATTTAAGTGTCAAAACAAATCTAATGAGCTCGCGCAATAATTATCAGCCATTTTGCTCTCACTTAAGGTAATTGAGGCTTTATGTTACCGTTCGCTGTTTTTTACCGTTGCGAAAATGTTGGGCCAGCAGAGATCGTTTTGATGATTTAGAATTTGTCATTTGGACATGCCAGTGTTTTATTTTCGACCGATCAACCATACTTATGAGCTTCAACAAGCCACTACAGATGGGGACCGTTCATTAGAGAGGAAAATCGGAATGAATTTTTTCCGAAACCGTTTATGGCATGAATAAATATTGTTTAGGGAAATCCGTTTTAATTTGATCAAATAAAATCAGAATGTGAATGATCTTACCCTGAAATGTTGTTTGCTGCACAGTTCCTACAAAAACAAATAAATATATAAATACACCTTTCCATTTCGATTCGCTCAGCACTTTTGTTGTCTATCATGTTTCTTTTTCCTCTTTTCTCACTTTGGCATGTGTATTTGGAGGGCTTTGTGAAATTCCAGTCTTATCCAGGTGAGTAGGAGTTGATCCCCGGGCCCTTTTGCTCTTTTCAGGAATCTCTCAGGCTATTGCGTTCTCCCGGGGGCCTCGTTTCACACACCGAATTGATGTCTCTGACTAGAAATGACACTTTCTGCAGGATTTGCCATTCTAAACCACCTCAAGCTCATGTGATCTCACCCATTCATTCTCAGAGGGATTGCCTTAAAACGCTCTGTATCTTCAAAAGCCAATGAGCAAAAGATTGCTCCAATGGAAACCTGATACATATCCAACAAAGGGGGGAGAAAAAAAATCCAGAATATCAGCAATGTAGAACTACACATTTTGTTCACCATTTACTTTTTGTGGCCTTTCCTTTTTTTTTTTTTTTTTTTTTTGTGAAACGTACAAATGAGACAGTGTTGTTTTGTTGAAGAAAAAAAACCAGATATAATTTTTTGGAAAAAAAAAAACCCAGTCTACTGAAAGCGTGAGAAAAAAGTGTTACGATACCAAACTTGTGCTTCCGTATTGTATATATGAGACAAACACAACCAGGGAAACAGACCATAATCAAGCCCGGAAGTATCTTTTAGTTAGCGGATGCCACATGCTAGCCGCGGCAACAGAATGACGTCACACATTAGTCGCCAGGACTACAGCTCTTTGTCGTCTTCTCGTTCTTTTTCCGCTTCCGTTTCTTCTACTCTACTGCTTTCTTTTGGCAGTCGACATACACTTTTGGTGGACTTGGTGGCCAACGGTGGTAACGCTCGACACCATCAGCAGTTGTCAAATAATTTATGCCACCTTTGTTCCATTGGCGGTGATTCACCATAAAACAATTAGGGAAGAG